>JARKIA010000130.1:0-505416 GCA_029289565.1 Mycena galericulata | reverse complement strand
TTCAGGGCCTGACCAGACTTTCTATCCTGCTTTTGCTGACGAAGACTCCTCCAGAATTGTCAGAACAGGCCCCAATTATACGGAGAGATTTTGACTAAGTCCCTCTGTTGGCTGTCCGAATATCCGCTGATTTCTGAGGAATGACGAAACAACTCAACCCGCTTTCATCAGCTCGCTTATCAGAAAATCGCTTAGCTTCTCACTTATACCCTCTGATCCTAGTGCGACACATTTTTTCAGGCCCCATGTCCTCTCAACCTCCCTCTCGCTCTGCCCATGGGCTCCGTTCACGTTCTCTTCCAATCCACCTATACCCACTTGCTCGCAGGGCTGGCCTGAGAGGGGGAAAGGTTGACATGCGAATGGCCAACGATCAGCAGCTACGGGCTATCTTCACTGCTCTTGCGGGACCACCACCTCGGCCTCATCCTCACAATTATCGCGGTCACACACTCTCCCGTCCCCGGCTCAATCAAGGAACGGCAAGAGTCACTGATAGCGGACAACAGTACCAGGTGGTGCGTGCGCAATAACTTTGTTCCTTCGTAATTTTGAACAGTGTCTTTTCTCCCAGTGCACCAAAAATCATCAGGGATGCGAGCGATACTTTCCCTTGACGGACCCGTTTCCACAAAGGATCTTGAACCTTCCCGAAATAAAAAACCGGCTTCTCATTCGCCAGGAACTTGCCCCAACACGTCGTACTCGTATTTCTTTGCCTGTTCCTCCTAAACCATCTCCGACCCTGCGTATTCCTGCTGCACTTCCGACTCCCACTGTACCCCAGGCCCACGACATATCCTTCCTATGGAGTCTGAGACGCGGTATTCCTGCGGTATTGGGAGCAGCCTCGCGTACGACTCGCCGAAGTCGTAGGGCTTGAGAGGCATATTCACTCCAGAGTACTGCCCAGGAAACCAGAATTCATTAGCGCGCGGTCTGATCGCTCGGATGATCGCTCGGATATTCAGATCCGTGGCACGGCGAGTAGGCCTGGGGGACGGCGTGCGACGTGACTTCCTTGGAACTGAATGCAGCGTTGGCTCCGATTAAAATGGGAGGGAATAATGGCGGCTACGGATGAATGCGTACCTTTGAATCTCTAGCCCAGTTTTATATGCCCATTTTTTGAAATGCGCTGAGATTGAGAGGGACATCCAGAGAGAGAGAGTAGATGTTAATTAGCCCCGAAACGGATTCATCGGCTGTATATTTGAAGTCAGGATATCAACGCCGTACTTGGAACTGCGCGCCTCAGACAAGATTCCCAAAATTGAGGCCCTCGAGTCGCGGTGCATATGATCTCGGAAGTGAGAAAGGGCGGTAGGTGCAGTGAAAAACGAGGCAACAAGCAAGGCTCCGAAACACGAGCGTTTTCACTGCAATGGCCCATAACTTGGTACGTGGGTTCCTTTTGAAGACGTCTGGGTTGATACTAGCCTTGACGCTGATGAATCAAGTGAGATTGTAGCAGCTCCCAGGCTCTTAAAGCAAAGAATGAGGCCGAAATTGATAAACGGGGGCTCAAGACCTTGCCCCACGTTTGTCGGCGTTCCTGTTTCGTTCCAGTCGTCCGATTGAAGCAGGAGGATACTTGTTTTTGTTGCTCCAGTTTGTTTGAGCAAAGGCATCCCGCTGGAGATCTAGATAAACAAGAAAGCTTAGCAGGTCCGGCCCGGGGTCGGGATGACGTGGGATGTGCTTTCGGATCAGTCTAGGGTTAGGGTCACGTTAGGCCCTCTTCTTGCGAACGCCCCGACTTCGACTTGAAGCATCCACGAATCCGCGGCTTGCAAACGACTGGATGTGGCTGCGCTATCTCTAAAAACGCCAAATGGAGAAAATACCCATCGTGATTGAACGAATCCATTACTCCTTCCTGTCAACTCAAGTACAAAACCCGGACGTATCGATACAGTGAATCCTCTTGGATCAAGTTGCTGACGACCAACGGAGACAAAACGAGGCCCTTCAGCTAGTCGTGTGGGCGTACGACGTACAGTGGCCACTATCTCCCGACGGGAACACAAGAGGCTTCTCAATGTTGCGAAGATTCCTCGCATTTGGCCTGACCACAAAGGTGAATGTAATCATCTGCTTATCACTGCGCTAAGGTGAGGTTTGAATACATACGAACATCTTCGTATTCTAAAGCGTCTGGTAAGGACATCGGCCTCATGATTGGCTTGACGCCGAGTGTTCAGTGATAGGAACATTCTACGGTACCCGAGGTAGAATGGTACGCCAATGTCTCTCGAGATCTTAACCGTGCCCTTGCGCCCATGCTGGTAACTTACTACCGTTGGTGCTTTTTTAATCGATGCCGCGCTTCGTACCGCGAGATCGTCGCGCACGCGTGAAACTCCGACAACGATACTTCTGTGTGACTGCCCACGGTGTCATTTTCACCTCGAAATTCGAGTCGAATTGTATACCGAGGCCCTCGTTGAATCTTTATCGCTGGCCGCTGGGTCCAACGCCTTGCTTCTGGCTTCTCCATATCGAGACACGAAGATCGAGAGGTCCAGCTTGCCGTGATCTGTCCCCATGTTAACGACTCGGCCATAATCCGCTGTGCGTCTTTCCGTTGCCACTTCTGCCCCCGCGCCGAATCATCCTACGTTCACAGGCTCGCAACTCAATACATACCGCCTCTGCATTGATGGATATCAAGGCTATCGACGGTATGCCGCTCTCCTCACACATCATGTGAAGAAACTCAATTCGGTTCCGTTCCCGCATGCAGGCCAGGCCCGCGCGCTTCGAGTCGAGGACGTCGAGATGTTCTGTATGGGAACACTGTGGGCGTGGCTCGCGCCCTTCACGGCCGTGACCTTCGCCACCCCGCCTAGTCCCCGCAGCACGCAGCAATCACTTACGCCCCGGACGGAGACGTGGATGCTGACGGAGTGTCAGGAATCCCACTACCTAGGCTTGACGGCCCCCACGTTCTGCATCCCCCTCGCACCTCTGCCCACCCCGCTCCCCACACCCCTCTGCTTCCTCGGCTTCCCCGGGCAACTACCGCCGGCCGGCGGCTCTTCCCCCCCGCGCACTTCCAGCTCTGCGTCCCGGGTGGCTCGACCTCCTGCGACATCACGTCGGGACGAGGCAGCGGTGCTCCACCTCTCGAGTCTCTGCTTCCGAGTCCGGGTGCCATCCGGGCGGCGCACTGCGCCGTAATCGCGGACGGTGTCCGAAGGGGGGGAGGTGCTCGATGCCCCTGGTGTGGGGGTCGTGCGATGTCCCCTGGCGAGGTGGCGAGGCGTATGGCAACAGGGACTGGACAGCTTCAAATTTGGACGTCCGAGTGTCGTAAACTGATTCGCGAGGGTGATATGACCCATTTGGGGGTCGGGACCCCGGAAACACATTTTAGCAAGCGTATTTCGACCCCGCGTCCCGCCCTCAGAGACCTGAAATCCATTTTTGGATTCCGGTGAACCGGGGATATGTCGGTTGTATGTATTCTCGTGTGCGCTTGTCTGAGTCCCCAGTATACGGCGCCGCGGCGTGCTTGCGATGGCCGCTACCTGAGGTCGATCGTATGCGGCGGCGCGTGGCATTGCCCAGGGAGCTCGAGGTTATGTTATATTCAAGACTCAAATTCCGCCAACCATGTGTGTAGTAGCTTAGCCAGCCGACTGAACCCAAGATTCCCCATAAGGCCTAAGCAGGTACATAACTGGTTCCATGATCACGGACTGATGCGTCGGCGGCATAATTGGATATTTAAGCTGCTAGTGGCGACCTACAGTACATTTGTCCCTCTACGTCTCCCTGATTGCGTGACCTCAGCTGTGTAGGTTTCACCTTCCTCTGCACACCGTCTTCCAAATTGATCCCCACCTTTCCTTTAAAACAAAGCATGAGCCGGAATCAAGAGGGCTACACCTTCCCTGCGGTCTTCGAAAAAATTACCGTTCTTTGACTTGCCTTCGGGCTTGAACTGATACTCCGAATTTCTGCCATTTGTAACTTACAGCTGCAGGACATTCATCCAATATCCAGGTGTTGTCTGTGATCTACTAGTCACTAATTCGTGTACATGTACACTTGCTGCTTTAATCCACTGTCGATCCCTAGAAAATATACATGGAACCATGCCCAGTTCGGTCCCCCTCAAACTTACTATTTGGGCCGGAATAGGGCTCTGAATCAAAGTGAGTTGAATATGGTGGTATCTAGGAGGCACAGCTCTGTGGCAGGTTGAACACTTGTAGGGATTGTAGGCAACATCCAGATCTATGCCCGAGATGCCCGAGCATCAACTGGGTATCATAAATCTTGCCGGCAAAATCCCATTACATAGGATGATTGAATGAAGAGTTCATGCTGCGACAGTAAGGTAGACTAAACAAAACCCTTGACCTTGGTTTGGGATTCCACGTAAGAATAAAGACACCTTGACGCGGAATCGAACTTGAACAAGGCCCGCGGCATGTGCACATCAAGAGCGCTTCATTTAAGTTGAGCAATAGCTTCGATGTATCCGGTCTACTCATCGCGTTGAATTGTGTTGCTCGAGTCAGCCAATGCCAGTGACAGGACAACACACAAAGCTTCTTTTCCACTAAGATTTGAACAGCACACATACTTGATCAGTAACACAAGTGTTAAGGAAAGGGTTGTAGTCTCTGTACTAACTATATTTTTGTAGGCCTAACAACACACATTTGTGTAGTTAGAATTGTATAGTTAGGGTAAAACATAAATGTATTATTGCCGCTCAACTCTTAGCTCAGGCAATTTGCTGTTACATACTCGGCACCTAAGCACTTTAAATGCAGGCTTTATATCCTTCCAAGCGTGTAAAATGTGACTCTTGAAGCTGAAAAGGCCGCAAGATGTACACCTTTGAGACTAATGAAGGCCGAAAGGCACAAGTCCGTGAGAGACTGAGTTCACGCAGACAGATGAGAGTTGTATTGAAAACGTGCTGTTCTAGTACTAGTACACAGGACCGCTCTAGTAAATATAAAGTGGACTCTAAACTACGAGTCTTTCACACTCGTCAGCAACTTGGAGTGCGGGAGTACAACTTTGAGTCATCGAGAAATCCGAACCGTGGGAAATATGAATAGAATATGGTTGAAACTAAGCAAATTGTATCAGTAGGAGTTAAATACCCGGAATGTCAGAAGACAGCGTCGGATGATGTCCTATAATGGCAGATATCATCCGCTGATGGTGTCTGAGAGATGTTGGTGGATGCCAGAATAAGATAACAACGATATGGTATTCGCCCCTATCCGAATGTTCTGCCTACGTTAGTTCCAGCGAAATCCGGTGGATGATGCTGGAATCTCATGGACGCTGATAGCTTTCATATATATGCCATTAGAGCTCACCGCGGATGCGGGATCACGACTTCTCGCTGAACAATTTATAGTGAATGATATTCAAACCAGGAATAACCTCATTATAAGGTAGGTGACTTCCGCCAGTCAAGGGAAACCAGCTGAGCTGGAGCTGGAGTCCTCTCAATTCTGAGGAACTATAGCAGGGGTAGTGTAAAAGGTGGGATATCTTCCACCAGAGAAGAGTACAAAATGGACTGGAAATCCAGCAGATGATGCAGTTCGCAGGTAAAAAGCTGACGGAATATGTCAGAAATTCTTAAAATCCGGCGGCATCCAGCAGTACAACCCTCCCGCACTCCAGATGGATCATCTGCATCCAATTAAATCCAGTGGATAGCTCCCAGAATCCATCGGAGGACAATGCCTGTGGCGGCGCTTGCATATTACTGAGCAATAGCTAGAACAATAGGTGACTTGCATAATTGTGTTAGCAGAAGCATGGTTGAAAGAAAATCACTGACACCAGTCCTTCCTCTCTCTGTGGCTCTAGGGGGGGCTTTGTGAGCTTAAATTCAACCTAATATTCAACCAGTATTTGTATAAGATGTAGCAGTCTATAGGATGACTTTCAGTGGCTGTAGCATGAAAAGCAGTGGAGTCTATCATAGGTTCACTCTGATGGGCTGATAACGTAGGGGGCTCTGGCATGCGCCCGTATCTGAGAGAGAAGCCTGACTATGATCTACAGATAGCTGTACCTTACTCAGGTAATCAAGCCGATTTCTCTTGTCAATTTCACGATACACGGGGCCGGCTCTGGCTTGGAAGAAAACTGTGGTGAAAGTGGAAGAAAACTCAGCATTACCTTCAGCTAATCTGGGTAGACTCAAATCTGCATGCCGTAGTCTTGCACATCAAATTATCAGAATTAATATTAACATTTTCAGTAAGTACTTACACCGGATATGACTACGCAGTTGAACACCAAGCCGTGAGCTCGAGAAACAAAGGTCACAATAGATCAGTATTCTGAGCTTCCAGAAGCTGAATGTTAATTCTAATGGAAGGGTAAGTCGTTTTGAAGAGAGTTGAATTTACATTAAAGGCTGCCCCGGGACAGCCTGACTGAATTTTAATGTAGATAGGTTGAAAACAGTTTTCTGATACTCATCCTACTGCGCAGGCTGAAGAATAAGTAAATCTAGAGTCAACCGGCTATAGGTTTTCATCCTAATTAGTTTGAAAATAATTCAGAGGTAGCTCCATACTGCGGGACACAACAATGGTTCACTGTCATTCTCACGTAAACAGTCAACTCAATCAAAGATCTCTCTACAGTGGTTGGTGGGGCTCGAGAATATCCATTCAAAGGCAAACAATGGTAGGGAATGAGTTGTAATTTTTTGAGCCATATCTGCCGGCTGTATCACAGACTTGCTGATAGAAGTGAAATCACAATTCCGGGGTTTCGGGGTATATTCTCAAAGCTAATTGCCCCTCACGTCATTGGATTTTGCAGACGAGTGTTCTGCTCAAAGCACAATCGAACATCATTACAGCTTCTTGCAGAACATAGGGCACTTCGATTTTTTCGACCATCTCCGTGATTGCGGGCTCATTTATTGTCCGTTTGCCTCAGGAGTAGAGCCATTCAATTTACTTCCAAAATTCGGAGATCATGAAGTCCTTATATTTCTTTTGAGGCTCTAATGTACCTTTCATAAGATGTTTTTGCCATGTTGTGGCCATGGGCAGAACAGCCCCAGAGTAACATATACTCGCAGGATAGTCGTAGGATTTTAATATGATGCTTATATGGGTACTCCAAAAGGCACATAAAAGTCAGATAGCAAATAGTCATCTTGCATTCGGTCCACTATGCTCCTCCACTATCTGTTGTGATTCATGAAGAGCAAAACATTAAGCAGATTGGATACCCCATAAATTAACTACCACAACTATTTCTTGGCACATTCAGATCTTCAATGGAAGCATATAGGTTCTCAAAAAACTGTACAAGATGTATACATGTCAGAATGGCTTGAACAGAGCCGCGACCGAGTTGCCCGAAAGCATCACGTGACGCCGATAATGCACGTCGCGTCGCGAAGTCCTGGTCTTTCTGGGTCAAGGTCGAAGTCTCTGGCCATTATTAAGAGTTCAGTATAGGACATACTATTATTAGAAAGGGATAGATAGTCCAAGTTCACCAAATAATAGCAGCAAAGATCTTTGAATACCTGGCTCAATAATCAAAAGCCGATGTTGAACAGCCTTGACCGCGCATATCCATTTTAAAGATGAGTTCAGCGCATGGGAAACTTGGAAAACGAGCACGTGGAGAGTTGAATCCAGGAACATTAGTTGCAGCGGACAAAAAAGCATGTACATTAACCCCGCATGCTTCAAAGCTGCACATACACCTGTCGGGCGGAAAACTTTAATAACCGGTAAAAATTAGGTGTGTCTGCGCAATGCCTGGATTTGGTGGCAGCTCGAAACAAAAAGAGGGACAATATATAAGGTCCGCCGAAACAAAACTCCAGATGAACAAAAGATAACTCGAAATAACAAAAGAAGGTTCAACCTCGCATCACTGACACAAGCAGCAAGCACATAAGGAAATCAAGGCAGGATCTAAGTTGAAAGACAAAGGAAAAATATATGGATCAGCGAGGCGCGAGTATCATGAGCATTTACTTGAAAAGAAACTCGAAAAAAATGAGGAGCGGAGCAAGACGACTGCTTGGGGCATTGGAGGAACTCGTAAGGGAAGCAGGGCAGCACTGTGCATAGGCCGCTCCTTGAAGCAAGAAGAGTTTCAAATCATCAAAGGAAAATAAGCATCGCAAACCTGTGTGAACGATCAAGAAGCGCCATGAATGGTCAACCGGAAGGAGGAATACACAGACAAAATCGAGTAATTCTGCTAGCACTCCAAGATCCAATTTAAGTGTCGGGAGTAGTTGAATTACAGGAATTGTCCAGTGATTGATGTGCTGTAGGAGCATCTGGATTGTGTAAAGAGCCTATTGGTGAAATCAGAAGGCATATTGGCTGCCGGGAACTCGGCGAGGAAAGGTGAAATCAGTTGCATGACAATGGGGGGTCGGCAAGTCTCCGGCAAGATACGGCATATCACTTATATGTTGATCCACTGTTGATCCGGTGTTGATCCGTTTTACTTCTGCGGACCGCCGTGTGCGGAATCGCCGCCGTATACGGCCATATTTCCGGTAGGCACATGCCGTCTCGTCAAAATACGGTGGTTGTGCCGTCAAACCATCGAATACGATCAATGTCAGTAGTCCTACCGCAGGCACCCCAAATATGGAGTTGGTAAAGCGCGCGCGGCGTGCCTGGAGATATTGACCCCGGTTGGTGAAGCACCAAAATTCGAATTCAGACTTTCGAGGGCGGGACGCGGGGTCGAAGTATGGTTTCTGAAAGGTGTTTCCGGGGTCCCGACACCCAAAAGGGTCATATCACCCTCGCGAATCAGTTTACGACACTTGGACATCCAAATTTGAAGCTGTCCAGTCCCTGTTGCCATAGAGGCGGGAGGCGGGCGGTGCTGCGGCTCGGGAGGCGCATGATGCGGATCGCATACCCACCTTCTCCGTACCCCGATGATTCATTCACTTCCATGCATTGCGACCAAGGCCGGCGTGCGCGGGCTTCCCAGTATTCCCCCGACGTTACATCCCTTAGCCGATTTTCCTGTATGGGAGTGGATTGCGGCGTCTCGTCCAAAGCTGATTGCGCCCAGCGTCCAGCGTCTTGTCTCTGATCCCCATCTACTATCTATTTTGTTGGCTTCTCCTAATACCGACTTTCGTCTCGCCGGCAGGCCGCGTGCGCGGCGCCTCTCACCTCCTCTTACTTGGTACTTTCAGCAGTCCTCGACCCTCTTACTGCCTCACGTCTGGAGGTGGCGACGCGGTGGTGCCGCTCCCATCCGGGTGCTATACACGGAGCACGGAACACGTTGATGGTGTCTGGAATGGGACTTTGGTGCGCGGTGTCGCCCGCGGAGTCGTGCGTGCGTTCGTTCGTCTAGGTGTATTCAGGGGAGACTCGTTCGATCCCCCGCCCCTCTACTTTCTCCACTTCCCCACATTCGCGGACAACTACCCCGTGTACATCAGCCCCTTCCCTCGACATTACAAAGGCCCCAGGCCGTTTTCCCGTGTAGTGGTGAATCCGCAGGGCGGGGCGTCACCTTTCCGCGGGCGACACGTTCGCGGTGCGGTGCACAGTACACGCCGATTGGTGTGGTGGTGGCGCACCCGACACACGGGAGGACAGCGGCATGCGGGCCGCGACGATCCGTACGCCTTGTGCGGGTGCGCAGGCGCGTGGACGCAGAAATTAGAATACGAGCTGGACGTCCCTTCCTCTCGTCCGACTCCGTCGGTGCGACACGACTCGGAGTCATTCCACGGAGGGTGGGGCGCAAGGCGAGCAAATCTCCATCTGGGATTCATTCACGGAATGCATTCTTCGGAGACGCCAAGATGTCATGTCGCCTGTTCAACATATGAGATTGTTACCCATACTTCCTCGTAGGCGCCGGAAATGGGAGGTTCCGAATATATCCTCGACTCACCTCGAGTGCTTATCGTGAAGTGGTGGTGCTTGACCTATACTTACTCGCATCCTCTTCTCTGCTCCTTTTTAGTATTCCGAGTCGTCTTAGACTTCCCAATGGCAATTTTTTGTAATATTCGCTCTCGGTGCCCGACGTGTTCTCAGCGCTGATGGAGTGGCTTTCACAGCGTTGCCAGTGTTTCTGCCATGATGAATATCATTGGATGAAGGAGGCTAATTCCCATGTCTCCTGCCAACAATTTCATCACGGCGTCGCAGTTAAGGTGCAGTTCGCTGCTCCACTTTCGTTCCGAACGTGCGCCTGCTCTTCTTCCTCGACCTCCTCCGTGGTACGACTGGCTTACACACTGTGACCCATCCTTAATCTCCGTTTACTCCCTCCTCTCTTGCGACATGTCAGCGGACGTCGGGATTGTGGCAAATTTGGAAGACACCGGGACCAATGTGAAGGGCAGTCCGGCAGTGGGAGTAGAACGACCTCCGAGGAAATGCGGTTGCGCTTGCGAGATAAACTGCAACTGCAAATGCACCTGCGCGCACCGAGGTCACTGTGTTTGCATCACTCCTTGCGACGGACAATGTGGGGCTCGGGCTTCGCGGAACCTCGTCATCTCAATCGACGGCACGTCCAACCAGTTTGGGTTTAATGTGAGCATCAGGACTTGGCGGTGGGATGGGCCTAACAGCGATCAGAACACCAATGTTGTCGAATTACACAGTCGGGTCATCACCGGCGCTTCAGCAGACCAAAACAAATATTACAACTGCGGCATCGGAACATATGTGCCATACCAGAACAAGACATCCTGGAAATATTGGCAGCAAAAGGTTGATAATGGGCTTGATTTGGCTTTCGCACTGTCAGTCCCATCATTCCAGTTGCTTTTTCTTATGATTGAAGAGACCCAGAAATTTCAAGGATATCATCCTCAAGGCATATCGGTGGCTATCCCACGTGTATAAGCCAGGCGACAAGATATACTTTTTTGGTGGGCCCCATTGGGCCTCTTAATCAACAATTTACTCATTGAAACTCAGGGTTTTCGCGAGGTGCATATCAAGTGCGAACGTTGGCGGGAATGATCGAAACAGTACAGACATCCTGTTTGGTGTGAATACTTGCTCATTCAATTTCTTGAAAGGTCGGGCTCGTTGATGAGGGCAATGAAGAGCTTATCCCTTTGTGCGCAAAAACCACCAAGCTGTGGCTGTGACTAATACTGAAGCAGTGCATATGAAATCTATCTGGAACGCCATAAAGGTGTAGGCAAGTATATGTTCTTCCATGATTATGACTGCCTTGTCATAATGTCCCAACAGTGGCCAATGAGGCAACAAAATTTGCTGCAAATTTCAAAAAAACATTCTCAAGGGATGTCCGAATTCATTTTGTTGGTGTCTGGTAAGATTTAACTGGCATCCCTTGCCCTGTTTGGTTTTTCATACTGAAAAATACCAGGGACACAGTTTCTTCTGTTGGGGTCTTTCGAGGGAAGCCACTTCCACTGACATCATCTGCGCAACACATTTGTACTTTTCGCCATGCATTGGCATTGGATGAGCGCCGCGTGAAATTCCTCCCAGAATATGTTGATGGTGGAAGCTCAACCACCACATCAACTGGTACTCCAATTGATGTCAAAGAAGTCTGGTTTGCTGGCACTCATTCTGATATGTATGTGGATCATGCTCATATGGACTGATTCTAATTCTTTCCATAATTTAGAGGTGGAGGTGTCAAACCAAATCTTGAATTGAATCTATCCTCGGTGCCTCTTCTATGGATGGAAAATGAGGCTACAGCGGCAGGACTTCGCTTGCGTCCTCGTGGCGAAACAGGGGGTGCATGGAACTTGGAAGATTTGCAAAAGCATGATGTGCATGAATCACTTACGACTGGCTGGAAGGCCTTGGAGTGCCTGCCTTTGACACGTTTGTCATTCAAGACGGCCAAAGAAGTCACACGGTAAGGAGTTTTGTTCTCAATCCAAACATCAAACTCACAGTTATGTGTCAGCGCCCCACATCTTGGGGCTGGTCGAATCATTGTCCCCGGCCAACGGATCCACCTTTCAGTGGCACTTAAAAGCAAGGATTACAGGCCTCGAGCAAAATTCCTTCAAGATGCTGGGATTGAATGGGACTCCTTCATTGGAAAAGATTTGGGAACAGGCGACTTCAGCTGGGCGCTGCTGCTGGAAAATGAGATTGAGATGGACCTGTTTGATGCCTCCTTCACCATTGAAGCAATTAAAAATCTCAAAGAGATCTGGGCCAAAGGAAACAGCACAGATAATCAATTGGAGCTAGAGACCTTGGAGAGCCAATCATACTGGATCAAACGCCTGGCATTCATGGCCCATTCGGGACAACTGGCAGAGAATTATCTGGCAAAACTCAAGCAGGGTTCACTGGACAACAATATCAAAGATGTCCATGTTGCAGTCAATGTGTTCCAGAAACTGCAGGAACTTCAGCCTGGCACCTTTGATGCGGACCTTGCTACCTTGTTGGAACAGGAAGCCCATCTGCTGTTTAGCCAAGAACACAAAGATGAAGCTTTGCATACATACCGCAAGGCAGAAGTCATTCGGCGAAAGATAACCACCACTGACAAGGCCCGTACTACAGACACTGAAAACTTGGCAAGCTGTCTTGAAAGCATCGTCTTGTGCTGTTGGAGAATTGGGATGTTGGATGAAGCTTCGGTCTCAATTGCCAAGGAGGCAGTTGAACTCAGACGCTTGATGCATGAAAGGCACAAGGCATCAGTTCGGACTTCTACTGCACTTGGATGTTCACTGCACTATCTCGGTATTGTTCTAAGTGCCTTGGAACACCATGATACTGCACTGCTGGTTGATGAAGAGGCTGTGGAGCTTCGACGCACACTTGTGGAAGCAGATCCCACCATCAGAGAAGATCTTGCTTGGTCGCTGTATAATCTCGGCATATATTTCAGCAAGCTGGGCCGCTATGAAGATGCAGTGCGTGCAGATGAAGAGGCTGTGGAGCTTCGTCGCATGCTGGTGGAGGCAGATCCCACTGTCAGAGAAGATCTTGCATGGTCACTGTATAATCTCGGTGTATATCTTAGCAAGCTGGGCCGCTATGAAGATGCAGTGCGCGCAGATGAAGAGGCTGTGGAGCTTCGTCACACTCTGGTGGAAACAGATCCAACCATCAGAAAAGATTTTGCATGGTCACTGCATAATCTTGGCAACAATCTTAGTAATCTGGGCTGCTACGAAGATGCGGTGCATGCAGATGAAGAGGCATTGGAAGTTCGTCGCAAGCTCATGGAGACAGATCCTACCATCAGAAAAGATCTTGCCCCATCCTTGGTTAACCTTGGTGTACATCTCAGCAATCTGGGCCGCTATAAAGATGCAGTGCACGCAGATGAAGAGGCTGTGGAGCTTTACCGCAAGCTCTCAGAGACAAATCCCACCATCAGAAAAAACCTTGCTGATTCCCTGTATGGTCTGGGCATATATCTCAGCAACCTGGGCTGCTATGAGGATGCAGTTCTCGCAGATGAAGAGGCTGTGGAGCTTTACCGCAAGCTCTCAGAGACAGATCCCACCATCAGAAAAGACCTTGCTGATTGCCTGCATGGTCTGGGCATATATTTCAGAAATCTGGGTCGCTATGAACACGCATTGTGTGCCGATGAGGAAGTGGTCAACCTTCGCCGCAAGCTTGTGGAAATGGATCCCACTGTCATGCAGTCTCTCGGATACTCACTTGAAAATCTTGGTTTAAGTCTCAGCGCCATGGGACACCAGGAAGCCGCAATAGTCGCCGGGGAGGAGGCTGTCGACATTTGTTCAAAGCTTCCGAGGCCTAACGTGGAGTCGGAATTGAGCCTTGCCAACAGACTGAAGCAGCTGGCCACATATCTCGATGCCGTAGACCGGCATGAGGATGCACTGCGTAGCCGTGAAAAAGGAGCTGAAATCCATCACAGACTGGGCGAGACGGATCCTGAGTTGACTGCAGACTCCTTTCATGACCTTGCATCAGATTTCCGTAGCATAGGTCGCCACGAAGATGCATTACGTGCCGAGGAAAAAGCCGTCGATCTTTATCGCAGAGTTACGCAGACGGCGCCGAAGCCTACTCTCTTTAGGTTTTGTATCGAGTCTATGGAGTCTCTTGCAGGGGATATGCGCACCCTTGGCCGAGAAGATGACGCCGTGCGCATCGATGCCGAGGTGGCTACCCTGAAGAACAGGTTGGAAGAAGGTCAGGGTCCAATTACGGGTGCAGTTGAGTCGTCACGGTGAGCCTTGAAACTTTCAGGTAATTTGAAAGAGTCTGACTGTTGATTAACAGGTTGTTGGTGATTCCAGAAATTGCGGGAGAAGGAGCAGAAACCGGCGGCGCATCGGAGGTTGACCAAGGAAACAACGAAGGGACGCTCTCCGAGCCTCCAGTTTCAGAAGAGGTGCAGTTCGCTTGGTGGTCAGAGAAATACGACAGGAAACTAATAGCCCATAGTACGTCGCAGGTAACAGTGAAGCCGCCGAGGTCGAGGAAGGAGCAGGAGCATGATGTCAAAACGAATTTCTCCCGGTCTGTCGAAAAGTGATTTTCAAACGTTATTTATCGTCACCGTTGTATTATGCGTCTCGTACATATGTCTTGCCTTGATATCGATGTTGTTCTAGTGCTCGAATCAATGAGAAGTAAATTTGTGAAACAGAAAGCGGAAGACAGTGACTTCCGAGTCTATAGTGAACCACCAAGGCCGAGGCCGAGGCGAACTCGTCGAACTCGAGGGCATCGTGCGCGCCATGCGCTCGTCCATTCCCCCTTTCATCTTGCGTCCTCGTAGAGCTCCCGGAGGCGGCCGCGGGTATGGGCACGGGCGCGGGCATGAGCCTCAAGACGCTGACGTCCCCCGGCGCCAAGTCCCGACGTCGCCTGCCTCGTCCATCGCGCATGCAGGCGGTGTGGGTCTCCGACGGCGAGGACGAGGACGACGCAACAGTTACGAGCGACAATGGCGAGCCGAAAGAGGACGACGCGGACGAGGAGGATGCGGATGCGCGTGCCATCGCCGTCCCGTCGCTGGAGGGCTTAGACGACCTCGACGGCGCCCCGGAGACGGAGCGCGTCGTGCGTCTCGAAGGCGAGGTGCGTGTCCCACGAGCTATGTGAGCATGGCAAGTAAAGTGCGTTTTTCATCCCTTCCTCCCTGGTCGCCTTTAAGCGCACATTATTCAAGGCAGATTCACGCCGCAGTACGTCCTCATCTGATACCCGCAGGACGCATACATCTCGCCCGCCGCGACGGGGAGTACGTGCTTAACCGCTTCGGGAACAACGCTGCTGCGACCGCGGGCGCGGATGCGGATGCGGATGCGGTGGGGGGCAAGGTGGCGGACTACGCCGCGCTGCCGGTGGCGGGGGCGGAAGTCCCGGTGGGCGAGGGCGCGGTGCCCCTGCCTGGCACGCGCATATGCGCTGCGAGAAGACGCCATCGTTATCTCTAGTCTCCAGCATTGCGGACTGTGAATGCTACTGCTGAGCTCGGTATGTACGCCTCTTGTTCTCTTCGAGGGCTCAAAGGCACCAACGAGTGTAGACGCGTGGTCGCTATCCTTATAATTCGCCTACTCTTTGCTGGGCCCTCATCATCGCTTGGTTCCTGATCGGACCACCCACCTGTAAAATCTCTCGGTGCCGTGTATACCCAGGTTTCGGGTAGCGTCTTCGGGTCCTCGTTGGCCACGGAAAACGCCGCACCCATCTTCACATCCATGGGCAGCCCTGCTCTGCTCGTCTACGCATCAGACATCCCGAGGATCCTGGCGGATTGCATTACGGGGCATCTCATATCTTGCTGCGGCCCTGCACTCGACCTCGCTTCCCAGACCACCGTAGCGGCGCATTATCGAATTTGCCCGGTTCCTCGTGCTCGCGACTGTCCTGTTTGGTAAGGAGATTACCTTCCGTGTATCCTTGGGAGTCGACTGCGACTCTGAGCCCTCATACCTCCCTCGCACCAACATTGTCTTTGATTTCGACATCGACGACATTCGACAAGGGACGAGCTGGGATCGGGCAAAGGAGCCTGTTCCTTCTCTTGAATTCGATCATGTCCGCCCGCGTGAATCGTCGTGGTACTGGCTATGGGGGCTAAGAAAGGGATTCAGATTTATGGCAGAACAGGTAAAACTCGCTTCGGTGAATAAATTATTTGTGTGTACCTCCGGTTTCGACTGTATCTGCCTCGTTTGAATGCTGGACTGAGAAACACTCTACTTCGACTGGGGACACGTCGAGCGCTATTCGTTTCCAAGGGCGTCGGCTCCCGGATCCGCAAAGCTCTTTGGCTTCAATGATTATCGTCGAATCTTGTCTTCAATCAGTGCTCGACTTTTGCGAGGGCCAGCTTCAATAGCAGGCTCTGGCCCCTACTTTCTTCTTCCCAATGTTCGTCTTTTACTCTATTTCGACTGAATCGACTTCTAGTACTTGTCTAGCACCTGGAAGCGTTGAAAATTCAACCACCCATATAATATGCTCTGATTTTATTCGACACAATTAAACCACCATTCTGAGATCAAGACAGCCAATCTTACCATCCCGTAAACCATTTGAGTGCAGTATCCGAGTCAACCGCGTCATGATATTTCCCGTCCCGAGCTCGTTCTGCTCCCATGGTGGGATGCATAATATTCAAATGTAACGGAAATTGAAGGACCATGAGTAATCTTTAGCTAGTGTTAAATATCGCTGTATGTCGGCTCTTCCTGCCGTGCAAAATAAAAATAAAGGTTGAACTTCGGTTGAATTTGACACACGTGGGAGACCAAGGCTATGGCACATATACTGTATAATAATTAAAAAAACTCGACACCTTTGAAAAAAACATTAGAAATGACACTACTTGGACAAAAGGTTGGACAAAACACACAGGTCGAGACTGTGTTTCAAAAAAAAAAAGGCACAACTAGTATCTGAGTGCTGAAAATCACACAACTGAAACTTAGGCATTTTAAACACACCACCCATCCACACACCATTACCCTCTCGACCGAATCTGTGGCGAATCGGCAATCCCCGTATATGCTGATCCGGGATCGGCTCAAGATAAGATGTTTGCGGCCGATTGATGACTGCTGTACACACTAGAGGGCACGGCTTCTGGAGTTTAGAGCTCGATGAGTGGACCACAATTCGAGTTCTTGTTAGTCTTTATCTGGTCGCATCGTCCCATGGGCCATAGGGCACATCTGGACCCTTTTCATCATCATCTGAGATGGCTCAGTCCGATTCGGGCCTGAGTCAACCCAAAAAAATGATGTTCTGCGCAATGCAAAGATCCCAAGTCCAAGTTGCGTGTTTTGGAAGACATTAAGGGTTAGGAACAAGTCGCGTCACTTTACCAAGTCGTGTGTGAATTACCTCCCCCACCAAGTGATGCGTATTTTTTCCCGCTGACCCAAGATGCGTATTTTTAACTACGTTTGAGCATAATTATTATACACTATATGGCCCATACAAGGCTGACAAATCCACCCAAATTTTCGTCCGTTTTGACTTTGATTCCATCTCTCTTATCCCTAGGCTCGTATCGGCACCGTAGCAGCATGGACGTCGACATGAAGACCAAGGAGAATGTAGAGCCGGAGGAGATAAGCAGCAGGGACCGCGACCCCAAAGACCGGGATCGCGACGATGACCGTGAAAAAGACAGAGATCGCGAACGCGACAGGGACAGGGATCGCGATCGCGAAAGAGACCGACGGGGTGATCGCGACCGTGTCAAGGACAGAGACAGAGCGGGTCAGACTCTGCAACATCCTACCCGATGCCTTGACTGACTCGCACGTCTTAGGCCGTTCCAGGCGTGGAGGGGGAGGCGGGGATCACTGGGAGCCCGATAGTCGGAACGGAAGTGTAGGGTTTTTCATCCCTTTTTTTAAAAAAACCTTATCGGTTCCAGGGACGCAAGCGCTCTCGTTCGCGTTCCAGGCGCCGCTCGGCGTCCCCCAAACGTGGAACGACTCGTTCCCGACGCTCACGGTCTCGCTCACGGTCTCGTTCCCGCTCGCGCTCACGCAGCCGCGGTGGCGGCAAGTCCGGCGATGCCTTCACGTGCTCGCTGGGCGGACCTATCAACGCGGACCACGATGAAGCGGTCGAGTTTGCAAAGGCGAGTGGCCTTAAACCATTCCAAAGATTCATACACTAAATCGTCGGACCTCCCGACAGATCAGCAAGAGGGAGAACCGCGTCTACGTCGGCAACCTCAGCTACGAAGTCCGCTACAGAGACCTGATGGAATTCATGCGGGGAGGTGGGTGGGGGATCATTAGTTTTCTCTTTGGGCCTGGTTGTGGAAGGGGATGCAGAAAGATAGTGGTGGGTGTGCTAGCGGGCGACGTTTCTCATGTGGCTGGCGCGCGTCGAGTTGCCGGAGGGGAGGACAAGTTTTCGTTTGTTCCAGGCGAGTAGAGTGTAGCACGAATAGCGAATATCACGAATATTCGTGCCAAGCCATTCGCGAATACGAATATTCATATTCGTGAATGGCTGTGGCTGTGCTATTCGTACGAATGCGAATATCAGTTTTCAGGAAAATTGATATTCGCGAATATTCGCAGCTGTAATACACAGCTAAAATTTCAATCAAGCATTGTAAATTTGTGATCTGTTTCACACATCTTCTGTCTGGAACCATAAAACACTTCATTTACGCCAACTACATCTGTAATTTATATGCAAACCAACCATCTTTGCTTTGACAACTGCTTGACAGGATGAACACAGCAATTGTGATGGTCCATCAAATGGTTATACATGCAAGACAAGGGCTTGTATGAGTCTTCAACAATGTTTAAACTCACAAGATGACATGGAAGCATCCCCATCAGCCCATTGGTGGCTACTAAACCCCTGAATTGTCAATGTATTCATTGAATATTCATATTCACGAATATTCGCGAATATTGCTGACTAAGCAACGAATATTCGCCATCAATATTCGTACGAATGCGAATATCACTTCCTGGGTTTCGGCGAATATTCATATTCGCGAATATATATTCGTGCTACACTCTACAGGCGAGGGGGTGCATCGCGCTTGTTTCTTTCTTGTTGGAAATTGGTCGAGGTGTCGAGAGGATATTGATTGGGAGTTTTCTTTTGGGATTGGCAGCTGGTGAGGTTCTGTTCGCCGAGGTTCTCGTCACCCCCACCGGTGTCTCGAAAGGATGCGGGTCAGTCTGTCCTTGGTCTCTCTGCCCTTCCAAATTGACCAGAGCCGCAGGATTGTCGAATTCGCGTCGCAGGAAGACTCCCAGCGCGCCGTGCGCGAACTGTCCGAGATGCCGCTCCTCGGACGACCTGTTTTCATCCGCGAGGTACGTCCGTCAACGATATCCTCGACTTGCTGACATGGAGCTGCAGGACCGCGAGACCGAGGCGCGCTTTGGCGCGACTCCAGTCCCGGGCAAAATAGGCGCCGCGATGGTTAGTAATCCCACACATAGTTTTGTAACTATTTCCCTAACTTGGGTCAGGCCGGGCAGGGTCTTCACGCCGCCCCGCCCCCACGCCCGCCTTCCCACAACTACTTCGGTAGCCAGTCGAATCCGGGTAACCAGCTCTACGTCGGCAACGTACGCTCCTCCGTTTTACTTTCCCCGACTCCTTTCTAACACTTCTGGCAGCTTCCCTACCAAGCCGGATGGCAAGACCTCAAGGACCTCTTCCGCGCCGCGGGCCACGTCTTCCGTGTGGACATTAACCTCAGCGCAAGCGGGCACCCGAAGGGCTCAGGCACCGTTGTGCTTGAGACGGCCAGGGACGCGGCGGCGGCGATCAGTGCGTCCTTACAGCAGCGTACGACGTTTCTATTGACCGAGGATCGATGTAGGGATGTTCCACGGCACGGACTGGTATGGCCGCACGCTCGAGGTCCGCGAGGTGCGTCTCTTCCTCATTCACCATCCCCGCGAGCTTGCTGACGATGCGTCTGTAGGACCGGTACGCGGGGCTGTCGGGCCCGGGGGCCTACCGCGGCGGGCTGCGCGGTGCGCGCGGGCTTGGGCGTGGGCTACGCGGGGGTGGCTTCCGCGGCGGTTTCCGCGGTGCGTACGGTGGCGGCGGTGGTGCGGCGGGGCGCGAGTTCTCCAACCAGGACCTGTACGCGGATTACCCGGGGCCCGAACAGGGTGCCTATGGAGCGACCGGTGGGTTCGGTGGTGGTGGTGGTAGCGGATTCGCGGCGCCTGGGGGAGCGGGGTACGTCGAGCCGGAGCCGAGCCAACAGATTATGGTCCGCAACGTACGCCCCCTTTCCTCCTTTCTGGCGAAGGGATGACTGATGCGGATGGGTGTTCGTGTAGCTGCCGTGGTCGACGGCGAATGAAGACCTAGTGGAGCTTTTCGAGACGACCGGGCAGGTGGAGCTCGCGGAGATCCTTTTTGACGGCACGCGCTCCAAGGGGAGCGGTGTCGTGCAGTTTGCGCAGGTTGGCGAGGCGGAGACGGCCATTGGTGCGTTTTATCCGCTTCTGGCTCATATAGGCTTCGCGGCTGATTCCCTCCCAGCCAAATTCCAGCAGTACATGTATGGCGGCCGGCCCTTGGGTGCGTCGTCTTCCCTCTCGTCTCTTCCGATTCTGACTGTGATGGTGAATAGATGTTCGGTTTAATGACCGCTGGCACACGTTTACGCCCACCGCTGCCAAGGGCGGGCAGCTCGCCCCCGGGCAGGCGGAGATGATGTAGGCTAGGCTCAGACAAATCCAAAAGTCGTTGGGCTACCGTCGTCGATTCGAAGGCGAAGCTGTGTTTGTATTTTTTTGTATCCTAACTGTCACATGTCTTCCAAACTACCCCAATACAAAGATATTTTCTTGACTTGATTCCTGGGGAAATAGGATTCGTCAGCAAATTGATTGGGGCTGTGCATCGATATTTCTCGCTTTGACCGGGTGGATTTTTGAAACGCGGTCGTGCCAGATTTCAAATAGGATTGCATCATGGAAGACACGAGACTTGGCGTGTGCATATTTACCGCGAAGGTACGTACACAAACATTATTGGAGGCACTACCATTAAAGTGAGGCATCACTCTCGGCGAGATTTGTATTTGATTGAATTGGGCTTTGGTTCCAGCTTTTATTTTCCGCGTCTTGACAAGAAGGCTTTCATCGGCTCACGGTTTACAACCTTTATGCGCTGTGCTCCAAGGGCTTCTGGCATAGATATTAGCCAGTAAACTCGTTGTTCCTAATAGCTACCCACGGTGGCACGTAATCACTGTTCCGCTTGATCCGCCCGGATATCAGCCCGATACGGTACGCGCCTTTCATTCTCCGAGTCACCACCGACTTGCGTGCCTTTGCTCCCCGACGGATGCCGACCCGTTGATCTCGCCCACACCCAGAGCCGCCGTCCGCAGGATTATCCCCTTGGTATTATTTTAGACTCGCGCCCGCTACTCGCCAATTAATTTGACTTTCTGGTTGCTTTCTGACGCATTCTACACGCGCCCTCGGTCGCATCTCGATGGCTAGACGTTTTCTCATTCGTATTTTTCCTTTACTAATATCTGGTTTTTGTTTACAATCCCTGTCATTTTACTAGCAATACAGCGAAGGTTTCCTCTCGGTAACAGATTTAAATTCGCTCCTGCTTGCTCTCGTCCTCGCGTCCTTCGTCGTCCTCCTCGCTCTCATCCCTCGTCGTACTCGTCGTCGATCACCGCTGTTTACGAAAGTGATTGCATCGCTCTCGAGCGGCCTTCAACGTTGCCGCACAGCCGTCGCGTGAACTCTCGTCGCATTTCGTCTCAATCCTTCGCCGTTTCGTGCGCGAGCGTGTCCTGATCCTTCGTGGAACTCATCACGCCTTTCTACGGCCCTGCGACTCCGAGTCGCCGCGCTATTCCACACCCGCACCCATCTGATTATTTTGTTTTAGCTGCCGCTTGCAGCCGCGCCGTAGGCGTATCAGTGGGACCGCGCAAGTATCATTTATCCTCTTTCGTGCAGCCCGGCGCAGTGTAGAACAAAAGATGCCACAAACGGGGAACCCGCGCAGTAGCTGCCACACGCGCCGGCTTCTCCTCATCAACTCCGACCTTCAATGAACCTCAACAGAACTCCAATGAACTCATCGGCGGTCCCAAGGCCAACTGGGGAGAACAATTGCCTCAGAACTGTTCTGAGTCATTGAATGGTAGCAGGCGGTGCCGCAGCCACTGCCGCTAGCGCTCAACGCTTTATAAAATCACGAGGACCTCTGATACTAGATCAGAGTCAGACTCGACCAATGACGGCCCCCCCACCTGTCTATTCGCCCTCGACTTCGTCCCCCATCTATTCTGCCACTCCGCGCTCCACCGAACGCGTCTTGCAACGCGGGGCTTTCCCTGGCCATTCTCGCCTCACTGGAACGTATATTCGACGAGAACACCCGTTGACGCTCGTTCTAGATGGTCAAAAAGAAAACTGCTGTTCCCCATCTTTTGGCCACGGCGCCCTTCTCAACGGAACACTGCTGATCGAGTCGCCCGAGACTGTGGTCAATGTACGCTTCCAGGTTCGCGTTCACTAAGCCCTTTACTTTGAGGCTTACAACCCTGCTCAGTTCGACGGGATTCTGGAGTCGCTGAGCTCGACCCACGGTTATTCACGCTTGCAGATAATGGAGCAGTCATCCTCGTTATACGCCAAAGATCCTTCGCAGCCACCCTGCCCCAGCGCCATATCCTTCTCGCGAAGATTTCCTCGGACATTCAAAAACAACGAGACGAACTACCCGCTCCCGCCATCCTGCGAGATCACACTACCCGGCGGTTCCTGCTTGAAATGCACGTATTCGTTAGCCGTGACTGTCCTCCTCGACACCGGGTGGGGCCGCTCTTTTTGAAGGAAAAAAGGTACGATGAACTGAGCTGCGGTGCCAGAAGGTCGTGTCCTGATACTAGCAGTATCTCCGTCGACTTGCAGTACCGCCAGCGGACTCGCCCGTCACGGCCCAGGATATCTGAACCCTCCCTACTTTCGACCGTGAAGATTTGCCCCGAGGAATGGCTTCAACTGCCCATTAGCCTGACCATGGGTCCCGACGCGCGCGCCGCCAATATCCAATGCGATGTAAGTTTGCACGTCTGCCCCCATGCCATTAAAGCACGTATGTCGCGCAGCTGTTCGTTCCGTCCATCGGTGTCTTTGCGAGCCCCGAGATCGTTCCATTCTATCTGCAGCTCTGCGGCGCAGCCCACTCCCTTCGCGAGCTTCTTCTCTCCCGCGCGAAGAATAACAATCGCGACCGTCTGCCTGACCCCATCCGCGTGTACCTGATGCGGCAGATCGCAGTCGGAGTGGCCCGGGGCGGCGGCGCGTCCGCGACGATAAACACGATCCTCGGGGAAGCAGCGCTGCGGCCTCTCCCACCCGCTCTCCACCTCCCAACAAATAATTCACCGTTGCGTGCCGCGTCGTTCACCGACGCGCTTAGCTGGGAAGGCGAGATCGACCTGCAGGGCATTACGACGCCGAGTTTCAGTGCCGGGACGTTCGGAATCATGGTCAGTCTCAGAACCACTGCGCGCCGCAGCGCAAATAGCATATTCACTACGCGCAGTATCTCATAACTGTGGAGCTGCGCCCACCGGAGTCGTCGTCCGTCAACCGAGCCCGCTACGGATACCCCATAAAATTGACAACGGACACGTGGGTGGGGAGTGCGGAGCAGTAGGAGTGACGCCGAGTGAGGAGGCCCCTCGCATTGAGTTGTGAAGTTTTATGACTTTTCTTTTGGGTCAACTATATTCCGTAAAAAAAAAGGTTTTCAATTGATGTCAGCGTCGATTAATAATTAAAGCTCTGAATCTGAATCAGATCCGTGGGCGGAGACCTCCCTGTATTCCAGCGGTAGGGCACTTTGTTTACTCCCAATAAGAGGTCAATTATGAGAATATAATCTTCTCTTCAACCGTGGGAAGACATTGAACGAGTATCCGTACCACCATTGACTTGATAAGTTGCGGCAAATTTTCCTGATCGGTTTCCATATGGCCTCAGAGTCATATTTTTTTTGAAATGGGATATGCGATTCTGCAGAGGCGGTGTGTTGTGTTGAATAACGCGGTGCTACTAGGAGATACTGAAGCATTTTTTGTCTCGGAAACGCGAGAGCATACGGGACGGACATTGCAGGCATCGCAGCCATTGCGCGGATGCAGAGGGCATTAATGCATTGCGGATCGTAAGTGCATGTGAAAAGAGACAAGCCTTGCCCGACCCTCCGAGTCGAGGGCGTTTAAAATTTCCTGAATGGAGCACAGTTGAAGCGCATCGAGAAATGAGAGTGTCTCCACATCGTGTTGTTCTTTCTACTGTTCTTCTCCAGTTAATACAGTCGACGACAAGGGGGTAGGTGCTCCTCGATTCGTCCACGGTCGAGTTGCGGTCCGGATCCGTATTAGTAGAGTTACAGCTCATCTTCAGCCCTCATACAGTCAACCATGCGCTGGCCTTGCCAGTCGACGGATAAAAGACGACCATCATGCTCTGTAGATGAAGAGTGGTCATCCGATTCCCGTTCTTGATCTTACTAACGCCAAAAACCTCCCCGGCTTGGGAATTGCTGAGCTCCGCAACGATAACCGGGGAGTCCTGGGAGAAGTCTGCGACCTCACTGCTTGAGAACGCGTGAGGGTAACGGGTAACGAGAGCGACACGTACCCTGCGGCGTAATGGACGCGTGCCCGCTGAAGAAGGACCGGAAAAACGCGATGTCCATGGTTAGCTGAGGTACCAAATGAGATGAGCGTCAGAAACGGATGTTACGGCGAAGACACGCACGTTTATGCGCATTCGCTGAGCATCATACTTCTCCAGCCTCAATGCCGCTTTAATGCGATCTCCGAAATCTTTCTTGTTCAGGGAGCAAACACCGAGGGAGGTGAGTGCCTTGGGCTTGGATTTCTTGGCAGTCGAAGCTGTTTTGGGCTCGTACTCGTCCTGGATGTCGGCGCGCTACGATCGCAGGAAAAGTTGTAAGTAGAGATGGATTCGGAGGAGAAGATAGGGACTAACCTTTCGCTTGAGAGTGGTGTTGACGATATCAGACATTTTGTCACGTTGGGAGGAGCACAA
This sequence comes from Mycena galericulata, assembly GCA_029289565.1. Lineage (NCBI taxonomy): Eukaryota > Fungi > Basidiomycota > Agaricomycetes > Agaricales > Mycenaceae > Mycena > Mycena galericulata. The sequence goes on along the minus strand of JARKIA010000130.1, from coordinate 480,368 downwards.
GGGTCCTGGGTGATATTGCGACGCGAAGGAAGCTTAAGCAAAGAGGTTTGCCGCGTGGTGTCACGCAGCACGTGAACCATAGTGATGTGACTGTGCACGGACCATCTGATGCCAAACGTTGCTTATTTCACAGAAATGTATGGCCCATTCAGGACTTACGCGGATTTGATTATGATCGTATATTTACACTCTAAAACGACCGCGAAGATACAAGGAATGGTTGGTAAACAGCGTGCTGCCGTCATTTGGAATACTGCACCGACTCGTCCTCGCTCTTTTTAGTATCAACCTGTCCGTGTGTGCTCGCATGTTTGGAGTCGCCTGTTGGATCGAACATGTCGCGGACCTGTTTACATATCAAGAACGATCAATTTAAGCCGCGGGCAAAGTAAACGTGAAAAACAACTGACGTCGATGCGAGTGTCTATCTGGGTGATGACTTGGATCGCGCCGAGTTCCATGTCGCCCTGTTTAAATGTGATAAATTAGCTCGTTCTTTTCCACTCACGAAGAGGCTTACATTTGGGCGTCGTGCGCGTGCGCGTGCCCCTGACAGCTCGTTCGAGGCGTTGCTCATTCCATTGTGGCTGCTGTGTGCGGCGCGAATGACTCTCCTTGCGTTAAGTGTCCAGAGCATCGAGATGGCTTCGAGAAAGCGAATGAGCCCCTGCCGCGCCTCGTCATAAGCTTACGCCTGACCCACCATACAACTTTGGAAGGGCCATGTTGAATGCGGTGGAGATGATCGCCACGCCGCCCGGGTATACTTGCGAGAAGATGAGATTGAACATGGCGCTGGAGATTGTACGGGAATCAGTGTCCGGAGGGAATATTGGCTACGCTATTCACGCACCAAAGTGCAGCGGGGGCTGCCGTTTGACCGTTTTTGTGAGTGCGAAGTTCAATGGAGAAAAATGATTGATGTACCTGGGGAAGAACATCCTTCTTGGATTTGAGCAAAAAGTACGCCGTTGTAAGGGAAAGGATGACGTCTCCAGCTGGAGAGTGGGGGATTATAAGCAAAGGCGAATGGTATTCGCCGATTCATTTATGCTGACCGAAAACGGAGCTCAAATGGACGGCAACTGCATCGTGGGTCGATTCTACATTTCTGGAAGATATTATTTTAAGTACTCACACCAATTTCCGATGGCTAATTCGTTCGTAGTGGAAATGAAATACGTCTAGAGATTCCATCAGTTGAGAATGAGGAGGCGGAAATTAGCTGTGCATACCGCAACGACGATTGCAAGGAAGGCAAAGAGGAACAGGGCAGCCACCGGAGCCGCGACATACCACTTCTTAGAGATCACCCAGAGGCGATAGCAGAAATATGTCTGGACGTAGAGGCCGATCATCGCAACCTAGTCGAAGGATAGCATGAGTTCACCGGACCAGCCGCGGCTAAGATGGACGGTACCATGAGAGGATTGCCCGATTGCCACCATGTGGTGTAGTTGAGCAATATCGCCCCTTCCAAGTCGCCGAAAAAGACTATAAATTGGATCCAGATGATAGCGCTGGGGGAAAGAAGGTGAGGTTAGGAAATGCGTCTAATTACAAACGACGTACAATGCTTGGATAGACTTGAGTATCGTGAGAAGGGCGAGGATCGCCACGATGATACGGACCATCCTCTTGTCGTCCGAATACCAGGTAAAATAATTGATAAACTATTAGGATGGAATAAATTCAAGGGCGCAAAATTTCAACAAGCTACTCACCTGGCATGACAGAACACCTTGGAGAATTAGGTCAAGACACGATCCAATGAGCTGCCGATTTATTCAGTGCATGCTGTAGCTAAAAAATTAGATGATCGCGTACCCATGGACCGAGCAGGAAATTGGCCTGGTGTTTCTGTTCTCCAGTAAGTAGTGCAGACGACATTTTCGCAATGAGGGACGTGGGGTGGGGTGACGACAAAATGACTATCTCTTCAGAGGTTTTTATACATCGTACAGTGGAACTCCTATCAGAATTGGTAAATCGCCAAAAGTTGCAGATGGGAGCAGAATGTACCTTTTAACCTCGTCTCCTCTGCTCAAGTTCTTGGGGGGCAGTGCCAAATCCTCGACCTGTACATTTTCATACGCTGAAGAGGTAAAAAAGAATCACCGAACGGGTAGGAAACCTCTTATCCTACAAAGACAACTTCCTCCCCATCAAGAAAGTCAGTGGTTTTATCAGTGTTATACTACAGTACGATGTTCGCACCGCTTCAAGTTCACATAGGAACTCGATCGATGCGGAGTGTCGCAATTAAATTTGGCTGTCAGGAACAGAACACGCTTCAACTTTAAACACCACGGATGCAGATTTACCGAAGACAGGGGACCTAGTTTGAACTTCGTCAAAAACTTGGTGTCAAACTGTGTCAAACAATATGGTCGAATGGCATGTAGTGTCGTCCCTTTGCAATCTGCCTCATTATATCACGAGGCACGTGAAGCATCCAGAGGTCGCGAACTTGATGGTAAAGTTAAACGCGCACTTGCGTGTGCGTGTCACTTGAACATTCTGCTCAATTCTTTGACCTTGAATCTTTCCGTTTCCTTCATTCACAGCAATCTCGACATATACTCGGTGAATTGGAATCTGAATTCCTTTTGAATCAATACCTCATTAATACGATATACCCGCTCGCATAGACTACTACAGCGCGGCGCGCCCCCGAGACTCGAAGGGGAGCAGCAGCGCGATAAACCCGGACACTACGAACAGCGCACCGGCGATGAAGATCGGAACGGAGGTCGTGAGGTTGGCGTACAGCGCGATGATCGGCGCCTATGCGTGCATTCAATTCATATTCATAGTTTCCAAGGTGAGCGTGAACGCACCATAATTCCAAAAATCCGGTTGGCGGTGGCGGTGAGGGCGTTGCCCGTGCCGCGGTCCTTGGTGGGGAAGAGCTCGGGGCTCAGGGCGTACAGGACGCCGTACATCACGTTCGAAGTGAAGGTATATGCGCAGTTGTACCCGAGCAGGGCGTTCGAAGTCCGGGCGGTCGTCGAGACGAGGATGAAGATACCCGTGAGCGCTGCGCGGCGAAGGAAGAGGAAAATAATGAGCTTGCGGTCGATGATAACAATGGTTCAGGCTGACTTGTTGATATGGCCAGGGTACCTTTGCGGCCGAGAAGGGGCAACTCGACGAGGTATCCAGCGAGGAGAGCCCCGGGAATGCCAGTGACGCTCAGTATAACCGTCTACGGTAGTGTCTATGAGCAAAACGGCGGAGCGTCAAAGAAAGACCAACGTTGCGGTACGTTATATAGGTTGAACCATCACCAAAGTCCGCTCCCCTGGTCGATAGGCTGTTGGGAAGTTGATGGTTGTCTAGTCTGAAGGCGGGATTACGCACTAATAGGTTACAAAGGAGTTATAACTACCAAGAAATCGAGATCAGGAAAAATTATTGACGACTAAGTGAACAGGATTGAACTCACAGAGGGAACGCCAGTCCAATGAACGCTGCGACACAACATGCATCAGAAAGTCATCTCGAAGTTAACGCTGATATTACCCCAGAGGACAATCAAAAGACTCGTCGAGTACGCCAGCTTGCGAGTCGCAAAGAGCGGTTTGACGTGGTTCCCATTGAACACCGCCAATTTCCGGTGCACCACAGCGCCGACCGAGTTATCTACTTGGCCGCTCCCTACGCTCTCCTGTGCCTTTAGATCCTCCAAGGTCAGACTACTCGTCTTCCCGTTGTACGCCGCGACCGTGTGGACGACCGCGACCGCCTCTTCGTCCCTGCCGGTGCCCATGAGATACTTGGGGCTTTCGTACAGCTTGAACACGAAGAAACGGATGGCCCAGAGGAAGATCATGAGCCCGCCCATCGCGAACAGGAAATACCGCCATCCCTGGTTCGAGGCGCGCGAACACGAGGGAGGGGTGCACGAAAAGTTGCCGATCAGAGGCCAGGCGACCTTCGTAACGATTGTCAGTTTAGTTTGTTTGAAAGAAACGAGGGTGGAAAAAACACTCACGAGACTGCCGAGAAGCTGGCCGAAGTTCGAACGCCCACCAGATGGACAGGACCGTCAAAAGATACTGGTGCGACGCCGGGACGAACTCTGTTGCTACAATGTGAAGATATACAATGAATTGAGTGATCTTGAGGTACCAAGAAAGATGGCCGAGTCGACAGGCAGGTTTCCGCCGACGCCGATGGACCACAGTGCTGCGAAGGTGGTCAAGGCCGCGAAATCTGAAAAAAGAACGAATCAATGAGGTTGTTTTCTCGACTTCAAACGCGCCACTCACTTGGAGAGGCACCGGCGGCAAGTCCGAAGATTCCGTTGATAAGGAGCGTGAGGTTGAAGGATACTCTAGGTGGAGGATCAGGCTTCCGAGATGCATGTCAAAGCTTCACTACGTACTTGCGGCCCCAGATATCGGCGCCGACGCTATCGGAGGGACGTCAGATGCTCGAGCGAACCTACAAGGAGATTGTTATGTACCCCCAGAACGCTGCGCCGACGAGGAGGCCGACATTTTGTCCGAGTTTGAGGAATGGGCCTTGGGCGTTGAATTCGTTGATAACCTAGGTTAGTTTAGCAGACGTGCATGAGACATTTGCTGTTGAAACCCCACCGGGACGAGGATCAGACCAGTGACTATCTGGGACGAGATGCTTGGTGAATGGAGCGAAGTACTTGAGTTGAACACTCACCGGCCACAGATTATCCCTTTTAGGAAAGCGAAATGAGATCTCGATTAAGAGAAGCAGAAGAAGTGCTCACGCGAGCCAACCGAACCCAGTGACAACAAATAAGCCCCACTGTAAGAGAAGGGATCGGAACCGGCGTGGTTGTGCAAAAGGCGAAGGTACGTCCCTGATAGCGGCCCATGCCTATCTCTTGCAGCGCCTTGTTCAGAACGCGGGCTTTTGCTTCGTAGACGGGGTCCAACACATCTTCCGGGTAGACACTCTGGATGTGTTCAACGGACCCGGAGACCTGGGATCCCTTTTCAAAGTTTTTCGAGTCCTGCGACATGGAGGGAGTAAGAGGGCAGGAAGGTCCACGCGCAGGCGTCAAGAAGCCATGGCTCCTTGACACATAACTCAACACTGCCCTAACCGAAATCGCGTCTTGATTGCGCCACTGGAGCCGACAGTGGCATCATCCTTCCATGTGATAAGACTGCATGGTTGAGCTGCGACAGTGCGACAGTTGAATCCCAAGTTCGCAACCAGAATATAGTAATGAGCTCCGCTGAATTGATGCTGAGATTCGTCAATTTGATCAGAATCGACGCGTCGTAAGACGCGTCGGCTTTTCTTCTTCGCGGTGCTACCTTTCATCGCGTGATATTTTCTTTTTCTCGGCTGGAAAGTGCGTTGACGCTTGAGAAAGAAAAACGCAGAGACTCAAAGTCTCAGATACACTGCGAGTCGGAGGAGGGAAAGAGACAAGTCATGTGATAATGCACCGCCACCTTGATGGAGACACCGTTTTCGCGATATATTTATGATTGCGCATCACCGTTTGCACTTTGACGCTGCTGGTTGACCCTTGCGTGGGAGCTAAACTGAACTTGGATACCAAACTCTTATGAAAATCGCTCCCTCCCGCCCTACGACTAGCCTCAGGCTGTCTTGCCTTGTCTTGCGTCTCCCGACTGAGCGGACTCTTCCGACTGGGCATCAGCAAACCCCGGGTTTTGCCATAGCAAGGGTACCCTCTACATAGAGCTACATAGCACTACATAGTTCTGTGTAGTTGCATCAAACTATGATAGTTTCATCAAACTACACAGAACTATGTAGCACTATGTAGATCTATGTAGAGGGTACCCTTGCTATGGCATAACCCGGGGTTTGCTGATGCTGGAAACAGTTGGGCGTTCAATATGGCACTATTACTATAACACTGGCGACGACCGGAGAAGACATGCTCAGTCAAACCACTGGATAGAGTTCCTCATTAAAATTGTCTTGTCTCCGGAAGTGGCTGGTCAAATGCGCCTGAATAAACCAACTGTCCCTTTGTTGTTTGAAGCCTGATTTTATAGCGAGTGCCACAATTTCACAACTTGGAACCGCGCTATGGATCTCATGGTACTAAATTGCCTGCAAAGGATCATCTCCGCCCATTCGCTGCAGTGGCCTCACCTGTGCGACAAGCCCTAGAGCTGCTCATTGCTGCACTGCGTGCGCATCCGACCACACGGGGCATCAAACGACCTAATTCAATGCAGCAGATGGTGGCGAATCTGCCCTTCGTCTGCTCTCCGAATCAATCCACCTCTACGCTTCCTCGACCCTCGGTGTACGATGAGGTCTGCCGTCCCTGAATGGACGGCGGCCACGCTACCCTCCGACGGATCGCCGCCGCGTCAACACCCAGCCTCCTCATGTTCGATTACACGTCCCCATCGAGAGCGACCGGAAAGAAATCGGAACTCCAAGACGAAGAGTGATCGACCGCAAATGCATTCGTGCCGAAGCAGGGCACTTATTAGTGGTGTTGACTGCTGCACCTCTCCTCGACATCTCAGTTACATTGATGACTTGAATTTCGTCTTTTTGATTCGATGCGAGGCTAGACAAGGTCATGGAGACTCGGCTCTAACTACATACCATGTTTTTGGATAGACTCGAACCAGTCGCTATGAGGGACACCTTGGAGTTGATGACAATCGATCAACAGTACGGCTAAATAGCGACTGGAATATAATCACGCGTTTTAGGACAGTCGGGAGATGCCGAGCTCTTTAAAAAACTTAGAGAAATTTCGACGAAGGTCGAGAATCGACCTCCTCCTTTCACAATTCTGAGTAGACAGTTCTGTAGAGAATATAATTATAAGACACTCCTCGAGACCAAATATTGAGCTTTGCAGAACTGATTGCACGGTGACCGAATCTTGTTTGGTACGAGACAGGGGTATATACATGTCCTTTCATGACGCTGTACCCTTCAGCGAGCGAAGATTGTACCGCGCGACATCTGGGGGACCTAATGGCTTCGTATCCTTCCATATCCACCAAAAATTAAGCCCTCGGTAGGCCAGGGGCGCACATTCAAGGGTCCCCCGATGCGCATAGAATGGCAATTGCGTTGCTGTGCACCTCACAGACCATCCGACAACACTTCAAATTGAAACATTCTTCTGAAGTACTCATCAAGCTCTTTGAATTCATCCCCTGGGGCCTTTTCCTCCATTGGCACCTCTGCTGCGCTCGCTTTCTGACTCTCGCTGGAAACTGGTGGATCTGAGGTCCCGCGGCGACGTCGAGGGGAGCGGAGGAGCCGGTGCGTGGGTGGCCGATGTGCAGAAGGCCTCCCCTGAGCTGTGTCCGGGGTAAAGTCGACGACAGAATGCGCCAAGGACCGTTCAACCGGTGGTAGGGAGATTCCGGCCATATAGAGACTATGTGGTGCTACTGGGACCGCTGAGGAGGCGGCAGGTGCAGGAAAAGAGACTGAGGATGGAGGTTGTGGACGTCGTTGCGAAGGTCGTCGCGGCGTGTAGTGAACCAGTGTGGCTGGGGGAGAGTCGGCCGAGTCGCACTCAGGCCCAGATTTTTCCTCTCTTCGACGGCGCTTGGGTGTCTGAGGCACATATTCATCGTCGGACTCCTCCCTGACGCGTCGAAACCAGCCCATCGGAGTCCACAGCGCAGATGGGGAGAAGTACGTGGCGGACGGTGCACAGCCACCGTGATGGCGCACAGTAATCGCGGTTTACAGCGCTCAGCTTTGCTCTGATTAAGATTCGGAAAACGAGGAAGATCTTAGAATTTCGTTACCTACAAAACTGTCTCTTCAGATTTTTATAATAAAGATCTTCAGTGCGGAACTTTCGCGAAATTTTGGCTAAGACATTTAAAACCCTCGGCAACTTCCGACTGTACTAAATCGCGTGATTATCTTCCAGTACCTATCGCGCACTGATCAAATGACTGTCTTTGATCTCTACGCAACTTTGGCCTGGCTCGAGTCTAGTTTTTGGACCGGATTGACGGCTTGACTGAAGTACTATAATTAGAGCAAAAGTTGGAGATATCATTAATTATTCCTTTTGCTCATGTGCATTTAAAGCTTACTGCTTACTGCCGCCCCCTTCGCCGTGCTCTGGCCCTCATTAAAAACTCTCCAGTCGGGATGAGCGCCTAAGTCAAGCGGCTCCTGGTCACATCTGATGAAACCTGTGACCGAGAAAACTGTGCATCTACGATGGGTGGTACCAGTCAATTCTATGAGTACCAGCTGCTCTGGCTGTCCATTGGATGTCTAGTCGCCCTTATTGCCGACCGAAAAGCCTCACAGTCACGCCGGAGACTTGCTGCCAAGGATTCTCGCGAAGACCGTGCCGAGGGAGGGCTGAGCACTGCAGGCAGCGCCAATGCGCTCGCCGCGCTGACGAGACAGTATCTCGTCGTCTATGCAATTGTTATGGGTCAGTAGCTCCCATTTCTGCCAGGCGGACACATTCACGGAGGACCATTTAGGCGCTGATTGGCTCCAGGGGCCATATGTCTATTCGTTATATCGAGAACAGTACAATTTCCCAGAAAGAATAGTCGCCATCCTCTTTGTCACCGGCTTCGTCTCTGCTGGTCTCTCTGCTCCGTTGATTGGCGTGTGGGCCGACCAGCATGGCCGGAAGAGGCTCTGTCTCGTCTTCTGCGCAACATACACCGTCGCGTGTCTCTGCATCCAAATCCCGTTCCTCCCCATTCTCCTCCTGGGCCGCATCCTCGGCGGCATCTCCACCTCCATCCTCTTCTCCGCCTTCGAGTCGTGGCTCATCTCCGCCTCCACCTCACACGCCCTTCATCAGTCCGACTTGTCCACTATCATGGGCCGCGCGACTCTCGTGAACGGCGTTGTCGCAACCGGAGCCGGTGTTTTCAGCAACCAGCTCGTCGGATCCACCCACTCCTTCGCCTCGCCCTTCATTGCGAGCGGCGCCCTGCTCATCATCGCGTGGGCCGTCATCCGCGGGACGTGGATCGAGAACTACGGCGGAGGCGGCGGCAGCTCCGACGACAAGTCCGCAGACCCCTTCCAGATCCGCCGCCTCGATGTCGCCATTCGTATCGTCCTCGAGGACCCCCGCCTCCTCGTCCTCGGGCTCACCCAGACGTGCTTCGAGGGCTCCATGTACCTCTTCGTCTTCCTCTGGGTCCCCTCCCTCCAGGAGCACTCCCTCATGGGCCTCCTCCCCCTCGGCTACATCTTCTCCTCGTTCATGCTCTCCATGATGCTCGGCTCCATCCTCTACACCTTCATCTCCGCCTCCTCCTCCGAGTCGTCCATCATGACCCACGCCAAACTCAGCAGCGCCGTCTGCGCCGTCTCGGCGCTCGCTCTCGCCGTCAGCGTCACCCAGCCCGACGAGCGCATGCGCTTCTGGGCGTTCTGCGTCTTCGAGGCGTGCGTGGGCATGTACTACCCCGTGCAGGGCATGCTCCGCGGCGCGCTCATCGCCAACGAGAACCGCGCGACCCTCTCCTCGCTCTTCCGCGTCCCGCTCAACATCTTTGTCGTCGTCAGCCTCCTCACAGGCGTCTCCAGCGCCCGCAGCACCGTGCTCACCGCCAGCGCGATCATGCTCGCAGGCTCGAGCATCATGACCGGCGTCTTCATCGTCGGCCGCGTCGATACCCTCCCCACGAACAGCGCTATGCGGCTGTGAGTACCATGCGTGTGTGTGTGCGTGCGTGCTGGAGGCAAAATTAGCTGTATATAATCCACGTTAGTTAGATAATATTCCGAACGGCAGGATACCCATATATACCCTCTCAAATTCGCGAGTGGAGTACTATTTATCGCTAATATGGGTTCGCCATGCGGCTGGAGTGGAAGGAAGGACGGGGACGTGTCCGATGGCGAGGTTGTTTGCGAGGAGATTTAAAAGCCGGATTAGAGTTCTATCAAAAAAGGAAGGCGTACTGATACTACGTGCCCGTCGCTCGCCTACGGAGTAAGCGCAAAGGTCGGGGTTTTAGTTTACCAAACATACATTTGTGAAGACATCTTTTTTGCCGCATTTCCGCCCCCCCCAAAAAATGGGGAGTGGAAACCGCTTGTGAGAAATCTCCTTCGGATCATCCCCGAAATCCCCATCTTCTTCCGCTCTACATTTTCCGCTTCCATCCGCATTATATTCCTTCTCACTGCCTCGACTCCACTCATATACTTCTTGTCTTGATTCTTCCGCAAGTCTCATTTTCTTTTGCCTATAAATACGTACCGAAATTACTAGATACGTCGCTCAATCAACTCTGTTAATAGTTGAGCTTCCGAATCCATCCTTGATTTCCCTCCGCCTCGTCGTTGACGTCTGTCCGCATCCTCTCGTCTTTCCTCTTTGGATTCGGTTCTCACACCGCTGTCGTGTCGGAAAAACCCTGTTTCGGTTGGAACGGATTGAGTCGGCTTGGTGGCTTGGAACCGGTTCCAACTGGGGCTTGGAACCGATTTTTGAACCAGTTGGAACCGGTTTCAAGCCACCAAGTCGACTCAATCCGTTCCAACCGAAATAGTGTTTTTCCGACACGCGCCACGCGCCGATCGGAAATATTTCGCCGAAAAAGGAAGGGACCATCAAAGTGGCGGTAAAACTCACAAAAATAGGGGCAAAGATAGGGGTCATACTTGAAAGCGCTTTAGCCACTAGTGGGCATTATTCCGCGGGATTTATATACAGTGTGTGTGAGCGATAGGCACACGGAGGATACTTCTACTGGTAATTTCTCACCGCAGGCCGGCGAATTCCAAAGGAACCAGAGCGAGGAATTCGAAATCCGATCCATTCTAGCACCATTTCACAGACTGTCGTAAACCAGCGAACGTAGCGGAGCGCCTAGTAGATGCTTATATTAGCTATAGGCAAGATGGATGCGCTGAAGAAAAGCTGGTTCGGTACTCAGAGGACTGGTCTGCTGATCAAAACATAAGGGGAGAAGCAACTTTCCGCGGAGCCAGCGAGCGACGACGATCACCGAGAGATGTAATAGAGAGATACCAGGGTTGACGGACACACGACGTGTCAAGTTGGTGTAAAGCATGATTTTTTATTTGGAACTCGGCGGAGTCTCGGGCATGGCAATGTGCATTTCGAAGTTGCCGGGGTAATTTACATCTGTGTAAGGCTTCATGTTGAAAGGTGTTGTTGATTTCTTCAGCGGTGCTTGTAGTGTTATAGTTGGTTGAAGCAATTTATTCATTGGCAGTCTCGATGAGAAATTTGTTTCATACCAATCCAGTTTGTGTCCTGTCTCTTGTGCACAGACAGTACAGCAGATCTTGCTCGTGCCTCACATACTATAGATAAGGAAAGTCAAAGCGATAAGGCAGGACCGATTCCGAAGTCGATTCTAAACCCAATTCTTGTCAGAATCGGCGGAGAGAAACGAGCTAGAATCGACCCAGCTCTGACCGGTGATCCTGACTTCAATTGATTCTCGCGTTGATTCTCGTGTATGTTTCTGCTGCCAGTGTTCGAATTGGTGTTCGTAAAAATTGGTGTGTGAATTGCCGATTCTTGAGTTCCTCTTCCAGAGCAAGAACACCGATTCTGACCAATTCTGAGAATCACTTGATTTCAATGGATATTGACAACAGAATTGAGTTGTGGATCAACCCTCCCTGCCCGCTTTGGCTTCCTGTCAGGCTATTAGCTTGTTGTTAAAAAACCGACTTTTCCAGATAGAGGCGGTGACCTGTCAAGTGTCTAGATAAAATAGCTGCTGGCCAGAATGCAGCTCTAGATCTGACTTGAAATGAACAAGACATTAACCTGAGCCAACTGTCCTGTCCAAAGTTTGTTTGCACTTGAATTGTTGCACGGTTCACCTTCGTCTTTATCCGTGACGCACGTTGCCCAGTGCCCAGGCCCCATGTTCTCCCTGACATTCTCCTAGCTGCTTTTCTGTGGCATTGAAAGGACAATCACTGCCTGTGGACAGACAGAATTCATCCTGCTCGCACCTTGCTCGACTGACTTGAAGCAAGCAGATATGTTCCTCAAAATGTTCCTAGAACGGTCATATCTCGGCTGAAAGGAAGCGCGGGGGGCCTAGACCGGGTTTATATGACGACGCATCAGAGTCACTGTTACCGTATTCGGCAGGCAGTGAACTTTACTGGCGCATTTCTCCCAGAACGGCCACCACTACGAATCAAGATAGAACACTACAAGCTACTACTAATACTCTTCTCCCCCCATATTCTCGTCTATCTCTTCTGCCAGCTCGATGGACAGTTTTTCGGAACCCTATACTCGCTTGGGGGACGATATCTCGCTGGATGAGGTCCGACAACAGGTTCGCGCCCTTGAGGCTGACCACCGTGCCGCTGGAATTCCGCTTTCTGGCAGAGTTCTGCATGTCTGTCACTATCTACCGGTTTCAGCGACTCTGAACAGTGCCCCTGGCGTCTTGAGTCCACCAGCCACTCCACCGGTGAAGCCGTCGGATGCACCTATGACCCCTCCGCCCGATTCTGCCGAAATTCCCCCAGTTTCTGCGTCGGAATCCGCAATATGGACCCTTGTTCCTCGTTATGGCCATGCTGCGATGATCTCTGGCATCCGCTCTCTTGCCGCGACCCACGAACAGCTCATCATCGGCTGGACGGGCGATATACAATCTACTGTGCCGGGCGAGCGCGTACCGACAGAGACTGTCACGGAGGCCGACCGGGCTGCGCTCGAGGAGGCCCTCAAGACGTACCAGCCAAAAGAGTCTGACCCAGATGACGACCGCAAGACCGTATATGTCCCGGTATGGCTCTAGAGTGTAGCACGAATATATATTCGCGAATATGAATATTCGCCGAAACCCAGGAAGTGATATTCGCATTCGTACGAATATTGATGGCGAATATTCGTTGCTTAGTCAGCAATATTCGCGAATATTCGTGAATATGAATATTCAATGAATACATTGACAATTCAGGGGTTTAGTAGCCACCAATGGGCTGATGGGGATGCTTCCATGTCATCTTGTTGCTGCGGGCTAGGCTCGCAGGGGGAGGTGTTCTGCGCGTCTTGCGCTCATCGTGAGTCCCGCGCACTGGTTCATTTCGGCGGTTTGCTGAATGTCTTTCGCTAGCCGTGTCCCAGCCGCGTAATGGCTGCTTTTATCCGTATGCTATCGGGAGGTATGGGCTGCGTTTCTCACCCAGCAGCTCTCCTCAGGCTCCCGTTCGATGAGAAATCCGGAAACCCCGTTCACTCTGAACGGCGTCGAAGGCTAATAGACACGTTGGCTCGTTCCTAGAACTACTACAGTATGTCCCCTCTTGGATTGGAGGATTACCCTTCTAATATATATCGTGTTTTCGAATCTGAGAGTGTGCCGAGTTCGGCGCCGCTGTGGATTACGTATGGTATCGATGATCGTTGATTTGCAAAAGGCCAGCCGCCAAGCCCCATCTGCATGATATGCATCGCATCGGCGGCATCGCCGCTGTTCATGGCGGTCATATCCTTATCTCTATCTTATTCTCCCAATGTCTCTTCTGCGCGACGTCTTGAAGCTCGGTAAATCCACCCCGAATGGCCCCGGTGGAGACAGTAGCAAGGCGCTCTCGTCCAAGAAGAACTTGAAGAGCTATGCGTCCTCGATCAAATCCTCTGGGGGCGCCTCCATGCGCTCAATAGCAGACTCTGTGTTCAGTTTCTACTCTGCGATGACGGGCTCTGGGCCGCGTGTGCCGAAGCGCCGACGTGCGGATTTTTCAAGGCTTGGTGTGTGGATCTCAGAATCCGCTAGCTGAGGTTGATCAAGTCTTGAGGGGCCAGGTGTACCGGAGTGGTACGCTGCAGCTCCGCCTCCGCCGCCAGATATGCCGGGAACTGTGTCGCCATCGGCGATGCCGCCCTATACGATGGCGCACTCGACGATCATGCACGCGACCGATGAGGGTGTTCAGCCCTGGCTAGGCCTTATCCTGTACAGCCATGCGCCCGTGACTGCACTGATACCGATGTACCACAACGCAGGTATAGTCCATTCAATTTTCACTGTACAAATCATCTGATTGGAATTATAAAAGCCGCAATCGCGGGTGAAGTACGTATGATTATCGACAAGCCCACAAATCTGAGCAGCATCGATGTTTGGGTGAGATATACATAACTGTATTTGTCTTGGGCTTTTTGTGAGACGGGTCCCGCAGTTTGTGATCAAGTCGGACAGCGTGATTGACATACTCCGGCCACCGATGTTGACGATGACGGCGACGCTGTGGAACCGAAAGCAGGGCGATCCGAGCGCAGGGGCGGATGCGGTCGGCGGTGCGCCGTTCAAAGGCAAGTTCCCCGCGGGGACATTCGTCTTCCCGTTCGAGTTTCCTGCCTTGCCCACGGACACACTGGTGAAGCATCCTGATGAAGAACGTCACAAAGTATGTATCCATTCCTTTCCTCCCTCTTTCCACAGCTGACCATCCACAGAACAAGGCGCGAGTGCCCCTCCCGCGTGAGTTGCCCTGCCCCAAATCCTAACTTTCCAACCATTCATGCACATATCCGTAAAGCGACGTACTTCGTGGCGCAGGTCGCCGGGTTCTCAGGCAACATCGAGTACACTGTCGGCGTGAACGTGACGCGCGAGGGCCTCACCGCGATCGACGAGGAGTTTGACGCGAAAGTGCAGTACCTCCCCCTAGCGCGCGCCCTGCCACGGGTGGAGACGCCCTTCCCGTACCTCCCGACGCGCGAGGACTGGCCGTTCGCGCGCGAGGTGGTCGGCGGGTGGACGCTGACGCCGTTTGGTGGCCGGGGCCGGCTCGGTGAGGAGCTCGTCGAGCTGGAGGGCATCGTGCGTACTCCGTGCTCGTTTATTCCCCGTCGTATTCTCGCTGATGCACTGCGCAGCTTGGGATCCAGGAGCCTGCGGTCTACACCGCCGGCCAGACGCTCGCGTTCTCCCTCCTCCTCTGGTCCCCCTCCGCGCTCGCGCTGCAGGCCCTCGCGCAGCCCGGCGCCATCGAGGTCGGGTTCTACAAATCCGACATCTTCGCGCTCGACGCGCTCCACCCGAAGAACTCGTCCAGGAAGAACCGCAAGCTCGAACGGCTGGTGGGCGGACGTGTGTGGCTTACGGACGCGGGAAGGCCCGAGGCGGGGGCGCCGCCACCGGAGTGCGTGCTCGTGGAGCTCCCGGAGGCTGCCACGGGTACCGGCGCGGGCACGAGCCTCAAGACGCCGACGTCCCCCGGCGCTAAGTCCCCGACGTCGCCGTCGCCTACGCCTCGTCCATCGCGCATGCAAGCCATGTGGATCCCTGATGGCGAGGACGAGGACGACATTACACTTGCGGGCAACAGCGGCGAACCGAAAGAGGACGCGGACAAAGAAGAGGACGCACGCGTGCCGTCGCCCGTCCCGTCGCTCGAGGGCTTAGACGAATTTGACGGCGACGTGGAGACGGAGCGCGTCGTGCGCTTCGACGGCGAGGTACACGTCCCCGTGTGCAGCTACCCGAGCTTCCGCTACGCGAGCATGGCACGCGAGGTATGCTTGTCTTCCCTCTTGGCCTTTGAGCGCACACGCTAATTGGACTCTGCGCCGCAGTATGTGCTGCACCTGCTCATCCGGCACCCGCAGTACTCGCACATATCGCCGGCCGCGACGGGGATCGTCGGGGAGGTGCCGGTGTGGTATGTGGTTAACCGCTTCGGGAACGCAGCGAGGGCCGCTGCTGCGACTGCGGGCGCGGACGCGGATGCGGATGGAGCCGTGGGTGCAGAGGGGGGCAAGGCCAGGGACTACGCGGCGCTGCCTGTGAAGGGGGCGGAGATCCCGGTGGGCGAGGGCGCGGTGCACCTACCTGCACGCACGGGCCATGTGACGACGCAGAAGCGCCCGACGTTCCGCGCGCAGCGCGTGGCGGCGTTTTGAACACCGTCTCTTCCGATAACAAGTAGCGGTCCTTTGTCCAACGGTTTACCGCCTTTTACTGCCGTGGAATTCATTAGACTGCCTTTTTTCCTATAGCTCGGAGGCTCAACGTCGTTGGCCTAGTGGGGTCGATCACTTGCGATAACATGGGCGATCTTTTGCTTGACGACTCTTGGCTGGTGACAAAGGGCATGACCATGTCGGTCCTCCAAAACCAGCTCCAGGCCCGCCTACATTCGACAAGAGGCCTTCGTCTTCTCATTTGAGTCCCACTGACACACCATGCACGATGAAAATCACGTCGTCCTCAAAGGCACTGGCCTATCTTCTTCAGCTGCAATTCCGCAGGCCTCCCGTCAAACAAGACATGGAGGTCGACCCGGCGCGTGTATCAATTGGGAGAAAATTACAAGACCGCAGAAGGTGAGTACGTGTACCGGCGTTCAGAGTATGTCGCTCAGAGAACAAAAGACCTGTAGCTGGTGGAGCAGCTCCGTATATACAGCTGAGAGCAGTGACAGAAGTTCCATCTATTTTGGATCTACCGTAACGGCGCAATTTCGTGGCACCGTACTAGATGTCAAGCCTGACCAGAAACGTGCTCATGACACGTTATTTCCGCATTTCTTCCTACTTGAAGTACTTCCTCCACGATTCGCTCGTCCATCGACCGTACGTGTTGAGCTCACTGTCGAGATTAGGACGAGTTGGACCCTCTGTTGACGTCCTCATCAGATGAATACGGCTGAACCACGGGCTCCCGACGATAACGGCAGAGTGAAAGCCACTGCTGCACCTCCTGCTCCATGCGAGCCGCGTCCCAAGTCAAAGATCCAGAAGCAGGAAGACATTTTGCGCAGGTGTCGTCCACCGCTTCACTGGAGAGCGCCCAAGCTATCTCAACCTTTCGGCCGACTTCAACGGATTGTCTTCAATCTCCTGTGTATAACCTCATTCGGGCATGCAGGGCTGGACCCAATCTGGGCGGCGATAAGACTCGAAGAGGAAGGCGACGACAGTGTCTGGAATGACGGGATTAATCAGACCTGCGATCGGCTGAACAACATGCTTCTGGTGGTAAGTAGGTTCCGTCTGAATTACGCCAATTGTTTTGCTAATGGACTTCGAGGCGAGTTTGCTTCTAGCGACCTCATCCGTTTTCATCACCACGACACCGCCCAGAGCATCCATGGTGAACTACACGCTTCGAGGTCCCTACATCTGCATGCTCGGTTCGTTCGGGCTCCTCATCGGCGGGATCATTGTTGCCGCAGTGTGCGTCCTTGTATCTAGTAAAGCAAGGCCATATTGGTCCGAGCAAGTACGTCCTTTTTTCACCCAAAACGAACCGTACTCGCTCTGAAACGCTGCGTTACAGGTGCTATATGCAAACCGCTTCCATGTGTACTCGACACTTATCATGCTTTCTTATCCATTTTTCTCCATCGGAGCTGCAGCTCTCTTGCTAGCCTTTGGTATGTAAAACCCCACGAGCGTAGCATACACCACATCTCACTTAGAACATTAGGCGTTCTCACTGCTATATGGTGTGCGGAAGATCTCGGAGTCCAGGCTGCCGCCCCTCTGCTACTCTTTCTGCCAATTGCGATGGCCATTCTGTTCGGTGTCTCATGTGCCACAGCTGTGGCTCAGACCCGCCTGCGAAAAGAGGCCCCAAATTCGTAAATGCTGTATTAAGTAATGGTTCATCTTGTCCAATTTACATTCTCCAAACAATATAACTTCCTGAAGGTAGTAATTATCGACTTTTGTGGCCTTGGCCGTCATGGTTGTAAGTCTGCATCATGTACTGTTAGTCGCTGCGAAACGGACTTGATCTCTCAATTTCAATCATTTCTGCCTCATAGACTCCGCCTTCGTGTTTCATCTCACGCCGCCCACAGGTATGCGGCCCGTATCGTATGTATGCCGAACACATTTACTGTTGCTAGATCTATCAACCGCGTTCATCGAGAGTGGTTCGAGTCGAACTCTCTACGCCACCCGTCATTTTGTGAATGAGTCAACGGACGTCAGAAACGCAGGACGCAGGCTAGCGCTGGAATATCCAGAGCGAAGATGTTCACGATTGCTTTTCAGGTGAGGGATTACACCAACAAGCCCGATAGTAAAGAATCTGGTGGTATTTATCGTAGGGAAGCTCAGCAGATACAGGAAGAATATACGAGAAAATTCACGGGCCTTGATGAAATGCAAGGTGGAATTTATGGGGAAATCTGCTCATCCAGTCTGCTGAACGACGCTGGGATCTGGCACGTCAGGCGCAGGTTGCAAGGAAAACTGCAAATCACCCTGCCATAATGCTGGGGACTTGGGGTCCAGCGCTCGATAATGTCCTCAGTCCTGGCACCCACTTTGTCTACATCTCGAACTCCGAGGCTGTCCGGAGAGAGAATTCGAATGGATTAAGATAAACGATATCCTTGACGTTGAGGACGCAGTGTAAACTCAAAATCGACGGCAAGGAACCAGGCAACTCAGCGAAGGCAGGAATACACGAGAAAGACGGAGTCGTAGGACTGGAATTCGCTCCTGGAATTCGCAGAGTGGAATTGGACCTGATGAGTCCCGTGAGCGCCCATCAGAGACACGGCGTCGCATAAAACTTAAATTAAAAGGGACTGAGAAGCGAATTGATATCCTTCCCCACACTCCACCTCAAGTGCCGTTCAGCGGAAATGAGCGATGCTGCGCTTGTCGACTCTTGGACGATCCAAAAGGGCATCACATTAACCATCCTTCAAAATCCGCTCCGAACGCAGGTACACTCGACGGGCGAAGATGATTTTTATGTCCCACCCCATTGGCATGCAGCGCACGATGAGAAACACGTCGTTCTCAAGGGCCGGCTCATCGTCACTCAAGATGGCATGAAGACCGTCGTCGGACCAGGCGATGGTGTATGTCCTCACGCGCAGAGGGGTTGTTCATAGCCTCGCGGCCTTTCCAGGGGAGGAATTACTCATGGAGGAGACCACTACGGAGGCCGAGACTGTATGTTCACTCGTTCCATTTTCCAAACGCGCGCCGACAGCTCATGTTTTTGATGTAAATAGACTGAACAGAAAACTTATTTCTTTCGAAACATCAGCTCCCCGGGTATGATGAGGTCCCCCCTTGGCATCATGCAGGTCTTTTACTATGGAGATACATACCCCAAATTTCCTACCGGGCTCCGATGGCTCGAACGGCTCGTAAGTTGGGTGCGAACCTACCCCGCGCCACGAGGCTGATCTCTTCGTACTTAGCTCATTATAGCAGTGGGAGGCTGGGTAGCGCCTTTATTGGGATATCAGCTACCTGACAAGAGACTCAGGTTGGACCCCAACAGATTTCCTCCCAACAAGAAAGAATGAATCTGGTGCTTAGTCGCGCAGGTTTTAATTTATTTTTGAGCGTCGTGTGTAAATATAATCGAGGTCCGTTTTTCCAACTGAAGTTCCATCTTAATTAGTATGTGTCATGAGCGTACACTTTGTAGGATAGCAGCAATTAAGGCAGGGAATACAGTATCATAGTATCAGCTTACACTAAGTTGAAATGGGAGTTGTAATGAAACTTTTACTGTGGGACCGGGATCCGTATTACTCCTAGAGTTGGCACCTCCATGCAGGTCCGTTGGCATTCTTCGGCGACGCGTGTCTGCGGTTGACCGCGCCTCTAGAGGGCAGTCCATGGGTCGGGGTAGACGCTGCCGGGACTGCAACGATTGCGGGCACTTTGCTGGTGGGGGTCCGCGCGAAGTACTTCCGCGACCGCTGTCTACGCCTGCTTATCGCGATTTCGCTGAATGAGCGTACGGGCTCGTACATTACAGCAACGAGCTGCTTCGCCAAAGGCGACTGCGCGAGCTGCAGCAGCTCTTCCGGTGTGTATGATCTTGGTACTACGAGGTGAACTGTAAGTTGATTTGAGGGTCGTTAGGTGACATGTGCTTACATGCACGTTCGGGCTCGGTGGAACTATGTAGATCGACTCGATGAAAGGGAAGGCGTGCGTCGGTGGATGGGCACGTACACCCCCACACTCGACGATGGGGAGGAAGACCGCGACGATGAGGGAGTGATAGGTGAGGCAATCGAGGATGACATTGCGACGGTCGATATCTAATGATACAGAGAGGAAGGCGGATTTTAAGCATGTCGGAATGCAATTTACCAACTAGCGTCGTTTGAGCGACATGGGTAATGTCTCCAAATTGGGCGACGGGGGCACTCACAGATTTGGTGGCTACTTCGACTGCAGCGTGAGTCGCTCAACGCACCTGTCAACGACGCCATACACATGGCCAAGAGTTCGACTTGGTTACTCGTGCATTTATCAAGCGACTTTCTTTGG
The DNA here is from genome assembly GCA_029289565.1 of Mycena galericulata. Lineage (NCBI taxonomy): Eukaryota > Fungi > Basidiomycota > Agaricomycetes > Agaricales > Mycenaceae > Mycena > Mycena galericulata. The sequence goes on along the minus strand of JARKIA010000130.1, from coordinate 460,135 downwards.
GCCTGGCCAAGTCGGACAGCGTTTCCAAGTGGGGTAATGATCCCTGCCTGCGTTGGTGAAAATTCGGTCTAATGGACAACCACCTTGATGCCTTCACTGCGACTTCTAATGCGTGAAAGTGCTAAGAACGAGATGGATGTTTAGTTTCCAGCACGACGATTGAATGCTGCTTGATTGATCAAGTCAACCACTGGATCCGCCTTGTTCAATTTTAGCCCGAGATGCCCTGCACTAGGAGCGACATAGAATTGGTATCAGCGTGAGCGATAGGGATCTGGTGAACACTAGATGTGGCGCCCTTGCACGCCCAGGTTGCAGCGCAACGGTTTTGCGGTTGTATGTCCAATAGTTCCGCTTTTGCCCCGTTCGCTGGCAGCAGGGTTATATTGACTGATTAGGGTAGACGGAGATCTTTTGCATCTGAGTGATGGAGAAGGGTTTGAAGTTCAAGAGCCAAGCAGATTGAGGGGGATTGTGCGACTCTCCAGATGATTCAGTCGAGACTCCTCGAGGGATTGGGGCATGATAGATAGCAGAAATAGTCCGACCTTATAACTGGCAATCAGAATGTCTACTCAAGGACACTTGATTCATATGGGAGCCCGTAGACGAAAGCCAATGGGCACTTCGATGATCGATGCATCCGGAGAATACTAAAGGGTGAAATATTTCGAAGACATCGGGAAGCCATGTAAATTCACCTGCAAACTGAAATTCCATACACTGTAGTACTAGTGGTGGGTATGTTCGCTGCCGGAACAGATTACTGGTACAGAGCTTCAGAGGAACGCAACTACAGTTGCAAGTTAAAAATGAATCCAAATGTTTGCGTGTGGTTGGCAACCGACCCCGGGTCAGTCCGGTCCGGGACGCCTTTCGTTCACCGGCGAATCACCGCAACCGCCCTCAGGCAATCTTCTTCAAGAAAGTACTGGCCAATACTGTAGATGAAGGAAACAAATGCGAGCCTTCCCCTGAAATCCTGGTCTTACCTCCCAGCCATATTTTGATCACTATCATGACCTTTTTGAACCTCACTTTGTGGAAGGTAGACTTCGCCCTTTTTTTACATGGAGTTTTCATGTCTGACATGATTTCCATTGTCATTTTCCAAAGCTTCCAATCTCCCACATCACCCTTGAGCTTAGGGTGTGGATTGACGCCCTCCGTCGTACTGGCAGTTATGCGTCGGAAATGTTTCTCGCATTCGGTGCTTGGAACGTCAGCGCAATCCAGTGTCTACATCAAGGCGAGTGAGTTGGAATACAAATGAATGCCCTTCTGACACGTTGAATCAGGACGTCGACTTCATGGTTGGCTTGCCGCGGGTGATTGCGGTCTTGTGCGACTCGACGAAGGGGCAAGGTACGCTGGTCTTTCTCCATGTTGATTTTACTCTCATGTACTACATCAGTGGCTTTCATCGATGCCACCAAGTTTTCGACCAGCACAGATCGTGTCCTTCAGAAAAAGGGACGAGCAAGTCATGTCAAGTCCTTATGAAGCTCCCAGTCCTTTCATCTCGCCAACCAACGTTCTGTAACGATACCACAGTGCCGATTTCAGCCCGAGTGATATTTGGCTGGATGCGCAAGGTCTTCTTCGCTGCCGACTCTGCCACTCGGTCTAGCGCACTTGACCTTTTCCTCTGGTCGTGCTTCTGCATAGGTAGACCGATCGAGGTTCATCTATGCGTGATGCACGGCTAACGACTCAGCCGTACTCCACGGTACGTCTTTCTATTGCTACTTCCTGCTTTCACAGGCTCGGTATCTCAGACTGTACCCATGGGTTATCGACGATGTCATACGACGGTACGTACGCCCCTCTCCTTCCACACGATCCGAAGAAACTCATTCCTCCGTCGCCCCATGCAGGCAAGACCCGGCGCGCTTTGGGAATTGAGATAGGGAGTTTCCACCGCCTGGCACTAACAGCGAAAGTCGCGCCGTACACGGCCGTGGCCTCCTCCCCCTCGGCCCATGGTCTTGGCAGCGTCGGTACAGCAGGCCGATTCGACCCAGCGTCTAGTGTGTAGTAACCCTAGTAACCCTCATCTGCACCTTCGCCAACCCCCAAGATCCCTCCGCTTCCCCGACCTCCGTCCACTTCCTCGGCCTCCCTCCTCCTCCTCGACCTCCCCGGATGACGACTATCGCTCCGGTGGCGTCCGGCGTGTGCTGGGGCTTTTTCCTCAGCGTTGCCGTACTTCTAATCTGCGTCCTGGGTGGCTTGATTCTCCTGCTACATAATGTCGGGAGGATGTGAGGCAGCGGTACCGCTCTCTCCGCTTCCACGGGTGGCACGCACCAGAGAACGCGTGGACGGCGTCTGGAAGATGCACGTCGTCCACGTGGATCGTTCGTTATCCCTGGAAGGGAGGCGGCGGGGCTGCAGTGCATGCGGATCCCGTGCCCATGATCACAATCCCCTCTGCTTCATTCACTTCCCGCCGCATCCCGGCCACGGCTCGCGCATGGGCGTGCGCGTTCTCCTGCTTCGGCCCCGCCCCTCAACGTCACATTCCAGCTCACTTTTATTTTTGGAGGAAATACGAGATTGTTTTCTCATATATTCCTTTCGGCGCTGAGATTGCGCATATATCTGCCAATGCTTGTGAAGTGGCGATGATTGACATGTACGCTGTACTTCCTTGTCTTACACTTTCCGTTCTTTCTCGTCTTGGGTTTCACTTTTCCGATAAATCGCTGGTCCAAACCTACGCCCGACGTCGACAACACTGATAGAGCAGCAGACTAGCGAAAAATCCCAATTGTGAAAGCTCGAACAATGCCTGGATTCCCGGAGTTCTAATTAGTAATCCGATCCTGATGGCAGTGAGGATTCGGAACGTCCGCCTTCCCTCGTGACATGCACGTGCTTCGAAGAATCGCCGAACCTAGGCTCATACTTACACGCCTTCAGCGCTTCAGCGCTCAGCCTCCTGGGAGACTACGTCTTCGGCGTCTTGGTTACCTAATTTGCATGCGTGGATCGCGGAACACATCTATCATGATGCAAAACGGATACAAAGGAAAGGCGCTCTAATTTTCTGACTTTCATTCCTTTCTCCCACTCGAAGAATGGTGCTTTTTTTGTCTTGGATCGGTCTTGCAAGCCTCGGGTTTGGTAAGGTTCATCTGAGGCCCTAAGCAGTGATCAAATCCTCATAAAACCCCTCCAGTTCAAGCGCAGACGCTGTATGAGATCATACTGCCTACCGTCTCCCCTCCGAGTCCCATCTCCCTCGCTGCGGAATCTAACGTGGTCACGCTATCTGAGGCCAACACTTTCTCAATTTCTGCGGTCGGCGTCGGCGCAGATGGAATGACTACATACGTAGAGGAGGGCACGGGCTCCGCTCTATTGGAGCTACAGAGCGGCTTAGTATCCACGAATAACCAAGACATCGTGCCCTTTACCAGTACGTTGAAACATACCTGCTCTCCCTCTGCCCGAGATCGCTCAATAATTCTGAACAGATACATTTGAACAGGACGCCTCGAGCATGCGCTTCGGTTCCAACGACGGCAGTGATATATACGGCGCGTGCACCTACGCTCCGAGTGGAAACGCCGGTTGCGTTGTTATTGAGTTCCGGTGATACGACTACATACGCTATAACTTTCGCCTCTGCTTCCGCGGTTCCGTTTTTCACCATTAACGCTGCAGCCGCGCCTACGGCCACGCCATCCAAGACGGCGGCGGCCTCCGGACCTTCAGCCCATTCCAATGACGCCCGGGCAGCTTTCAAGTTCTCCACTCCTTTGACTACGATCGTGATCGTTCTGCCCGCTCTTTTGTTTTTTGTATTGTTATAGAACGGAATCGTCTGGTACTTACATAACATTTCGACGCGCTTTCCACGACGCACGAGGGAAAAGTCTGGTGGGAATTTTCCTGTGAGTACGTACGCACCTGTCAGCGCAAGCTTGGTGAGACAGATTGACTGCAAGATCTTGGCCAGTCACTGTACATATAGCCTCGGGGTTGACTTCAGCATTCTGGGTCGCCGTGAAGATGCATTGCGTGCAGATGAAGAGGCCTCGGAGCTCTTTCGCACACTGGTGTAGTCGGATTCCAGTCCCGCCACCAGAAAGAATATTAATCTTGCCCTGTCACTGCACAAACTTGGAGTATATCTCAGAGACCTGGACCGCTACGAAGATGCCTTGCGCGTAGTCAAAGATGCTGTCGAACTTCACCGCAAGCTTGTAGAGATGGACCCCACCCTCTCTGATGGTCTTGCACATTCCCTCCACTCCCTCGGCATAACCCTCCGCGAAATGGGCCTTCACGAAGACGCGTTGCGCGTTGATGAAGAAGCGGTAGGGATTTTCCGCAAGCTTGCGGAGACGGACCCCAGCGTAATGCATTTTCTCGGATACTTACTTAAAAATCTAGGTTTAAATCTCAGCGCCGTCGGACGTCATAAAGAAGCCATGGCCGCCGGGGAGGAGGCTGTCGACATTTGTTCGAAGCTTTCAAATCCTACTGTGGATTCAGAGCTAAGCCTTGCCAACAGACTGAAGCAGCTGGCCACATATCTCGACGCGGCAGACCGCCATGAGGATGCGGTGCGTAGCCACGAAAAAGGAGCCGTGATCCATCGCAAACTCGGCGAGACGAATCCTGAGCCGACCGCGGACTCCTTTCATGATCTCGCCGCAGATTTCCGTAGTATCGGTCGCCACGAAGATGCATTACGCGCCGAGGAAGAGGCCATCGGGCTTTATCGGAGGGTTACGCAGACGACGTCGAAGCCTGCTCTCTTCAAAAACGGTATCGAGTCTCTGGAGTCTCTCGTAAGGGATCTGCGCACCCTCGGGCAAGAAGACGACGCCGTTCGGGTAGACACTGAGGCGTCTGCCCTGAAGGGTGGTTTGGAAGAGGGACGGGGAACTACGAGTGCACTCGAGTCGTCGCGGTGAGCCTGGAGCTTTCACTAATCAATTTGAAAGAGTCTGACAGTGAATTCAAAGTTCGTTTCCAGTTCCCGAAATTACAGGGAAAGTCGCAGGAAACGTCGGGTCGGAGGTCGACCATGGAAATGGGAAGACCACAGAAAGAGGCCAGAAAACATAATGGCTCACAGTACGTCGCGAACAACGCCGCCAGCAAGGTTAAGGAGGGAGTGGAAACAAGAAAGTGAAAAGAATCTCTGCGCGGAAAAGCAGTCAGACGTGTGAACTACCCCCGTTGTATTATGTACCTCGTATACATGTATGTCTCGTCTTCTCGTTGTTGCTGGAGTGCTTGAATCAACGGGAAGGCGCGTGAAGTAGAAAGAGGAAGAGAGTTCAAGGTGGTGACCTTGTGACAGTTCCGACCTTGACCTGTACCACCACAACCTGGCCCACCATGAGCCAGAGACTACGCAGCGGTGTTGACCTCTACGCGGTCGGTTTCATTGTGAACAAGGAGCAGATGGCGGAAATCGCCACGCACGCGTTTCCCTCGTCGTACCTCGACCAACACGGAAGGGACCCCGTCTTGGCCCTCAAGTGGCACGTCGACGAGGACCACTTCGAGGTCCTCCATCGCGATTTCGACAAGTGTCCTGTGACGTCCTGTAACGTCCTGTACAGGACTGTACAGGTCGAAAAAGACCGCCAGATCACCAGACCACAGGCTAGGTCAAAAATCCCACCAGATGTCCCAAAAAAAAAAAATTAGACCTATCCCTTTCAATTCTAAGGAGCATTTCTGCGAACTTTTTTTTTTCTTACAGGACAAAAGGATCAAAAGGTCACAAGACTTTTGTCATATTGCTGATGTCGACACCATCGACGCGCAGAGATTTTTCTTTGCGGTACACTTCTATCCCTGGCATGTTGGTCCGCGCCTCCCTAGCGAAGTGGCGGACATCCCGCCGGCGCGGAGGGCCTTGTGGCAAGCCAAATACGGCCAATATGCCTCCGGCCGCTGTACAGAGGTCTCGCGCGCCTACCCCAAGTTCCTCGGTTGTACGTCCCCAACCGCCTTCTGTCCATTGTTGTCCTGACTCCCTGCGTGACCAGACCCCTACTTTCTGCAGAGCTACATCGAAGGCGTCGTGATGCATCATAAGCTTGGGGATCTCCTGGAGCCAGATGGTACGTTTGCCTTCAGTTGGCACCGCTGCCTTTCTTTGACACCGTTCAGGATCTCCCGTGTCGTAGAGTTTGGTCGCGCCTCGTTTTTTCGTGTAATAATGTTTTAGTCGGACAAGGAGGACGCGAATGCGCGCGCGCGCCGTCGCCCGCCCCGTCGCTCGAGGGCTTAGACGACCTAGACGGCGACCTGGAGGCGGTGCGCATCGTGCGCCTCGACGGCGAGGTGCGTTTTGCGATTCTCTGTCCCTCCCTGCTGATTGTACTCCGCGCAGCAGTGCGTACTGCACCTGCCCATCCGGAACCCGTACTCGCACATCTCGCCCGCCGCGTCGGGGAGGTGTCGGTGTGGTAAATACTTAACCGCTTCGGCTCGCTGCTGCGACCGCGGGCGCGGATCGGATGCCGAGGGGGGTAAGGCAAGGGACTACGCGTCGCTACCGGTGAAGGGGACGGTGATCACGGTGGGCGAGGGCGCAGCGCGCCTGCGCAACGGGACTGGCTCCCTTATCCCGCCGCGCTGCCTCATCGCCTCCCCGACAGTACTATGAGGCTGTATTCACTCCACTCACCTGCCCTCTTTACGCGGTCTTTCGTCCTCTCCAGACATTCGCCAAGTATTCACGAAGCGAGATTTTGCAGAATGCTGTAGTATCCATGATCCAATTCCAGCTATGTATATGGTAAAAAATCCCGCAATGAGAGCTTACTGCTGATGTCTGGAGAGTGGGCCCCCGGTAAATCTGTGGAAGGTCCACTCCTCGGCATTTTATATGCACCATATTGATGTTGGCATCCCCATGGTTTTCGGTCTTGTCCCCAACCGATTGGGACTCATTCCGTTGGCTTGTAAACTCGCTTTCGGCCCCAACCACCATCACTGCAATGCAATTTACCGCATTGAAGCGACTGCTCTTCCGTCCGTGCAGACGTGGACGAGAGGGGATTGTATTACCTCATTGTCGCCCTCCTGCTTGGATCATCGTCCTTGGATTGCTGGTATCAACTGTACCGAGGAAATGCTGTGTACTGGTGGGCACCCGCATCGACCTCCGGTGGTGCCGCATGATTTCGGGAACGGAACGAGAGATTCTCCTGCAAAGGGCTTCTTCTCTACGTCCGAGGCAGAAATTGGGCGCGGTACGTGATGAATCGAACCATATGTTAATGTAAATTTTGTATTCGATGCACATAATATCTGTAGCCGGACCCAGATAGCCCAATCGCGAGAGGATAAGATATGATGAGTCCACCACGTGAGTGTGCAAGAACCCGAATATGAAGCTGACTAGCAACTGACTAGATCAGAAAACTGAGATTTCAACAGTCAAACATGAACCTAACTGCCCAACAAGGCTTGAACTTCTGATGAGCTATCCTTTGTGCCGTCGGAGCTGAGTTGAAGCACAACTTTCGCACCGGGTGGCGATCTTTCGATTTTCTGAACAGGCCAAGGACCATCCCTCCAGGTACAAGAAGTGCGGAGATCAAAGTGGAATGTCGTCAGTGCGTGCCCATGAGAGTCTGGTTTTATGATCATCGCACCATCGGACGCCGAAATAATCCTTCAACGATGGTGAACGTTGAACGTTTGAACCCTCAGTCTAGCGATACTGCGAGAAGATTTATAAATCCCCAGGAGCTTAGATTAATCAGTGCACCCATAGACCGGAATCACGGATTCAGATTAATCAGACCTCTCTATGAGTGAAGGCATAGCCTACTTCATGAAGAGGCGGGAGACATGATTAATCCGTGTTTAAACTAATCGCATTTAAAGCAAAGTCATATTGAAATAAATCGGTGCAGTGTTTCAAGACAATTAAACAGGATCAATCAACCTGTTTAAGTGGCCTTTTTTGCAGGAAGAGGCGAGAGACGTGATTAATCAGTGTTTAAGCCGATTCATGTTCAGATAAATCGGTGCGGTGTTCAAGACGATTAAACAAAGTCAAATTGTTTAAACAGGATTAACCACACCTGTTTAAGCGGCCCAAAAAAGGCCACTTGATACAGGGTTCGAACTCTCAACCTCAATAGTAGAGAGCAGCAAAGGCAAGCAACATTATAAGCCACAGATCCATAGTACCCTTATAGCAACATAGATTATGCTTGAGTAACTAGCCTCGGACCACGAGTGAGTTTGCATCACCCAGAATGTCGCAAGCATATAAGCTCATATGCTCTGCCACCGATGCTCTGAGTATGCATATAATGAACTCCAAATTACCACCATAGTCAGAATGGTACTGTATGGCCAACCGTGGAGAACTTTTGTCCGCAAACCAAACATGGTACAAACATAAACTCAAGCAGCCCATGGCTGCCACCGTCTCACCAAAAAATCCACAAATATTTGTGGATGCTCGGCGTATGTATGCAGTAAACTATAAACTTGCCCCATGATCAGAATGTCGGAATGTTTCTGCGTAGCCGACCTGGGAGAACTTTTGCCCTCAAACCAAACATGGTACAAAGATGAACTCAAGCAGCCTGTGACTGCCACTGGTTCACTAAAATATTGGTGGACGCTCGGACTGTGTATGTAATCAACTGAAATGCACCATAAATTATGTGTAGACAGAGCATGGAAGTTTTGAGCAGTTAATATTCACAGCAGCCTGCAAACTCCGAGAATACAAGTACCGATTCGCGTCGAAGCAGTGATGTAACTATTAACTAGAAATCTAATCTGATGTAGGGTTGCCGTCTGAATCAAATTGGTTTCCGGCTTCGTCCACATAAGTATATCTAACCACATTCAGAGATGTTTAGGTGATGCAGTGGACACAAAACATACCTCCTGCGTTTCTTGTGTGTCTTTGCTGACTTGGTCGCAGTGGATGACACATCTGGTGGAGCCGTAGTCGTCTTATTCCGGTGCGAAACACGGGTTGGAGGATCTGGAATGGTCGTCGGTGCCTTCTTCCTGCTGCGAACAGAGAAGTATGAAGTCAGCGAGAAACATTTCAAGGAGGTATGTGCTTGCCTTTTTTTCTCCTTCCTTGGCATGGAAGGGGTCGACAATGGCGGAGGCGTTTTTGTCTTGTTCTTCTGTTGATCTTGTTCAAAGGCGACTTTGGAAGGGGAGGGAGGCACAGGAGGGATGGTCGAAGCAGTGGTGACAACTGGTGGCCCAGGAGATATAATGTCCATTGTTGAAGTCGAATTTTTGTGTGGCTCAAGTTTAAACACGAAAGGTGAGGTAGAGGCAAAAGATGAGGTGCTATTCAGGAATTCAGCAACCTGCAGAACATGAACATTACTGAGGTTGGCCGGCGAGCATAATGGAACTGGAAAGCGAAATATTGTGGTGTCGTAAAAGAGGTGTGGTGCTGTGGCCACGTTGTCCCATGGGATTGGATCCGTGGGTGCGACACTGTGAACTGAAACCAAGCAGGGAAGTTAAGACACTGTAATTTATTTGGAAAGAGATAGATGTCGCACTCCAGACAGCCTTGAAATATTCTACAAGAATGTATCGCACATCCATGACAGTCACTGTCCCAGTGTCAATTGATGGAAAGACGGGGGCCCCATTGGTGTTGACCGGAATGCTGAGACTAAGTGCCTTTGCTTGCGAATGACCTAGGGAACAATCAAGAGTATGGAAAGGTGTAGAGTCTCTGAACACATACGCGGAATGGCATTCTCGGCAAATTGGTACCAAGGTTGTCCGTAGCTATGCCAAAGCTCCTCCTTTGTGCCTCCAAAGTTTATTTTATTGTGGACAGAGTGGGCATGGAGGCTAGAGTGTTTGTTAGTCACTAGGCTATGATCAAATGAACCACATGAACTCACGTTCCGGTGTCGAGATCGCCTTTTGCATCACGAAATGCATAAAACATTAAAACCTCGGCGTCACCGAGTAGCCCACCCTGGCAGAGGTCTCCGAGCGCACTCTGCATTCCCAAGCAAAAGTCCTTCTGATTCCTGAATTTTACGATATAAATTTGTGCATTGGAAGAGAATAAAACGGACGCACTGTTCAATGTTCCCTGCAAACTTCTCTGCCTTTGACTGCCATCCCTCCTTCGAATCCTCGTCCAGAGCGTTCCATTTTTCCTTCAACACAGTTTGATAGAGAGCACCGAGAGTTCCCACCCCACCTGCTGATGCCAGTAGCTCCTTTGCAAATTTGGTGGCCTCTCGACACTCCTTCGGAAACCCAAAGCGACAGAAGATTTCTCCAGTGTCCTCCTTCTTCTTTCGTTCACAGTATCCAGCCGTGCACCTGGTATGACGCTGAAGCTGATTCAACATCTCTGCCAATTCAAGCTTTGTATCCTCAAGTGTGTTAAACAAACGAGCTGATGGATGAATAGCTGCAGGTGGAGTAGAAATTGCAGGATGCCATGTGGATATGTGCTGGTCCCAGAAGTCAATGAAGTTTTGAAGCTGAATGGGATCCGATGTATCCATCTTGTCAACTGATGGAGCATCCTCAAACCAAAGGAATCCATGTATATGGCTGCTCCCTCGATGCTGCCACTCGTAACGCCACCAGAAATCTTTGACCTTGAACTTGACTTTGATATAGTGCTCAAAGTACACCTCAAATCACTTCTGGAAGTAATAGGAAGCAATTGCTGGATTTTTGTTGAGATCTTTCTTTTTTTTTTTTTTTTTTTTTTTTTTGGTGGTGCGTTTGTTATGACCTCAGGCAACTGATAATTGATCAGCCCCTTTGGTCCGCAAAGGACGGCGGAACATGTGACCTCCTAGGCTCCTAACCAACGGCGGGAATGCTTTTACGCACGAACGGCAAATGCCGAACAGTGTGGGACTCGACCAAGATTGGTAATACCCACTAGAACCCTCCTAAATGCGACTTTACCGGGGTTCGAACCCTCGATCTAAGCGAGGCCCGGTGATCTCCGATTTACTCAGAGACCAAGACTGCATGGTTACCGCTAAGCCATGCAGCCTTTCGTTGAGATCTTTCATCCGAACACGATAGGAGTGTGCATCTTCAGCAGCACCAGGAACATGGTTTGGCATATGTTGGTGCATATCTGGCCATTGGATATCTGCCGAAGAGAAAGTTTCAAAGACATGTGGTGATCCACATTCTGGAGAGCGTATCTGCGCAATCAAATCACGCTGGCCCTTAAGATTCCTGGGTCACGTCCGTCCCTTCTGGTCTGACACCTGAATTTGCAACACGATCTGCCAGTCCTTTGGCATCCTTTGCTGCGAGCATCTCCTTAATCTCTTCAACAGTCAACTCCTTATCATCCTTGTGAGTTGTTGTGAACCATTGTGATGCCTTCTTGGCATCATGCCTCATGATTGTATTGAGTGCCCAATAACGAAATCGTGGATGACGAGCAAAGCGGCCATCCTTGTAGCGCATCAGATGAGCTGCCCACTCAGTCATTGTGACCTTGTCTTCACGTTCAGCTGCAAAATCTGCCTTCCCCTTTGGAAACAAAGAAGGGAAGGCATTTATTCCAATAGACTGCCCTGCATGCTCGTTGATGGGGGTTCCATGGACAGCAGGCATAGTGAGGATAACAGGTTGGTCATTGTGGAAGGCAGCAGCATGGAGTTGTTCAATTTCAGTTTGGCCTGCTGTAACATTGGGCACAAACCCACGAGTAAAGAGAGGATCCTGTTGCACTGGATTTCCACCCTCCTCTGGTGGCCCCAGATCCTGATCTGGTTCACTGATAACCTGAGACTCTACTGTTCGTAGTCGATCCCGAACAGATGCATTCTCAGGAAGATCATTTAGCCGGGTCTAGTCCACTGTCACGTTGTGATTTGTAAATGTGGGATGATTCTGTTCCAGGTAGGCTAGCCATTTCTGTACCACATGTCACCGAACACGGAAATCCTGGTGTACATCCTCATTGGTGGTAGGATCAACACCAGTCCTCCTCATGATGATAACATCACATTCCTCTGGCAGTAATGGAACCTTGTTGTGAAAAACAGCTGTATCGCGCGCAAAATTGCAGCAGTGTCCGGAATACTTGAATTGGCCGCCACGAATTTGGTACAGAGACACAAGAGCATGGACAGGGAGGGGAAATGATCATCTCTTCTATCTGCGTGAGTGGAGGGAGTTCATCTGGACCTGGTCCAGGTCCAGGGTTCATAGCATTTGAAGCTTGAAATTTTTGACTATGTGGGCCCTTCCTCCTGCACTTTGCACATTTGCCATTGATGACCTCCATATCAAACCACCTCTCATCACAGCCATCACAAGATTCCAACACAATTTCCATCCACTTGTCTCTAACCCGGGTCATTAAGGCCTTGTCTGCAGCTGTGACTGCAGGTTCAGCTAATGGATTAGATGGAGGTGGGTGGTTTGGGGTGGGATCAGGTGGCTGGTTTATCTGCTGAGCTAGCTGTTGCTGTATAGCAACTGCTTGTGCATGAGCCTGTGCCTGATTCCGCTTTGCCGCTTCTCGTGCACGAGTTTTCTATCTGCATCCAGCACAAGTAGCAAGGTCTCCAAAGACAGTCCCATTGATCCAATGCCTTAATTTAGTGCACCATAGTAGGGATGGATAGTCTGGATGTGGTTCCCGAGCATAACTGCCACAAACAGTGGTGTGTGGTGGACGGTGTTGGCAAGGAGGACGGACAGGACGAACAGGGGGCACCGCAGGGGATAATCCCTGGGGAGGAGGCTCTGGAGGATCTGGTGGTATAGCGCTGGGTGGAGGTGGATGTGGAGGTTCAGGAGTTGGGGCCGATGGTGGATCCAAATTCATTTCCTGTGTATCGGACCCAAACACATCTCTGACTCCACCAAGACCACTTGGCCCGGCACTGGGAAAGAGCCTCTGAGGCTGGAATTCCTGATCACCAGAGATATCCATGGAGGTCTCGGCATGTGTTGGAGATGTTTGGCCCATGTCAACTCGAGTACGCTTTCCACGCTGATCTCGAGAGCCAGGGCCGGGTCCATGTGGTGTCAAGTTCCCATATAGGCGGGATCGAGCTGAAGGTAGAATTCAGAATCACCAGCATGGGAGTATACAAAGAGGGAACAAAAACTGACCAGCCAACTGCGGAGATTCTCGTATTATATTGTCCGATAAATTGTTTAGTGGAAGAGTATCTGGTCGAGTAGCATGAACCGAAATGCGGTTTCGTCTCCCTCCTGGAACAGCATCTGTAGCTGCGGAAGTTGCACACCATGAGGAGGGTCGAGTGATCCGAGCTTCATTCAAAGTGAGTTTGAGCGTAAGCTTTGTTTTGAAAGTCACTTACGTCCACCTCCTCGTGTTCGGGGAAACACTTCAGGCCATACTCCATTTTTCATCTCCTCAAAAAGTAGGTAGATAGATTTGGGAAGCATTTTGGGCAGAATCAGCCCGGGCTTTCTGGGCTTTAATACGGGCACGGCAAGCACAATAAGCAGTCTGATTGAGGTTAGGAGCTCCAGCCATCACTAACTCATGATTAGTTACTGCATTAAATACACAGTGGACACCACATTTACCAAGTGATTGGCACAACTAAGATTCTGTGAATACAGTCCAATTCTATCTGTGCCTAAAAAAAAACCCAGTGTAGCTTAGTCTAGCCCCCAGATAGAACCCAGATCAGAGAAGCAGTCGTCCGGACAAGGTTGCGCTCGTGTCCCCTTTGAATTCTCCTCAAGTAATTCACTGAAGAAATCGCCGCAAAACAGTGCCAGGTAAATGCTTATTGACGCTCCTTTGTCACCCCTTTTCTGCAAGGCAGGTGGAAGTGACAAATTTGGCGTAGTTAAAACTTAAGCAACTGGACACCGCTCAGTGAGAGAGGTCCGACAATAAATTGTCTTTTTGGCAGCAGCAAACTAAGGCTGCGCAGCTGGACTTCACACTAGCCTAGGCTTGTTCTATTCAGGTCACAGACTGTGAGAAGATCCTCAGAGCAGAAGGGCTGAAGTGCGGAGGAAGAAGACCTGTCGTTTCCGTTGATTGATTTGTCAACAATTTGTTAAGGTTTGGTACTGACAAGTTTAGTCACCGCGCACGGGACGTTCGGATGTCGGCGGTTCGATTCAGGACCGATGATTACCTCAATATAGGTCGGATCCGGAAAATCGGCCTCAATCTGACTTTTGTCCGGACTTTTCAAAATTTCCCACGCTTTCTGGGACTGCGGAAATCGTTTTCTCCGCAAAGCGGTCATTTTCTGTGTTTTTTGCTCAAAGATTTTCTGAAATTTTGTCCGGACTTTGGGATCTGACCTATATTAGGGTAATCATCGGTCCTTTCGATTCAGCAGGACCGATGATTACCCCAATATAGGTCGGATCCGGAAAATCGGCCTCAATCTGACTTTTGTCCGGACTTTTCAGATTTTCCCACGCTTTCTGGGGCTGCAGAAATCGTTTTCTCAGCAAAGCGGTCACTTTTGGGTTTTTTTACTCGAAATTTTTCCGAAATTTTGTCCGGACTTTGGGATCCGACCTATATTAGGGTAATCATCGGTCCTGATTCAGCCAGGGGGTAAGTATTGTATTTACGTTGCTAAAGCCAAGAGCCGGACATCACGGCCATCATTGCCAACCATATACAACGATCAAAAGCCGTTTGCACAGCCTTCTTGTTTTCGGGGTGTACATCAGAAAAAGGGGGGGCAAGCCCCCCCAATAAATAATAGCTACACACACCAATGTACTTCAGTAGACTACCCCCCACTTGTGGAGGAATATAGTGCACTCAGAAAGAGATAAGAAAAGATTTGATACCTGCAAATGCAATAAGATTGGATCGAGGCGTGTACGTCCCCGTGCAACCGCCGTTTAAGACCATCATAAGTGCAGCCGCCTAGCCAGCTGCTAGCCCTTTGGAAGCTGCCGTTGCCCACCGGAAAGTAGCCGCCGTTGAGTTTATCTCCCGCCGTTGCGAGTACCGTCAGTGGGAATAAAGGAAAACCTCGCCTTTCGGCTTACGGTAGACTATTCTGTGGCCGGAGTATTCACCGTAGCGTTGTACGGTACACTTCTGGACTTTCTCTCAGAAGAGTTGCCTATAAGTCGAAGTTCGAGTCCTACGGGAAGTGCCTCCTGCGAGATAAAGTTATTCTACCGTGAAAGCTAAGCCAACCGCCGCTCTTACCGCTGCGAACCAACCGTCCTGAAGGGTGATACATACCCTGCTACCCCGAGCACACACACACACGAGTATTGAGATTGGAGTTGTGATTTGATTAGATTTGGAGTTAGGGTGTTAGTTTGAGTTATACTCGCTACGCTTGATTAGTGCTTCACTTCTGGTGATTTCACGGCTGCACCCCAGTGCACCATTTCACCGTGCTGCTACTGTTTTGGTTTTGGCGCTGTTGTGATAAGCGAGGAGGGTGAGATTAGATAAAGAGTAGTAGGATAGATTGCAATAGCATTGTTGGTTAGAAGGCTGCTTTAGAGCAATCAGATGCTCTAGCAGGTCTGTACAGTGAGCTTATATACTACAGGAAATGTATCTAGAATATTCTATGAGTATCTACTTGAACTGTCTATTAGTAAGAATCTTATTAATCAATGCCCGAAGGCCGAGCTGCATTATTAATCCCAACAGGCGCCTACTGTTCCTGGCTCTTAACCCTCCTCTTGCCTCGGAAACCTATGCACCGCCCACGGGTGCCATCTCGATGGGAGTACTGGCAGTGAGAAGGGTGCCCTGCACTCGTCTTGTCGCCTGCTGGGCATTTCGTAGGCATTCGGGGGGCGGCTGGCGTTTTGGCTTCGCTGGCACAATTCCCCGCTCTCTCACACTAGGAAGCTCCGACTTTGTCGGAACAGACCTTGCTTGTACACAAGCCCAGCACCTCCGACCTCTTGAACTGAGTGCTTTGACAGCTCTGCTGCGCGAGCCCAATCGGTCTTGAATGAATTTTTTAGTCGGTGATCGCTGCCAGTTGGGAAGTTGAGTTTGGATTAGCGATAACATTGGTCAAATTTAGGTAAAGAAGATGTAATTATTCAGTAAAAGCTTGAGGCAAGGTCCAGACTCGATGTCGGGAGGATTAGGATCACCGGGTGACACAAAAGTGAAGTCATTATGAGGGTGGAGAGACCTTGACAAGCAAGGTGACCCACGCACGGACCCAATACGGAACACGGATCGCTCGGGTTGCCTCTGCGTCGCCCGCGCTGCCCCTTTGGACCCCTATGTACTAGTAAATGGAGGTAAATGGTGACACAATTTGCGGCAGTGTCGGTCCGCTCATGGACGACCTCTCGGTGCTCCCTCTCCCCGGACTCCCCCGTGGTATTTTGTCTGGGGTTAGCTTGCCGCCGACACTATGTGGCACTTCCGAATAAATTACATTCCCTTTCTCTTCTCACGCTCTGTACACCAGGCGATCTCACCGGTTATTGCATTTCTCTCGGTGTTCGCTCGAAATTTCAACTGTACTTGCCCCTCCTCAATGTATTGCAATACATCCTGCTGGTTTACTCTGAAACTTACGGTCCCCGGTCTCTTGAAGTCCTGTGTGAATACTAGACCATGTTATTTGGTTAACGGACATACTCCCACTCAGTTATTTCCTCCCATGACAATGTGGTGCTGCAGCACCGATAATTTTCCCCTGCTCCCTCGTGCCAGTGTTCTGGTCCTACTACCTGGTGTATCCTGCAGATCTAGATGTACAATGCCAACTGCAAAGTCTTGCCGATCCGAATTTAATTCTGAGTGTTGTAGACCAATGACACACAGCCTTGTGTGTTTTCGATGGCACATATACTGTCCAAATATTATTTGTGGTGGCATCTAGATGGAAACAGGGTTTCTGCCGCACATCTTCATGCTTTTCGGTAACGGTTGCAACTTTTCTGTGTGTGGTTGCAACTTACTACGAAAAGGGTTACATCTCAAGTTGATGAAAGGCTTCAACCCGTATGTGCTCGAGTCACAACTTCAGCACCGATTGGTTGCAACCACCCATCTCAGAATCTGGTCCCTTTGATGGCCGCCGCGCCCCGAGTGATTTCGTAGGGCGGTCAATTTTGATGGACTTTGATCACTTTCGTTCGAGCCTGCAGTTCATCAGTTTCAGGGCACAGAAGTACCTCTCACCAATTAGAGAACATTTGGGCAATTCCTCTGAGCCTCCTGATTTTTTTTGGAGGCAGCCCACCACTATTCAGCGAGTCTAACTGACTCTAAGATCGGCAACAATCTACGTAAAGCCCACTCGAAGGTTAAAATTGCCACAATTTGCACCGGAGTGGGATGTTCAAATAATTCTCTCAAGATCCCATTATCTAGAAAAACCGTCAGATTTTCCCGCCCAATGTAGATCTGCAAAGCTCAGGGACTCAGTACGTTCGTACACCGATTCCGGGCGAAGTCTGCGACCGAAGCGTTGCCCGAAGTGCCGCCGCCCACAAGGCAGAGATGTCACCAAATAACAATGATGTCAACTCACCAAGTCAAGTTGCGACCACTTACTCAATGCCCAAAGCAACATGCAACCCATACCGTAAGGATGTGAACTCAGAGGATGTAAGTTGCAAGCAAAAAGTTGTGAAGATCATACTAATTTTTGGACAGTATATCGCCCATAGTTTTCAAAGCAGGCTCAGTGCGTCCCATGTATGAACCCAAAGGGCATCACCTTCTGCCTTCCTCTCGGTGGCATGTCTTGAACAATTTCTCTCTCTTTTTATTCTAGGTTTTCTTGTGCATGCATTCTGCAAAGGGAAGCCATACAACAACTCACGGTGGACTGGTGGACACTGGGGATTTTCACCTGCGGGGAGGGAACTCCTCCCGTACACCAGCTGCATAAGCTGGTGGTCAGGTCCCACAGGGTTCTAACCAGAGGTCCCGCCATTCATGCGGCCAGCCAGTCCACAGTAAGTCGAGTATGCCCGACCCCCTGGAATGGTGTGCGCTCCGTTGACATCTTGTAGCTATATGTAAGAATAACCACTCTTACATTACTGCATGTTTGTCTTCGTTAAACTCGTCGTTCAGACATTTGGACCACGCGAGTATAATAAATCCCCCCCAAAAAATCGACTGGATGCAGTACACCTTCGAATCAGTGGGTTAGCTGTCGACGGCAAAGCGTGCGGTACGCAACAAGCTTCTCCTTCTTAGAATAAACCGGGTCATGAGTTCAACAGCAACGGACGCCCGCCACGCGCTTGTTATTATTAGTGCTGTGCACTTGACGTGAGGAATGCACACAGCTGGCAGCCTTCCACCACGTTGTCTTCTCTAACATTCGTCCTCACCACCCCTGGCCTCCCCGCCGATGTTCAGCAATGGCTCACACTTCCAGATTGCGGGCGGCCAGTTTATCAACGTCGGAGGCGATTTCAATCTAGAAAATGGGCAGGCGGCCCTAAATGTACCCGGCATGTTATCGGCACTCGATTTTGGCCGAGGACAAAGCTCAGATCGTTTATTGGGGGGCGCCGACAGAACGGAGAGAGGGGGAGGTCACAGACCGCTTCCATACGGTGCGTGTGCGGCCCTCTCGCGTGGAATATAATTATAATTAAATTCTCCTCAGATACTTCTCATCGCCGGCGGATTATGGCGCCACCAAATGATACCGACACACGGGACTCAGGCCCTACCCTCACGTCAATTTTCTACAGTCCTTCTTATATCCAAGATGCCATGAATGCCGGAGGAGATTTCAATTTCGATAATGCGCAGGCAGCTCCGAATGTACCCGACATATTCTCGGCGCTCGATTTCGGCCCAGGGTGGGACTCAGGTCGTTTGCTGGGGGGCGCAGAGAGCGCGAAAACAGGAGGAGGTCCCCCGGCCGGAGCACTTCCGTACGGTGCGTCTGCAGCCCTCTCGTATGGAATATAATTATTATTTATAATTAAATTCTCTTCAGATATTTCTCAACGCCGGCGGATTACTGCGCCTCCGGAAGACACTGATACACTGGACTCGGGCTCTATCCTCACGTCATATCTCTCTGCTCCTCCTCATGGCCAAGATCCTCTTAATGCTGGGTACAGTCCTCTTTGAACGCGGTCCGTTGACATCGGACTTGAGTGGAGCGTAATCAATATGAGTGCACTTCTTTCTCTCTTCAACCACCACCTTTGCACTCACACGCTCTGCCGAGTCTCGAAAACGACCTCTACACACCCCGGAGTCAGTTATCGATTGCCCTTCGCAAAACATTACCTCCAGGTATGCGCCCTCGCCCGCCGCATTACGGGATCTGGCGCGTGGAAACAGCCTGAGCTGCTGCTCGTGGTGCGTCATTCTCTGCAAATGGGAGTTAGTGACGGCGAGACCATCAGTTGTATCGATTGCCTCGCTCGCGGGGTGCTCACAGCGATAATTTGCATTCTTTCCGCGACATTTTGGGTCTTTCCAGCGAGACGGTCAGTTGACGGGCACCTAAAAACGGTAACTGGCTACCTTTCCTGCTCGACAACTCCCCCCATACATAATCGGCCCGGGCGGTTTGCCCGAGTCACGTTATCGCTGGGTCAGGAGAAAATGACGCGGACCGGCGCGCACTGACGCTAGTGCTGTGTAATATTTGGCCTTGTAAATTACAATCTGAAAATTACATGTAAAGTATGTGTAAATTACATTTGTGTAAATTACATTCTTTACAGCGGGGCCCAGATTTGGGGTGTAAAAAATGGTAAAGTTTGCATCAAATATAATTATGGTCCAGCCCACCCTGCCCCGCTGATTTCAGAAGTTCAGTTGAATCCAGGGCCAAGTGATGGTATTCCATCCATACGTAGTCAACTGGCAGTTCCAATTGTGGGACCGTGTCAGTATAATATATCCTCCTCCTCCTCCTCCATCAAAATCTAGGCGTCTCAGCCATGCCTATGTGCCGTCGGGCCGGCGTCGGCCTGGTTCCGGCAGCCCATCATGCGTCGACCTAGGAACGAATGCTGCGCCTTTTGCCAGACGTTGCAGTTGATGCTGCAGGGCACTGGGTGGGCCAGCAACGATGCTGCCTGGTAAATTTTACACATTCTTTACAATTTTTTTACAAAGATTACAGCCATTTTTTACTGTAATTTACAGTAAAATTTTCGGGCCTGCGGCGCTAGAAATTACCATAAATTACAGGCATTTTATACATTACCAGACCCCCCCTCCCGGCCGACTGTAATTTACTGTACCCCTGTGTATGGGTGAAACCAATTTTCAAGCGTGACTGAAACGCGACCGCTGAAACCAGAAACGACCGGAACGTTATGCGTGACAGGACAAAAAGATTGAAACAGGCCCTGGGCACGAGCATATATATCCTGCACAATACACAGACATTTTGAGCCGAAAATAACCACAGCTACAACATTGTGCATATTTTAGGCAATTTTCACAATAATTCGATTTTTCGGAGCCCTTTACTTACCTGTCACGCACTTTTCATTGAAACTGTCCCATAGTTACACGTTACATTTGAAACGAAACGGGGGCTGCGTTACGCGTTACGTTTCACCCATACACAGGGGTACAGTACAGCCGGATTTTGAATATTACCCATCCCTAACTGACGCGGCATTTTCCCAGGCTACGCCGACTGGCACTGTAATAGCTTTGTTGTGCCCGATTTGTCCGGATATAGTGACGAAACCCGCGATGGGCTTGACCGGCCCGGACCCTTGCCTTGAGAAGTAGTAATCACGTGCCTATTATGTATGCACAACCACGTGACTGCCCTAGGTACTGTAGCTGACGTGTCTCATCCTCAACCTCATGGCACTCATGCTGCCTAGCGATTTCCTTCGAGTGAGGCTTAGCCCGTCGCGCATGAACCCCAACCCAGCCGCACACCGCACGTCGCTAAGATACTTCACACCGATCACGTTAGGTCAAACTGTTCTCGCCGCAACGCTACCTGGTCTAGCCAAAACCTGGTCGCGGGCGCCGAGTATGGGCGGGCAGCTTGTTGACGCAGCGGCAAAGGACTTGGATACTCTGCTGGCCAGCCGCCCTGCGCTGAGAAGCGACCTGTGCGCGGCCGTGGATGATTTGCAGCGGGAGTGGAGCACGGAGATTGACAGTCTAAAGAGCGACCAATATGATGGTGGCGAGAGCTTGACCCACATGGCTTCCCAAATCCTCCTTAACCGCTTCGTCTACAACGCATTCCAAGCAATCCAGAATCACTTGCGGCCTGCAGGGATTGCTGCGCACAAATGTCGATGGAAGCCGGAGCATAACATCCAAGGATGCAAGACCGACAACACTGTCTTCATCGATGACCTCCCGGTTGTGTTGATGGAGGACAAGCGCCTGACCGACCTTCCTCGAGTGCTCGAGGATGTGAAAACACGGGCGTCTGTTCTCGGCAATGTCGACGTCAAGGTCACGGACAAGACACCTATCCAAGACTGGTCGACCCTGGTAAACAAGGTCGGTGTCTTCCTGTACATTAAATCATGTGTTTATCCGGTAACTACTCAGGGCGCCCTGTACCAGGAGGTCAATCACACCGACTTTGTGCTGTTTTTTGGCGTCACTGCCATTATCGTCGGCTATCGCACCGGGACCCGTTTGCTGTGGTCCGACCCCATCTATAACCGCCGCGATAACGGCGACGAATTTGAGCTGCCCAACGATCCTGAGATCGTGCAGCAGGCATCCGCCCTCGTATTTGGCGGCGTCGCACCGCAGTCAGCGCAGACCGGTCTTCCGCTGCTTTTCCTGGCTGTCATGCTGAAGGGAGGAGCTGTGAACCATGCCTGGCTGCGGCAGCACTTCCCCTCCCTCTGTGGCCTGCAGTTTACCGCGGCGGCTGCCGACCCCTCCCTCAACTGTCAGGCCAGCCAATACTTGAGCACGGGCATGAAGAAGGAAGACGTCGAGAAGGCCAACAGGAAACGTGGTGATGATGATAACAGCGGAGATTACAACCCGACAAAGCGAGCTCTGGCGTTGGCCCCGAACGCGTTGGCCCAGAACACTCTTTGGTCTGGGCCGCAGTCGTTTGCCGGTCGCTGGTACGGGGAGCTGGCAAAGCCGGCCGGCTACTCAGTCACCATTGCGAAGCAGCTATCGCATGGTTCCCATGGCATCGTTTACGCAGGGCAGCTGTGGCAAGCCGGGTTCCCGGTGTCGGAGGTAGCCATCAAGGTCTCCGACGCAAAAAACATCATGCTCGACGAGTTTGCCAGATACCAGGAGCTCAAGGACGTCATGGGCCACCATATTCCCAGATGCTACGGGGTCTTGGTGGTTGATGGCGGTGCTTTTCTGGTCATGGAGCTCCTGGAAAACCGTCACACAGTCCAGTCAGCGCGTGAGCGGTGCGTGTTTTCTTTCCTGCCTAACCAGAATTCCCAACGTGGCACACAGGGCCGCCGTCTATGATGCGCTTTCCAAACTGCACAAGGCAGGGTGGATGCACAACGACATCGTGGATGCCGGCTCGGCCCTTCGCAATTTGGCATGGGCCCCCTCCGGACACGCTGTCCTGATCGACCTCGTCACGGTCACCAGGCACGACTGCCATGACCGCTGCGAGGAGTTGGAGGGGGCGCGAAACATCTTGCAGTTGGCAGAGCCAAGGGTCATTGTCTAAGTCAGATGGAGCCAGTTTCTGTATCGTGTGTTTTCCTTGCCTTGGTTGCCATTAAATCTAGGTTAGATACTGTGTTTGTTGGATCTTTATTGCAATTTCCAATATTACTGCAATTTTCAAACCCAGTGAGAAGGCCAGGAAGGGAGTTCGAGCCAGAACGAGGCAGATCGAGCGAGATTGAGCCGTGGATTCAGACAATGTCAAGCCCAAATATAGATTTTTCAGATCGCCCACCTTATTTTCTCTCAAAATTTTGAACAGTAACACGGGCGTACGTCATTGAATCGTCCGGTTGCTTCCCCCCACCACCTTCCCCTCGGCCGCTGCCGTCGTCCACTGTACTAGGGGAGCTGCGGAGTGGCAAGAGCTGCTCCGACAGGCTATTTGCTGCAGCGTACCCATTTGATATGCCTCTCTCTTAATATGCCTGACTACCGTTTTGGGCGTGGAGCGTCACAGATTTTGTGATTCTTTCAGCGGTCGGAGAAGAAAATAGTTTTGAATGAAAACAGTGGGAATCAAATTGGTTTGATAGCAGTTATCCAACTTAAAGGGCTAAGATGCAGGTCAAGTTTTCACTTTTCGAACCCCCAAAAAATGACCGATTTGCTTAGTCATCACTCATTTGAAGCATGGGCCGGTACACTTCATCATTTTTCATCGTCTGGCACATATTTAGGCCCTACAAGGGACTGGTCGGCCGCTTCGCGGCCTCCCGTCCCCTTCGTGGAAGTTATGCGTTCGGCAGAGCAACGCATCAGTGTCACAATTAGTTGAGGCAAAGGTTGAATTATAAATGATAACACTTTCTCGACGGAGCGAAGCTTTTGACCCCCTAGCCCTACGCGCTGTTCAGGGTCATATTCCTCATCCCCCTCCTCTTCTTCATCCAAATCCGCGTAGTCATCTTCCTCCCGGGACAGGGGGCGGTCACGGCATCCTGGTACGCGGACACCTTTCCCTCTGCCTTCATACGAGTCGGTTTCGATATTGCACCGATGGCCTCAAGGAGCTGTGTACGGTGTTAGTGATATGGCGTAAGGGAGAAGCAAAAAAAAAGTACCTTGATTGCCGCTAGATGCGCCATATGAGGCATGCACCGAATTCGCGCATCAGTGCTATCTATCAAAGGCAATACCGCGCCCGGCGCACTTATGGCAATATTATCCATTAAGGTATCATTATTCGACGCATTGTCCATTACAAGCATGATAACCTAGATAGGAAGGAGTCCAGGCATGTCATCATCGGAACAGTCACTGTCTACTTTGTCCTCGAGACCGTACATCTCGATGCAGGTCCACACCTCTTCGGGCCATATTTTCCCCGGAGTGCTCTCCGACCATCTCGCGGAAGTCAATCAGCATTTCCTCTAACAAAAACGAATGAGACTTCAGGACCACATGAATGTGCGATGAAACCCACCTAATTTCCCATCGTTGGTAATGTAGTGAGCCACAGTGGCGAGGAACGGGTGCTGGTTGCTGGAAGTCCACGCATCCAGAGACAGGCTGACTTTTGAGTCAAGCTCCTGAAATTTGTGTCAAGTTCATGCCAACACTGCAGCTGCTCTTAATTACGCACCTCGAACATCTTCCTCGTGCCTTCAACAGTATCCTCCCCCATCTTCATGATGCGGGAACGAATCGCGGTGCGTCAGGGTATCTTGAAGTTGAGTGTCGACCCATGGTGTGTATACTCCATGAGCCGAATAAACTCCGGCGACGCTCTATACATTCTTGCTCGTACCTCGCTGTATAGAATGTTCACCACGTGTTCACCAGATTCCAGATACGCATGCCTGGCTGGCGCGCACGGCCGTTGGGAGAAGGCGAAGGCGACACCGATGCCTGTCGGTTCGGCATCTCTAAGTCTTTGGACTTTATTCACTGAATGCTTCGATAGCTTCGCAAGACAGCTGCTCACCTCCTTCTTTGCCTCCTACAATGTCACACTATCATTTGCTGTATGCACTCTTTGTTAGACAAAGAACTCCTCAGTCACCGTAGGGAAAGACTCTTATATATTAAGTACCTGTTAGACAAAGAACTATGGTACCATAAGTTAAGTGAGATATAATGCAATAAACATGAACATACCTCCTCAGTCACCGTAGGGAAAGACTGAGGAGGGAAAGCGAAAATCAGAGCTATAAGTATGTAAGTAAGGCTGTAGATAGGCTGTATAAAAGGCTGTAGCAAGCTGTATGTAAAGCTGTAGTTGAACAGCTGTTGAACAACTGTTTAACAGCACTCTGATGAGGCGCTGCCTCCATCACTCCCCTCGACTCATTAGAGTGCAAGAGGATAATGAAGTAAAAAGTCCGTTGGCTCCCCTGAGCCAAGACGTGTGCGGAAGCAAACCCATTTTTGAAAGGAGTTCAGTGTGACGAGGTTGAGGAAGTGGTTTGGTCATGATGTCTGCAATGTTGTCTTTTGACGAGATGTGTTGGATGACCAAGTCACCTTCCCGGACGCGCTCACGGACATAGTGGTGGCGGAGTTCAATATGTTTCCCACGCTTGTGCCCTTTGGTGGATTGTGCAATGGCAATTGCAGCAGTATTGTAACAATATAGCAGAGCAGGACGGAGTTGAGGTAGGTGAACCTCCTCCATGAAGTTGTGCATCCACTCCATCTGCCGGGCACCACGTGCAGTGGACATGTGCTCCGACTCGGCAGTTGAAAGTGCCACCACATGTTCACGATGAGCTCCCCGAGCAACCAAACCACCAGCCATGGTGTAAAGCTCCCCTGAGGTCGAACGCATGGTGTCCGTGAAGCCACCATAGTCAGCATCAACATATCCAACAGGTTTGAAGCTAGCACCACGATGGTATGTGATTTTATAATCCATCGTGTTGCGAACATAGCCCAACACATGGACCATTTCTTTCCAGTGAGCAGGGCCAGGGTTGGATGCAAAGCTGCATCAGGAAAATCTTCACTGTCTATAGAGTGTGATGTAGTGAGGATAGTCAGCATAGTGCCATCGTTAACCCCCTATTATATAGTTCATTGTAGTTCAGTGCCAAAGATATGTAGTGCAATATAGTCCCGTAGTCCCATAGGCATGTAGAGTATGTATACCAACATAGGAGGCATCGGATGGATAGTTCACGCTTCGGGTCCTTATATTCGCATCCCACCGCACACGAAATAAGCAGAAAAACAAGTTTCGCATTGCAATAACTACGTACACATAACAACAGACGAAGTATAAAGTACAAAGTGATCAACGACGGTGGAAGACATCAGACCGCACAAGACCGAGCACTTGGCGCAACATGTAACCAACGCTGTGCGAGAGGCCAGTGATTGAAAGCCACGAAGGTTTGAGCTGGAGAGTGTATCTTGAGAAGAGCTTGCAAACTTGAGCTTGAGGCCTTGAGGGGGGGCATAGATCTTGAGATCTTGAGACTTGATGACTTGGCGGTTGCCTGAGACCTGAGAATATCGTTTCGAGCCAAAGGACCAAGAAGAGATCTTGATGGAGGGCAAAGGAATATTGCAGGGAGCCCGCAGATGCAAAACCGAGGGCGGTTGGGTAGGGAAATGAAGGCAGAGGGTCTGAGAAGTGGCGGAGAGTGGGCGGTTTGGGAGAGAGATGCGCATCAAAAGATGAACCACATCAAAATTAGATATAGATGCGCACGGACCAGGACACGTGGTGCAGTCGGATCACGCACCGAGCGGAGTTTCGAAGTCATCTTATCAATTCGCCCTTATCAATTCGCCCTTACACCCGTCGCGGCGTCGCCTCCTGTACCAAGTACTAAGTCCCCACAAGTTGTGCATGCACTGATGCAGGCCTCGGCATATTATTATTCAATCCACTGGCGGCTCTACCTGTCAACTCAATTTCACCGAGAGTGGTCATTTTTTCTGATTTGCCGTAAAACTACATAAGTACACTCTCGTCTGTGTTGGTTCCACTGTCTGGGCGGGGGGGACTATGGATGAGATACAGAGGGCTATATTTCTGGGAGGGGTAACTATGGTGTGTGTTATAGACTTTGTGCCACGCTACATAGACAATAAGAGCTACATAGCTGTGGCACGCGACTATGATGGCTATAGCGATCAATTAGCGCAATATATCTAAGCGGCGAACTACTGTCAGGAGAGTTTTTCCTGATGTGCTGAGGATGTTGACTGCAAAACCAAGATCTGGGCGTGTCGCAATCATGAGGAACATCAAGCCACCAAGAATAGATCGGTAGGGTTTATTGGCCATAAACTGCCGATCCTGGAGAGAAAGCGGGTTTTCAGATTTTGTTAGACTGACTCCAGGAGATAAAGGGGTTCGCTTGTGCAGACAGTTTTCAATTCCATACCGTTTGAGCAAGCGTTCACAATAGGCAGGTTGCGAGATGGAAATGGATCCAGAGAGGCTGAATCATGTTCAACTTTGATCCCAATGACATGAGTCACACTACCCAAATCCTTCATGTCATATCGCTCCCCTAGCTCCTGTTTGGCCATCTTAGCCTCCCCATCTGATGCAGAAATCCCTGTGACATCGTCTGTGTAGGTGCTGGTAATTGAGGTGGGCTGACCAGCCTCCCCGAGACGGACTCGCACAGATTCATCGGCGCATGAACGGCGATAACCCAAGTCAGCATATGTCCCATCCAATTCCTCCCACCAGTTGCTGGCACCCTGCATTGTTCCATATAGGCTAAAGTCCAGCTGGAAAATAAGATCTTCGCTCCCCTCAACCACTATTCCTTCTGGCTGTGCCATGTACACCTCCTCTTTTATTTTGCTGTTGAGATATGCGCTCACAAAATCAACAGCCCAGGTTTTCCATCCCTTGGAGGCAGCGATAGCAAGCGTCATCCGGAGTGATTCATAGCGGACAACAGAGGCATAGGTGTCGAAGAAATCGAGCCCTGGGACTTGGGTGTAGCCTTTGGCAACAAGGCGGGCTTTTCTCTTCACAAGCTTCCCATTTTCATCGAATTTAATGTCAAACACCCGCATGGTCTTCATAATGTTTGCACCCTCTGGCCGTGTCACAAGATGCCAGACCTTCTTTGCTCGTAATCTGTCTGCTTCCACATGGATTGGCTCTTCCCACAATTCTGGCCTTGTCATGGCTTCCTTGTAAGTTCGTGGAATCCACAGGTCATCTGGATTGACATCGGCGAGGAATGCAGCAGCGGCAGGTGGAAGTCCCTTGTCATCTCTGGCTGGAACATTATCGTCTGCCCATGCACTCCCCTCAGCTGCTGCTGTTTCAACATGGGCCTCACTTGCAATGGACTCCTCCATTGCTCTTGTCTTCCTAGAGACTCGTGTCGTACGACGAGGCACAGGAGGGGCCTGTGGTGGTAAAGCAGCAGGTGCAGGTGGGTCATCCTCATCTGGTATCTCCTCAATGGTAACTCTTTGTCTAGGGACAGATGGCATGGAAATTGGTGGAGCAGGGTTAATGATTGGTGCAGGAACAGTCACAACATCTGGAGTGTTGCTTGGTTCATCCATGGGAACTAAAGTATCCTCTTCAGGAAAATTAAAAGTATTTCCTGGGTCAAAACCTGCCGGTCCACGCTTTGGAACCACCAGTTTTATATGGTGTGAAGTACCCTCTTCGAAAAGGACATCCCGGGACTTGTAGATTTTGCCTGTTGCTCTGTCAAGTAATTTGTATGCTCCCCGACCAAAATATCCCAGCAGTTGAGTTTCGAGGGTCTAATAGGCAAGTTTCCCACCATAGGATACACTCTTTGTTGGGATTTTCATGCAGGCAATACACCCATATGCACGTAAGTGAGAAACATCTGGCTTGTGTTTCGAGAAGGATTCAAAAGGTGTAATCCCTGGGTTTAGCACGGTCGGAATGTAATTCCCAAGTTCGACAGCTGCAGCAGCAACATCACACCAGTATTTTGGTGGTAAATCTGCTGCTTTAAGCATAGCACGTGTTTGGCCAATGACTGTACGGATGCCTCGTTCTGCAACCCCATTTGCAGAGGATGAATACATCAGGGAAACCCTCCTTTGGTAATTTCCCCCCATTTCCGGGAAATTACCAAAGCCTCCCTTAGATTTATGCAATTTGGAGTAATTTGGTCCAATTACCAGGGTTTCCAACATTACCTATGGGGTGATTTTCTCAACCTCCCAGAACTGCACTAATCCTTCAGGGAAGCTTCAGTGGGTATGTCAGAAGCACGCACACCTGCAATCCACCCCCTCCCAAACGCAGATCACGTGCCAACCCAACACGTGCAATTTGTTTCAACGCGTCCCGAGTCCAACGGTCAACCTGAGTCTGTAGAAGCTGGATCATGGATTTTAAATAATCCACTCAGATATCGCTTTCTTACTTCATTAGTCTTCAAAAAATTTCGATGGAACAATTTGTAGTATGTACAGAAGCAATCATAAACGACAACGAGATGCGGGATTGAACAGATACGGCGCACACAGCACATTAGGAGTGCGGCACATGTCATTCGTTGGCGGCACTTCGCCATCAACGGCAGCACATCGGTGCCAAGTGCGGCACACCAGATGCGGCACCTTCCACACACTAGTTGTATCATCGGCACATGGGCACGTGCCTCGGCACGTTCGGCACCTATTTACGCGTCGCAAGTCAATGCCGCTGCGTCGGGGAAGGTTTTCTACGCGCATTGTTGTTCTAATGTCTTGAAAACACAAAATTCTCTCGCTTAGTTGGAAGATCCCGGTTAGAAACATCCACACTGATAAACAACCAATATATAATGCCACTAGACATGAAACAAGGGTATAATTCTACAAGACAGACATCCTGTCGAGCATTCAGAAAGGTCAAGGCTCAATGCGTCAAGAGGAATTTACCTCTAGATCTGATCTGCCCGCTTCGGTACTTTGCGAGCGCGCGGACAGTGAATTATATTTGCTTGGTCAACTTCGTCACGAGTTTTGCGCTTTCTAGAAACAGTCACGGTGGGCTGGAGGGTCGGGGAGGGAATGGGGGCCGGAGGAGATGAGATAGGGACCGGAGGGAGCCGCGGTAATGGAGACGACGGCATGGGCGACGGGAACTGAAAGTCCGAACCCATCAAAAAACCGTAATCAACGTTCGCAGCGTCGGGATAGCACTGTGGTACTGGAGGAAGTGTGTTGCTCGAGGAAACAACATTGAATTGGTCGAACCAAGAAAGGTCGAGGTCACGCCAATCACCGTAATTTTGCAGGCCGTCGACGGGGGCGGAAGGAAGCCCGAAGTCAAAGAACTCGGTATCAAGAAAATCGCCATGGCCGTTCGCAATAGTTGGGGCGTTGGGTGGTGTTGGGATTTGCCACTGGTCCATGGAAGGTAGCTGCGTGCCCTGTGAATTGGTGTAAGGAAGCGGCACAGCGGAAGTCGAGGCAACGGGCTGGGAAGGAGGGGTGGGATCGGTATTACGGGACTGCAAGTCTAGAATATCCAGCTTCAGTTTCCTGCGAATAAGAGCGATGGAAATGATACCAATAGTTCTTGTGGTGACGCGACCACTAGAGCTGGACGCCACGACCACAGTCCGAGAACAGCTAGATTTCGAAGCCTTCGAGTTCTTACGATTCTCCGACTTACGCGCCTGCAGAGCCTTCAATCGGGCCGATGACTCTTTCTGTGCCAGCTTTTCGG
This sequence comes from Mycena galericulata, assembly GCA_029289565.1. Lineage (NCBI taxonomy): Eukaryota > Fungi > Basidiomycota > Agaricomycetes > Agaricales > Mycenaceae > Mycena > Mycena galericulata. The sequence goes on along the minus strand of JARKIA010000130.1, from coordinate 429,920 downwards.
CGTCGATCTCGAGCTGGATCTGGGCTCGCTCATCTGCCAGCGCGCGAGACTCACGGGACTTGCGAATGGTTGTTGATTCCCGCGTGGTGTTCCGGAATCTTCGATGGTACGACTCGTTGCGCGGGTTCACGAGCACACCGGACTTGATCGAGATATCGATCTCGCGTACCACACCTTCGTCCAATTTGTGGCCACTTAGATTGTAGCATTGAATTAGTGCGCTGTCGCGAAGAGAGGAACCAACACGCACCTCTCCATCGCTTCAACGAGCGATAATTTAGTGCCTGTGCGAGAATTGGTGTAGTGGTGCTGAGCCTCGCCCGTGTTAGTCGTTGCCGGGGTGTTGTCCCAATCTTCGGCGCTCATGCGAGACTGCGACTTTACGAGGCACGGGAGAATCCAGGAGCTCATCTCCTTGTGATCCCACCAGTCTAGCAAGGAAGATGAATTCACCGCTCATAGGAATCATTCAAAATTTACCTTGAATTTTCTTCACGCCAAGGCCACGCACGAATCCAGAAAACTCTTCCAATGCCTCTTCCGAGTCAATATACACGAAGTCCATTAAGCGATTGTAGTCTTCTTCCGATACCAGTGATCGAAAGTCGAGAACAGCACTACAAATAACGGTCAGTGCATCATCAAGAAAAGAGATACAACAACTCGCCGTTTCGCATGAGTTATGCAAAGCTTGACAAACTCCGATGCGACTTCTTCCCCCGGAGTATCACGGCTAATTCCGCTGTAGTCCGGGTCACTCGTTTTGAGAAAGGAACGTGCGGCACCCAGGACCTGCGCGGCCTCCATGTCAGAATTCATGGCTAAAAGGTTACCTCCTTCGACAAAACGCTTGAACGCCACCGGTTTCCCGGTCAGTTCCAACTTGACGGACTGAAATTCATCGTAAAGACGTTCAAAGAATTCGGCGCTCGCGCCATTGACGTAGGCGCGGGCGATGGTTACGGCTGAGGAATTCACATCAATATGATAAAGATACGAACTGCGGCGAACAGGCTCTCACCGCGCTGTAGGGCTTTGAGAAAGATGACAACCTCCCACTCATTGATATCCCCCTCGATGCGCTTGAACGTGGTGTCCGTTTCGAAGCTTGTTACCCCTGGATCGTCCAAGAGTCTCATTAGTGCAGCCAGACACGTAAGGATCATGATTCCGCCATCGGGCATTGTAACGAGCCGATGGATATAGCGCTCGTCGATGGGCTTCTTCATGTCGTCCCAGAAGAGCTTAAAAGCACCTTGTAATACATAGTCAGGCCAGAGATAACGAGGCGTGGAAACGGAGTAATATACCTGCAGCGTCAAGACCCGCGGGATACGCTTCCATTTTCACCTCGCGAACCAGCTTACGCTTGACCTGGTTTGACTGCAAGGCCGGCGCAAATTCGCCTGGTTTCCTGCCGTCAAGAAGCAGCGATGTGGACGGGGCTTCGAGTAAAGTTTCAATAATGTGCGCGAATATTGAATTGGGGTCATGACTCACCGTTGTCAACCTTCGCAACAGTTGCACCGACGCAGCCGACAGCCTTGATACACTGGCGATAGGTCTCCTTGAGCTCGAAAGACGCCTTCGTCAGCGGAGGCATCGGGTGATTATGAGGAGTATTGTTCGGGTGGACGATAAGTGCCTTCCGAATTGTCGGATCCAGCGGCACATAGATCGTTCTGGCTGCCGGACATTCGCGGTTAACGATACGGCTGGTGACCGGCTTTCCTTGCTCAATATGGGAATGGGCTGTGAAACGTCAGAGTACGTTGGCAAGAAAAGACTGGGACGCACGGCAATGGCGCCGCTTCAACCCTGTGGTGGGATGGACTATCGCGCTACATGGCGGAGTGTCCTTCGATTTGTTGGCAGCCAGTGCACGTCCGGAGAAGGCCTTGATAAAGAGATTTTCATCGACTTCGAATGGAATGGTCCAAGTGCGATGCTTCTCTTTAAAGTCTGTTCGCCAGCCACTGCACGCAACCCAGAAACTGTGGCCGCGAGATGTCTATGCAAGTGTTATAAACTCAAGCACCGCGAAAAAATATATAAAACAAAAAACCTCTTTCTTCTGCTTCAAGATCGGTACGCCGCTGCACTTGACGCCGTTTGAATCCGTAGCGTAGCATTTCTGGTCGTGAATGACCTGAATCAGCCTGGAAGATAGGTAATGAAGGTCGGTTAACCTAGATGAAGAAACAAATTGAATATACGCACTCGGCAACCTTCCGCTCCGCTGTGGTCCCTTCCTCTCGGCGCGTCTGTCGCTGCGCAGCAAAAATTGCATCGCGCGAAGCGGGATCAAGATCGCGACGTTCGACTTCGAGGAGCGCAGGATCAACGCGTTCGCATGCATAGGCTCCTAAAACATGGAGTCATCAGTTGTTCACCGTATTGGAGGGGTCGTGGGTCGTACCTCGGCAACGTAAGCGAGACCGACGGCAAGGAATCGGCGGCTGCCCAGGTTCGAATGTGACAGACACTTTGGTATCAGCAACGCCGGTATTACCGCTCCATGAGTCGTTGTCCTAAACATGCATCAAAGAATACTCTGAGCAAGAAGTTGAATAACGCACCTTATTTTTGATCAGCGCATCAATGGTATACAACTTCCCTTCGGCATCCTCGATATCGAACTTGCGATCATGTAGGTCGAGGAGGAAACCAGTCGAAATCGCGGGAATGGGATAAATCGAAGGTAGGTCGGTCAGACGTTCGAGGCGCTGGACAGTCACTTCCTTGGTAACCCGAATTGGTCCGACGAGCATCTCTGACGAGATTTGCTCATCCTGCCAGCGCGTACCCGATTTTTGCCAGTGTACGTCAGCATCGGACTCGTCAGATGAAGACGGGTCAGAAGCGAAATCTATTGTCCGTGTTCAGCTCGTGTTTGATGCTACGATGTTCGCCCACATACCGGTCTCGGGATTGAACAGATACGGCGCACACAGCACATTAGGAGTGCGGCACATGTCATTCGTTGGCGGCACTTCGCCATCAACGGCAGCACATCGGTGCCAAGTGCGGCACACCAGATGCGGCACCTTCCACACACTAGTTGTATCATCGGCACATGGGCACGTGCCTCGGCACGTTCGGCACCTATTTACGCGTCGCAAGTCAATGCCGCTGCGTCGGGGAAGGTTTTCTACGCGCATTGTTGTTCTAATGTCTTGAAAACACAAAATTCTCTCGCTTAGTTGGAAGATCCCGGTTAGAAACATCCACACTGATAAACAACCAATATATAATGCCACTAGACATGAAACAAGGGTATAATTCTACAAGACAGACATCCTGTCGAGCATTCAGAAAGGTCAAGGCTCAATGCGTCAAGAGGAATTTACCTCTAGATCTGATCTGCCCGCTTCGGTACTTTGCGAGCGCGCGGACAGTGAATTATATTTGCTTGGTCAACTTCGTCACGAGTTTTGCGCTTTCTAGAAACAGTCACGGTGGGCTGGAGGGTCGGGGAGGGAATGGGGGCCGGAGGAGATGAGATAGGGACCGGAGGGAGCCGCGGTAATGGAGACGACGGCATGGGCGACGGGAACTGAAAGTCCGAACCCATCAAAAAACCGTAATCAACGTTCGCAGCGTCGGGATAGCACTGTGGTACTGGAGGAAGTGTGTTGCTCGAGGAAACAACATTGAATTGGTCGAACCAAGAAAGGTCGAGGTCACGCCAATCACCGTAATTTTGCAGGCCGTCGACGGGGGCGGAAGGAAGCCCGAAGTCAAAGAACTCGGTATCAAGAAAATCGCCATGGCCGTTCGCAATAGTTGGGGCGTTGGGTGGTGTTGGGATTTGCCACTGGTCCATGGAAGGTAGCTGCGTGCCCTGTGAATTGGTGTAAGGAAGCGGCACAGCGGAAGTCGAGGCAACGGGCTGGGAAGGAGGGGTGGGATCGGTATTACGGGACTGCAAGTCTAGAATATCCAGCTTCAGTTTCCTGCGAATAAGAGCGATGGAAATGATACCAATAGTTCTTGTGGTGACGCGACCACTAGAGCTGGACGCCACGACCACAGTCCGAGAACAGCTAGATTTCGAAGCCTTCGAGTTCTTACGATTCTCCGACTTACGCGCCTGCAGAGCCTTCAATCGGGCCGATGACTCTTTCTGTGCCAGCTTTTCGGCGTCGATCTCGAGCTGGATCTGGGCTCGCTCATCTGCCAGCGCGCGAGACTCACGGGACTTGCGAATGGTTGTTGATTCCCGCGTGGTGTTCCGGAATCTTCGATGGTACGACTCGTTGCGCGGGTTCACGAGCACACCGGACTTGATCGAGATATCGATCTCGCGTACCACACCTTCGTCCAATTTGTGGCCACTTAGATTGTAGCATTGAATTAGTGCGCTGTCGCGAAGAGAGGAACCAACACGCACCTCTCCATCGCTTCAACGAGCGATAATTTAGTGCCTGTGCGAGAATTGGTGTAGTGGTGCTGAGCCTCGCCCGTGTTAGTCGTTGCCGGGGTGTTGTCCCAATCTTCGGCGCTCATGCGAGACTGCGACTTTACGAGGCACGGGAGAATCCAGGAGCTCATCTCCTTGTGATCCCACCAGTCTAGCAAGGAAGATGAATTCACCGCTCATAGGAATCATTCAAAATTTACCTTGAATTTTCTTCACGCCAAGGCCACGCACGAATCCAGAAAACTCTTCCAATGCCTCTTCCGAGTCAATATACACGAAGTCCATTAAGCGATTGTAGTCTTCTTCCGATACCAGTGATCGAAAGTCGAGAACAGCACTACAAATAACGGTCAGTGCATCATCAAGAAAAGAGATACAACAACTCGCCGTTTCGCATGAGTTATGCAAAGCTTGACAAACTCCGATGCGACTTCTTCCCCCGGAGTATCACGGCTAATTCCGCTGTAGTCCGGGTCACTCGTTTTGAGAAAGGAACGTGCGGCACCCAGGACCTGCGCGGCCTCCATGTCAGAATTCATGGCTAAAAGGTTACCTCCTTCGACAAAACGCTTGAACGCCACCGGTTTCCCGGTCAGTTCCAACTTGACGGACTGAAATTCATCGTAAAGACGTTCAAAGAATTCGGCGCTCGCGCCATTGACGTAGGCGCGGGCGATGGTTACGGCTGAGGAATTCACATCAATATGATAAAGATACGAACTGCGGCGAACAGGCTCTCACCGCGCTGTAGGGCTTTGAGAAAGATGACAACCTCCCACTCATTGATATCCCCCTCGATGCGCTTGAACGTGGTGTCCGTTTCGAAGCTTGTTACCCCTGGATCGTCCAAGAGTCTCATTAGTGCAGCCAGACACGTAAGGATCATGATTCCGCCATCGGGCATTGTAACGAGCCGATGGATATAGCGCTCGTCGATGGGCTTCTTCATGTCGTCCCAGAAGAGCTTAAAAGCACCTTGTAATACATAGTCAGGCCAGAGATAACGAGGCGTGGAAACGGAGTAATATACCTGCAGCGTCAAGACCCGCGGGATACGCTTCCATTTTCACCTCGCGAACCAGCTTACGCTTGACCTGGTTTGACTGCAAGGCCGGCGCAAATTCGCCTGGTTTCCTGCCGTCAAGAAGCAGCGATGTGGACGGGGCTTCGAGTAAAGTTTCAATAATGTGCGCGAATATTGAATTGGGGTCATGACTCACCGTTGTCAACCTTCGCAACAGTTGCACCGACGCAGCCGACAGCCTTGATACACTGGCGATAGGTCTCCTTGAGCTCGAAAGACGCCTTCGTCAGCGGAGGCATCGGGTGATTATGAGGAGTATTGTTCGGGTGGACGATAAGTGCCTTCCGAATTGTCGGATCCAGCGGCACATAGATCGTTCTGGCTGCCGGACATTCGCGGTTAACGATACGGCTGGTGACCGGCTTTCCTTGCTCAATATGGGAATGGGCTGTGAAACGTCAGAGTACGTTGGCAAGAAAAGACTGGGACGCACGGCAATGGCGCCGCTTCAACCCTGTGGTGGGATGGACTATCGCGCTACATGGCGGAGTGTCCTTCGATTTGTTGGCAGCCAGTGCACGTCCGGAGAAGGCCTTGATAAAGAGATTTTCATCGACTTCGAATGGAATGGTCCAAGTGCGATGCTTCTCTTTAAAGTCTGTTCGCCAGCCACTGCACGCAACCCAGAAACTGTGGCCGCGAGATGTCTATGCAAGTGTTATAAACTCAAGCACCGCGAAAAAATATATAAAACAAAAAACCTCTTTCTTCTGCTTCAAGATCGGTACGCCGCTGCACTTGACGCCGTTTGAATCCGTAGCGTAGCATTTCTGGTCGTGAATGACCTGAATCAGCCTGGAAGATAGGTAATGAAGGTCGGTTAACCTAGATGAAGAAACAAATTGAATATACGCACTCGGCAACCTTCCGCTCCGCTGTGGTCCCTTCCTCTCGGCGCGTCTGTCGCTGCGCAGCAAAAATTGCATCGCGCGAAGCGGGATCAAGATCGCGACGTTCGACTTCGAGGAGCGCAGGATCAACGCGTTCGCATGCATAGGCTCCTAAAACATGGAGTCATCAGTTGTTCACCGTATTGGAGGGGTCGTGGGTCGTACCTCGGCAACGTAAGCGAGACCGACGGCAAGGAATCGGCGGCTGCCCAGGTTCGAATGTGACAGACACTTTGGTATCAGCAACGCCGGTATTACCGCTCCATGAGTCGTTGTCCTAAACATGCATCAAAGAATACTCTGAGCAAGAAGTTGAATAACGCACCTTATTTTTGATCAGCGCATCAATGGTATACAACTTCCCTTCGGCATCCTCGATATCGAACTTGCGATCATGTAGGTCGAGGAGGAAACCAGTCGAAATCGCGGGAATGGGATAAATCGAAGGTAGGTCGGTCAGACGTTCGAGGCGCTGGACAGTCACTTCCTTGGTAACCCGAATTGGTCCGACGAGCATCTCTGACGAGATTTGCTCATCCTGCCAGCGCGTACCCGATTTTTGCCAGTGTACGTCAGCATCGGACTCGTCAGATGAAGACGGGTCAGAAGCGAAATCTATTGTCCGTGTTCAGCTCGTGTTTGATGCTACGATGTTCGCCCACATACCGGTCTCCATATGCACTGAATCTTACAGATGCGGCGCACACAGCACACTGGGAGTGTGGCACATCCCATTCATCTACGGCACTTCGCCATCATCGGCGGCACACTGGTGCCAAGTGCGGCACATCACATGCGGCACCTTCCACACACCGATCGATTCATCGAATCATCGGCACACCGGCACGTGCCTCGTTGGCGGAAGGTTTTCGGCGTGAATTGTGGTTGGAATATGTCTTAGAAGTACCCAGCATAAGAAGTTCTTGCTTAGTTGGAGGATCCTACTTCGAAACGCGCACACGAGTAAATTACATCACTAGAGACGAGAATGATGGTATAAATCTTCAAGACAAAGCTAATCTTTACGCGTCACATACCGCTACTGTCTTCATTCGTAAATACGGCCGCGGAAAATCGGACTCGTCCGACTCCAAATCAGAGAGAATCTCGAGCACCTCGCGGCCCCCCCTCCTCTAGAGTACGTATTTGGGTTCAATGTGGCCGGTCCCGCGGAGGAAAGACGCGTCGTCGACGCGTCATCCTCAAGTTTGGCGTGTTCTATTGGAGATCCAGAAGCCGGGGAGCTCAACTCGGGTGTAGGTGTGCTCCCGACAAACAGCCCAACCGCGTCGACATCGATCCACTCGTGATTGATGGATCTATTCGCCTGTGCTGCGATATATGCCGGGTGGTGGTATTAAAGCGCGTCAATAAGTAGCACCGCCTGCCAACGTGTGGGAACGCGCACCGAGTTTCGAAAGTCCATTATGACACGCGTCAGGCCATCGATGAATTGCAGGTCGGCAACAGAGTATCTGGAGGTAATATCGGTGAGCATTGGGCCGTGTTTTCGACGCGTTCTTGTTGGGTTGGATAGCAGAGAGTAGCGGGGTAGTGGTGGTAAGAGAGAGAGAGAGTTATTGACTGTTTGGACTCGGCACTGTCTGTTTGGTCCAACGCACGAAAATCAGAATGTGCTGCACTCGCGTTGCGACGCGAAGATGACGCGGCACATTACCCCGATTCAGTAGTGTGCCGCATTTCAACCAAGTGCGGCACATGTGCCGCACTTGAACGATATGTGCCGCAGATCATCTGTGTTCACCTGCTGCATCTGTTATATCCTCTTTCTTGAAGACCTGTCCCAGTATCAGTAGACAGCGAGTCTCGAGAGTGGTGAACACGCACCTCGAGTACATATACCAGGTCCCCGATCGATGATGTCCCATTCTGTCTCATCCAACTCGTATCTACGCAACTTGTATGACTTCTCGCTGGTAATCGCGTCGATCGCGGGGCGGTAGTTTTGCGAAAAGTAGAGCATGTCGTAGGTCGAGTTCCAACGCGTGCGGACGTCACGAGGGATCATACGCTCCTTGAGCTTGCACTTGCGGCAGATTTTGTTGGTTTTTCAGGTGTGCGTAATAATAAGCTGTTAGGCTTAGAGCAACGAAGAAACACAAGAGGGGTTCCGGTTGATAAAGGCTAGGGCAGTGCCTAACAAACGGATGCCCTTTGCCGCTACATTGCGGAGTATATATACTACAGAAGTGATCTAGAATATTCTACAAAGTTCAACTAAGATGAGTAAGTAATGAATAAGCAGCCTCTGGAATATTCTCCAGCAGACCAGTTGCAACACGAAGAATTTCAACAGATTTTGCGCCAAGCCGGTAGGAGGATCGTGGTAGAGTGAATAATAGCGAAGGAAAGCTTCCGAATCTAGTGGGTAATGAGAAACAGTTTGAAGATATATTTTCAAGAGGTAGCACATACTTTATCAAGCGACTTTTTGACCTCTTTTGTCTCCTCGTCAAACGCCTCCCGCTCCTCTGCATTTAACTCGTCCCGCTCATCCAGAACTACATCCTCCTCGTCGTCCTCATCTACATTGCCCTCATCTTCTGCCTCCTCCTCCTCCTCCTCCTCCTCCTCCTCCTCCTCACCCTCTCCATCCATGAAAGCACCGTCAAAAGAACCCGTGTCAGACTCCAGATCCGGGATGCAGTCTGTGTCACCTTCTGCATCGCCGTCGTCAGTGTCTGGGTCCTTCTTCTTCTTCTCGGGAGCGGAGAACGGTTTGAGGATCGATTTGCAGGAAAGGTTGAGAGTGTGGGTAAAGCAGCGAACGCGGTTTCCCTCCGTGAATGTGTTGGTGTCAAGTTCGGACATGGCTGTGGTCTGTGTATCGTTTGATGTCGCATTGTCGCCAGTCATGGCCAGGATCTGAAATCCACAATAAGTTCAGATACCGAAAGTCGAAAATAAGCACATACCTTATCACTGAGGCCATGCGCAGTGAGCATCGTGTTGAAGGCTCGAGCAAGGGTGGTACCAGAATGTGACTAGACCACGATTATAAAAGATGAGGGCCGCAACAAAATGCAACTTACTTCCGGGACCTCGATAATATCAAGGAGGAAACAAAGTGGTGTGCCTTCGTGATGAAGATGCACTGTCCATGCAACAAAGGCACGATGGTTCGGAGAGGTCCATGCGTCGGTAGCAAAGCTCAGTTGACCGGGGTGATTCTAGACAGCCGTTAGGACACAGAAATACCATTTTCTGAGATAGCGGGTGCATACCTGAAGGAGGTTGTCGATGGTAGCCTTGCACTTCGTGAAAGATGCCTTGATATCACGGGAGATGGTGCGAGCGGAGGGCAGGTGCAAATTTGGACGACCCGCAGTCATGAGAGTTCGGAACCCACGGTCGTTGACAATATTGGGCGGGCGCGTACTTTCGGTAACCCACTCAACGATATGCGCACTGGGAAATTATTAACATTAACACAAGTCAGTTATATGAGACTAAGAAGCGAACCGAGCCTCAGCATCAGTATGTGCACGGTGCGTAACGGTAACCGGCTTCTGACCGGCGCGTGCAAACGCTGCAAAGATTGAGCCGTCGGGATTCTTAGGGCCTTGACCGGCAATGGCAGAGTCGACAGCGTGTTGACCAAAACAGAGAATAGCGTGCTTCCGCAAATTGCTGGGGGACCCGGCATCAGATGCACGCGAGCCATCGGTATTTTCGAACGCGCGCTTCACACCCTTGATACCCCGTCCTATGAAGATGCATGTCAGTGTTAGGAAGTCCGAAAATCAGAACAAAAACTCACCCTTGCACCGGGAGGAAGCACACTTGAAGAAATGATACCGACACCCATCCTCCCCCTCACAGATAGTGACATCGTCGGAGAAGAAGCTGTATATGGGGGAGTTCCATTTCTTCTTCATCTCCGCTTTAATCTAATCAGAAGGGCGGAAGGCACCCGGACAACCACGAGAACAATATTGATAAAATTTAAGCAGACGATGGATCAGCAAGCAAGCAAAAAATCGGCTGAGTACGAGATTTGTGATCAGAGAGCCCATGCTGATCAAGAAAATCAGAGCAACGTGAAAAAGGGAGACCGAATATGCCGGCTACCCGAACAACCACGAGAACGATATTGATAAAACTCGGGCCAAGTTTGAGATGATGGGTCAGCAAGCGAGCGGAAAATCGGATAAGTACGAGATTTGTGATGACTAGAGAGCCCATGCTGAGCAAGAAAGCAGAGGAACGTGAAAAAGGGAGACCGAATATCTTTGATCTTCATTTCCGAGAGTATCTCTCCAGGCACCGCTGCCGAGATGATAGATTCTTGAGGAGGATGGTGTTTGCTGGAGAGTCAAGTAGTTGTAGTGTGCTGCACGCAGTAGATTCACTTGGGAGCACAGTCTGTCTTCAAATTCGCCAAAGAATGGAAACTCGCGGCTTCGTGGAAGAGGTTCCAGGAGAAGCGCCATGTCACAGCCACCATGATCACTTTGAAGTTTGATCTCTCACGCTCCCGATTTATTGCCTCAAACCTCAATTTGACTGCAGTTCTGTTATTATTACAAACACAAATTTTCTGCTTGTTTATGTCTGGTAAAATACGAATTTTGGAGCTCCAAAACCCGCGGATACACGGGTCGGGTATGCGGGTTGAGCGCGGGTCTAAAATCGTGACCCGTACCCGTACCCGGCCGCACCCGCGGGTACGAACCCGCGGGTGTACCCGCGACCCGTGTCCATCCTTAAATGTAAACAATGTAAACGGGGGGACGCGTGGTTAAGCGGAAATGCCACAAGTCCTAGCCGGAAAAGACCGGCTGCCACAATTCATTTACGTAATGGTTGTGGTTGTGGTCGTGGGTTCGAACCCCACAGAACCGCCGGAAAAATAACAGGCTTACTAATTTCGAAAATCGGACACCCTCGACGGCCATGACTGGTGAAATCCCAGCAACCCAGATGGAGGATCAGGGAATGCTTCTGCAGACTTTGTACCCTTATACCAAACATCCCAATAAAAAAAAAAAAAAAAAAAAAAATGTAAACGAGTAACGACTGGCTACGTAAGCGGCAAGATCGGTCCGTACACCGGGCCAGGCCGGGGGCCTCCAGTTTGATGCAGGTGATCACCAATTTTGATATCTGTTGGTGTCACGCTTCGACGCGTTCCAACGCCACACGTGACCATGTGCATCCCCGACGTACCCGACGGTGTACCCTTATTTATTCCACGTGACCGCGCACCACACGTGAAGGACCCATGACGTCACAACACGACGACACAACAAGGTGATCGACGCCTAACGACGACGGGTTATTGTACACGAACAATACGGACGATGGACACGCATAATTAATAAATGATCTGTTTCAGTAGTATACACGACCTTAAGTCGTTATTGTAGTCAGTAATTATAGCGACCTCTAAACAGTATAAATACAGTAGATAGTCGCTTGTATTCCTTAGACTTTTTATTCAGTTCTTCTACCACTCCTCTTACCCTCCACCCCCCAATCCTTGGTCGCACTGCGCGCCTTGGACGGAGACCGAGCCTTAGTTGTGACATAATAAAAAGTCTACCCTTCATACCTTCCTACCGCCCCTATCCTTTCCCTTTCCTCCCCACTCTACCTCTTACCCTTTCTGTGCGTCGTGCGCAGCCGCTTCATCAAGACCCATTTACCCTTTCCGACCTCTACCCGCCCGCAACGGTTAAACGTGCGACCGACATAGTACGTGGTTCACTATAACGGACAGACACCAGGCTACGGGAAACGTTGAGACCGTCCCACGCCTTACGGTAGTCGCAGGAGTGCCGGCCTGACCTTCGGGAAGGACCGCCTCGCAGTCGTCGGGGGTGTCATAGAAGACCCGGGACTGTTCCGTTCGCAAGAAACCACCTCCTACCCACCACCCGCTTAGTGCGGATCGACCCATCCCCTTCCCCAACAACCTCGCCGGCCTGTCGCAACGTATCGCGACACTCATACCCCATCGGACACCTCGTCCTCATCATCCTCTTCATCCGCCTCCCCGCCATCACCCCTATCCCCATTCGAACCCCGACCCCCTACACCACCGAATCCGCCATTTCCCACACTACCCGTCACCATCCCCCTTCGGCCCGCCATGCCGAATTACAAAGTCATCCTCGCCAATCCCCCGCCGTTCTTCAACGGCAACAAAGCCAAGTGGAATAACTTCCACGACACCCTCTCCACCTACATCGCCGCCTACGACGATGAATTGGACACCGAGAAGAAAAAGGTGTTCTTCACCATCTCGTTCCTCCGGAACGAGGACGGCTCAGACTGCCTCGCGGCGGACTGGGTCCGGAACTGGAAGAAGCGGACATTTTCCGCTGCCGGCGTACTTCCCGCCACCTACACCCACTCGGCACTGATGGCCGAGTTGGAGAGCGCGTTCAAGGACCAAAACCTTGCGCAAGTGGCGCACCAGCGTCTGACGGCGACGCGGCAGGGAAGCCGCTCGTTTGTCGAGTTTATCCAGCAGTTCGAGCTGGATGCAGAATTGGCCGGGTACAGCCCGAACTCGGCCACCACCGGGTATAATGCCTTCCTGGTGGAGCTCCTGGAGGACTTAGTCGCCAAGGAGCTGATCGAGCAGGTGTACGCGGGCGGGAACCAGGTTCCCGACAAGTACAAAGAGTTCAAGGATCGCCTGATGGTGATCAATGGGAACCAGGAGCGCAAGAAGCTCCGAGCGGCTCAGCGGAGCCGAATGTTCTGGACCCCGGCGCAGAAAACCGCGCCGGCTGTCAAGGGGAATGCGGCGGTTGCCGGCGGGCAGCCGCATTTGATGAAGAAGATCGGGCCGGGAGAGGTGGCGCCGATGGATGTGGACAAGACCGGGCCGAAGCGGCCGGTCTTCAAATGTTACAACTGTGGCCAGGAGGGTCACATGAAGAGGGACTGTCCGGCGCCGCGCGCCAATAAATTTAATATCCGGTCAATCAAGGCCGAGGACTACGCACACGAGGACCTGGCTGTCCTCGCCGCCACTCTCCGAGAGGCGGGTTTTTAAAGGGGCCCCCGCTCAAGGCCGAAGCGGCGCCCCAGACTCCCAAATTGAATGCTATATATAAAATAGACCCTATAGTTACCCAGGACCCCGAGGACGATATATATACAGATGTAAACGCTAGTCTACGAAAGAGCATAAACGATTTCCTCGTAGCTAGTGCAGAAAATAGTAAAAAAATACGTGTACTGGAAAATCAGAATCGGAAACGTAACTTAAAAAATCGGAAAAAGAACGAGAAGAATCAGGAATGGAGTAATTTTAAGAAAGCATTCAAAAAGGCCCCTGGAACCCAAACCAGCGAGAAAAATAGTGAGGACAAAAAGGGCGGCGATGCCGCGAGGGCTCAATCCCAAACGAGGGAGGAAGCGCCCAAGGAGGACAAGCAGAAGAAGTGGAGAGGAGCCACGCCGATCCGGGCACCTGCAGGGCTGTCCAAGATGGAAGCGGCGAAGTGGCTAGCACGGAGAGCTCTTGGGATGCCGGAGAACAGGCTCCAGGAGGAGATGCGGGCGCTGCAGCGGGAGCGGAAGCACAACGAAATGTTGGTGCCAATCACTCTCACGGCGCTGGACACGGGGAAGACGCGCTCGATCAAGGCGCTTCTTGACAACGGGTGCACTACCACGTGCATAGATCGGGATTACGCCCGAGCAGAAGGATTCGAGCTCAAGGAGCTCGATAGGAAGATCATCGCGCGGAACGCGGATGGGACAGAGAACACGCGGGGCAGGATCACTCATTACGTTGAGTTGATCATGCAGATCGGACCCCACGTCGAGCGCCAGAAGTTCCTAGTCACAGGACTTGGCAAGGCTCGCGTCTTCATCGGGTACGATTGGTTGTTCCAACACAACCCCGAGGTGGACTGGCGGGCGCAGAAGATCGTGTTCTCACGATGCCCGCCGGAGTGCAACATGTCCGGAACGGAGATCGGGAACGGAGTCCCGATGGAGGATGAGATAGAGGAAGGCGATTCGATCCTACTGGTCGACTTCGCAGAACAGATCGATCTGCGCGCTAAGGGCACACAGGCGCAGCAGATGGCGGAGGATGCCGGCAAGGAGAAGCCGATCTTCATCCGCCTCCCCGCCATCACCCCTATCCCCATTCGAACCCCGACCCCCTACACCACCGAATCCGCCATTTCCCACACTACCCGTCACCATCCCCCTTCGGCCCGCCATGCCGAATTACAAAGTCATCCTCGCCAATCCCCCGCCGTTCTTCAACGGCAACAAAGCCAAGTGGAATAACTTCCACGACACCCTCTCCACCTACATCGCCGCCTACGACGATGAATTGGACACCGAGAAGAAAAAGGTGTTCTTCACCATCTCGTTCCTCCGGAACGAGGACGGCTCAGACTGCCTCGCGGCGGACTGGGTCCGGAACTGGAAGAAGCGGACATTTTCCGCTGCCGGCGTACTTCCCGCCACCTACACCCACTCGGCACTGATGGCCGAGTTGGAGAGCGCGTTCAAGGACCAAAACCTTGCGCAAGTGGCGCACCAGCGTCTGACGGCGACGCGGCAGGGAAGCCGCTCGTTTGTCGAGTTTATCCAGCAGTTCGAGCTGGATGCAGAATTGGCCGGGTACAGCCCGAACTCGGCCACCACCGGGTATAATGCCTTCCTGGTGGAGCTC
Organism: Mycena galericulata; assembly: GCA_029289565.1. Classification (NCBI taxonomy): domain Eukaryota; kingdom Fungi; phylum Basidiomycota; class Agaricomycetes; order Agaricales; family Mycenaceae; genus Mycena; species Mycena galericulata. The sequence goes on along the minus strand of JARKIA010000130.1, from coordinate 414,849 downwards.
CTGGAGGACTTAGTCGCCAAGGAGCTGATCGAGCAGGTGTACGCGGGCGGGAACCAGGTTCCCGACAAGTACAAAGAGTTCAAGGATCGCCTGATGGTGATCAATGGGAACCAGGAGCGCAAGAAGCTCCGAGCGGCTCAGCGGAGCCGAATGTTCTGGACCCCGGCGCAGAAAACCGCGCCGGCTGTCAAGGGGAATGCGGCGGTTGCCGGCGGGCAGCCGCATTTGATGAAGAAGATCGGGCCGGGAGAGGTGGCGCCGATGGATGTGGACAAGACCGGGCCGAAGCGGCCGGTCTTCAAATGTTACAACTGTGGCCAGGAGGGTCACATGAAGAGGGACTGTCCGGCGCCGCGCGCCAATAAATTTAATATCCGGTCAATCAAGGCCGAGGACTACGCACACGAGGACCTGGCTGTCCTCGCCGCCACTCTCCGAGAGGCGGGTTTTTAAAGGGGCCCCCGCTCAAGGCCGAAGCGGCGCCCCAGACTCCCAAATTGAATGCTATATATAAAATAGACCCTATAGTTACCCAGGACCCCGAGGACGATATATATACAGATGTAAACGCTAGTCTACGAAAGAGCATAAACGATTTCCTCGTAGCTAGTGCAGAAAATAGTAAAAAAATACGTGTACTGGAAAATCAGAATCGGAAACGTAACTTAAAAAATCGGAAAAAGAACGAGAAGAATCAGGAATGGAGTAATTTTAAGAAAGCATTCAAAAAGGCCCCTGGAACCCAAACCAGCGAGAAAAATAGTGAGGACAAAAAGGGCGGCGATGCCGCGAGGGCTCAATCCCAAACGAGGGAGGAAGCGCCCAAGGAGGACAAGCAGAAGAAGTGGAGAGGAGCCACGCCGATCCGGGCACCTGCAGGGCTGTCCAAGATGGAAGCGGCGAAGTGGCTAGCACGGAGAGCTCTTGGGATGCCGGAGAACAGGCTCCAGGAGGAGATGCGGGCGCTGCAGCGGGAGCGGAAGCACAACGAAATGTTGGTGCCAATCACTCTCACGGCGCTGGACACGGGGAAGACGCGCTCGATCAAGGCGCTTCTTGACAACGGGTGCACTACCACGTGCATAGATCGGGATTACGCCCGAGCAGAAGGATTCGAGCTCAAGGAGCTCGATAGGAAGATCATCGCGCGGAACGCGGATGGGACAGAGAACACGCGGGGCAGGATCACTCATTACGTTGAGTTGATCATGCAGATCGGACCCCACGTCGAGCGCCAGAAGTTCCTAGTCACAGGACTTGGCAAGGCTCGCGTCTTCATCGGGTACGATTGGTTGTTCCAACACAACCCCGAGGTGGACTGGCGGGCGCAGAAGATCGTGTTCTCACGATGCCCGCCGGAGTGCAACATGTCCGGAACGGAGATCGGGAACGGAGTCCCGATGGAGGATGAGATAGAGGAAGGCGATTCGATCCTACTGGTCGACTTCGCAGAACAGATCGATCTGCGCGCTAAGGGCACACAGGCGCAGCAGATGGCGGAGGATGCCGGCAAGGAGAAGCCGAAGAGTACGGCAGACGACGTGCCTTCCCAATACCATGAGTACCTAAAGGTGTTCGAGAAGGAGTCGTTTGACGCGCTGCCCGAGAAGAGACCGTGGGACCATGCCATTGAATTGGTCCCCGGAGCCAAGGCGGTGGATTGCAAGATCTACCCGCTATCTCGGGAGGAGCAGGGGAAGCTCGAAGAGTTCTTGGAAGAGAATCTTGCGAGCGGGAGGATCCGGCCGTCGAAATCACCGATGGCCTCGGCGTTCTTCTTCGTGAAGAAGAAAGATGGTGCCCTGCGGCCCGTGCAGGATTACCGGAAGCTCAACGAGATGACGATTAAGAATCGTTATCCTCTTCCGCTGATATCGGAGTTAATCAATAAACTCCGAGGTGCCAAAGTCTTCACCAAGCTGGACATCCGGTGGGGCTACAATAACGTCCGGATCAAGGAGGGAGACGAGTGGAAGGCTGCGTTCCGAACGAACCGAGGGCTGTTCGAGCCGCTCGTGATGTTCTTCGGACTCACCAATTCGCCAGCGACGTTCCAGACAATGATGAACGCGCTGCTCCGTGAGGAGATCAACGGAGGGAAGGTCATCGTATACCTCGATGACATCCTGATCTTCACGGAGGATCTGGAGGAGCACCGCCCGATCGTAAAGCGTGTGCTCAAGGTTCTTCAGGACAACAAGCTATTCCTGAAGCCATCAAAGTGCGAATTCGAACGTACGGAGATGGAATACCTTGGCGTGATCATCTCGCACAACTCGGTGCGGATGGATCCCATCAAGGTCCGCGGAGTAATGGAGTGGCCGGAGCCGAAAAACCTGAAGCAAGTCCAGTCGTTCCTCGGGTTCACGAACTTTTACAGAAGGTTCATCCGGGGTTACGCGGACGTTGCGCGGCCGCTTACACGGCTGACAGGGAAGGAGGGCTTCCACTGGGGAGAAGAGCAGGCGATAGCGTTCCAGAAACTTAAGGATCGGATCGCGGAAGACGCCGTGTTGGCAATACCCACCGACGACGGCGAGTTCAAAGTCGAGGCTGATGCCTCGGAAGGCGCAACGGGCGCAGTATTGTCGCAGGAGCAGAACGGGGAGTGGAGGCCGGTCGCGTTTCAGTCACACGCACTGAACGAGACGGAGCGGAATTACGAGATCTATGACAAAGAGATGCTCGCGATTATGTTGGCCCTAGACGAGTGGAGCGCATTGCTCAAAGGGACCAAACATCAGTTTGAGATTTTTACCGACCATAAGAATCTCCAATATTTCAAACTGCCGCAAAAGGTCAATCGGAGGCAGGCGCGATGGATTACGGAGTTGTCGCAGTTCGACTTCTCCTTATCGCACCGAGCAGGCGCGTTGAACAAGAAGGCAGATTTATTATCGCGCAGAGCAGATCACGACATGGGAAAGAACGACAACGAGAACGTTGTGCTTCTCAAGCCGGAGTACTTCCGATCGCAGGACATAGTGATCGAAGGACCAGAGGTCGAGATCCTGGAAAAAATCAAAAACACAAAAAAAGTAGATAAGAGCGTCAAAGTGGCGCTAGAAAAGAAGTTGCCCGGATGGGAAAAAATAGACAATATTATATATTACAACGGACTTATTTACGTACCACGGGACGAGGAACTTCGCGATAAGATTATTGGACTGCACCATGACTCCCCCCTCTTGGGCCATCCCGGAGAGAACCGGACCCAGGAGATGATTGAACGTAATTATTGGTGGCCGCGAGTCGGCAATCAGGTTTCTAAATATGTGAAGGCGTGCGAGGCATGCCAGAGGACTCGGGTGCAACGGTATCAGCAGGGAAAGCTGAACCCGCACAAGGTCGCGGAAGGGCCGTGGCAAATCATATCAGAGGATCTTATCGGTCCTCTGCCGGTATCTAATGGCTTCAACGCCATACAAGTCTGGGTGGACACATACACCAAGATGATCCACTGTGAGCCGACCGCGATGGAGCTCACGAGTGAGGGGATGGCCCGCTTGACGCGGGATCGGGTGATTCGGTACCACGGGGTGCCGAGGAAGATCATTTCGGACCGGGATCCGAGATATGTCTCGGGGTTCATGCGGGAGCTTAACCGGCTTCTCGGCATAGAGATGAACCCGAGCACGGCGTTCCACCCGATCACGGACGGGCAGACGGAGCGGATGAACCAGGAGATTGAGAAGTATCTCCGTGTGTTCGTAAATTATCGCCAATCGGATTGGGCGGAGTGGCTCGCTTTGGCCGAGTTCACACACAACGACAAGGCTAGCTCGGCCACAACGATGAGCCCCACCGGTTATCACCCTTGGAAAGGGATCGAGAACGCGGTGGAGTCGCGGAATGAGGCGGCGGATGATTTTGCAAAGAAAATGAAGAAAATACGTGACGAGGCCACAGCGGCGCTCGAGAAAGCCCAGAAAACCATGAAAAAACAATACGACACGCATAGGAGAGATGCGCCGGAGATCAAGATCGGCGACAAGGTGTGGTTGGATGGACGAGACATCACCACTAGTCGGCCGACGAAGAAGCTGGACGATCGGCGGCTCGGGCCGTACGAAGTCCTGGAGAAGGTCGGCGCAGCGGCTTGGCGGCTCAGGCTGCCGGAGACGGACAAGTCACATCCGGTCTTCAATGAGTCGAAGCTGACACCATACGTGGAGCCGCCGGAGCATAGGCGGGAGACGAGACCGGCACCAGAGATAGTGGCCGGGGAGCCGGAGTACGAGGTCGAGGAGATTATCGACCATCGGAAGGTGGGACGGGGTTACCAATACCTCGTCAAGTGGAAGAACTATCCGCTCGGGGAGCGGACGTGGGAGCCGAAGCGGCACTTGACGCACGCGGCCAAGATCCTGGAGAAATACCAGAAGGATCACGGGCTGGGGGAAACGTCGAAGAAAAGGGCCGTGGACGCGAGGCTGGATATCGGCAAGATGGCCGATGAGGAGAAGGCGGCTTGGGCCGCAAAGCTCAGGGCGATGGGGTTAATGCCGCCCAAGGAGCAGGAAGTCGGCAGGATTGCCGAGAAGAACCGAGAACGCGCCCAGGACAGGGCGGACCGCTTCCTTGCGGAACACAGCAAGGAGGTACTGGCCGAGACGGCTAGGAAGCTTCGCGCGGCAGGGATTATGCCGCCGAAGGAGGAGAAAGCCACGGAGGAAGTCGTCGAAGACGATACCGAGGCTGAGATGGCGGCGTTTGCCGCGAGAGCACGCGCGGCGGGACCCATGCCGCAGGAAATTGCAGCGCAGGCTGCCGAGGAGGAGCCGGTGTCGGCGACGGGCGGTTTACCCGTGTTGCCTTTAGGACACTGGGATTATTTAATACGCCGGTATAAGCCGAAGAAGGAGTCGGTGGACTACCCGAGGAGGTTCCTTTTCGACCCTGAGACGGGCCGGAAAGTGGAAATATTTAAATTCCCCGTGGATGGGGATGAAGGATGGACCCGCGATACCTCTGTCGAGGTTTAAATCGCTTTTATCTATCATCGTCGGGACGACGATCCTAGGAGGGGGGTAATGTCACGCTTCGACGCGTTCCAACGCCGCACGTGACCACGTGCATCCCCGACGTACCCGACGGTGTACCCTTATTTATTCCACGTGACCGCGCACCACACGTGAAGGACCCATGACGTCACAACACGACGACACAACAAGGTGATCGACGCCTAACGACGACGGGTTATTGTACACGAACAATACGGACGATGGACACGCATAATTAATAAATGATCTGTTTCAGTAGTATACACGACCTTAAGTCGTTATTGTAGTCAGTAATTATAGCGACCTCTAAACAGTATAAATACAGTAGATAGTCGCTTGTATTCCTTAGACTTTTTATTCAGTTCTTCTACCACTCCTCTTACCCTCCACCCCCCAATCCTTGGTCGCACTGCGCGCCTTGGACGGAGACCGAGCCTTAGTTGTGACAGTTGGAGGACAATGATTGAGCTTTAGATTGGCCAGCTACGTATGTGCAGTGACCCCAGTAATGTGGGTGGAAAACCAGCCCAGATGCTTGGGATAAAAGCCAAACAACGTCAAACGTCATGGGAGAAATAGGGCTTCGACCCGGCCGTCTGACGGGACGGCCGTCGCAAAAACGGGCCGTCGTTGGGGACGGGACGGGTCTACCTGGCCGTCGAGGTGAGTTCCAGGTTGCCCCGACGGACGGGACCCGGCCGTCAGACGGGTGACGGCCGTCACGACGGGTTTGGGGAGAGGACTGGTTTATCAAAGTGCGAACATGATCATTTGTGACGTTCTCAAAATTCTGGAGGGCCTTGATAGTGCTTAGGCACAAGATTTGAGTCCCTGGGATTGTTCTTCAGCTTTGTTTCAACAAATTCTGACCCACAAATGCATGGGAAAATTTGAAAAGTCCGGACAAAAGTCAGATTGAGGCCGATTTTCCGGATCCGACCTAAGGTGGAGAGCGTGGGAACCCCGCACCTTTATGTAAGCTATTTTGTGACACCGTTATAACTATACAACACACCTTCAAAATAAAATTATGGAAGCTACGAAATGTGCCTATTAACCATGTTAACACATCCTAGGAAGCAGAATCCTCAAAAAGGACACCAGTCCAAAGTTATAAGCACTTCTTTCCTTTTTTTGGAAATTATGTTCCTACAGCCCCATTCGGTGCGATTTCGGTCAACCGGCATGGAATATTCGGACTGATTATGTTATCAATCACGCGTCCGGCCCGGTTATTCCGGCGCCTCAAGGAAACCTCATTGTTGTCGCATTTTCTGCCCTCTTCTTGTTGGAAATATAGTGGCTGTGCGAGCTGTTCCAAGCTCGGCATCTGCGAGAACAGCGCCGGCACTGCCTGCCGGACTCATTTACAGTCAGAGGGAGTCGGGCGCATCGTATGTCAGATGGTAGTGATAAATATTAGTCACAGCAGTGCTCATAAGTAGTATGACTTGGATTAGGCCTCTCCGAGGCGGAGGCTGAACCTTTAGGAGTTTTTTTTTAAAAAAAAGTATCAATAGTATTTCGTAGATCGTAGAAGTACAGCCATTCCATAGTCTCCCGTAGTCAGACCATAAATTAGAGTTTTTTTTTTTTTTGGGCGGAATGGAAAAAAAACTTATTTATGGTCTGATTGTACTCGCGCACAAAATACCGTAGGTCAACCTTCGGGCACCTCGGAGGCCGAATCAGGAAGGAGTTGCCTCATTGGGAAGACCTGCCTCAAGGCACGTGCAAAAACTCGGGGCCTTTGGGAAACATCAAGATCTTCTATGGCTCCCAGAACACTTGAAAAGCAAAGGTCTATGCAGTTCAAACACTTTCAGCGTTTTTGGTAATTTCTTGAACCAGAAAATATGTCGAAATCCTCGCTGAATGGTTGTGTTTGGCGTTCACGTGACATCGAAGCCCGAGCTACGGTTAGGACCCAGCAAACAAATCTAGACTAGCCATTCCATGGTCCTTGCAATTTCCATGCTTCTTGGTATTTTTTTTTTGAGAGCTAAGAGTCCACATTTTTTTGGCAGGTTTTCTTTTCATACTTTCTTCATATGATGCAAGTTTGCCTCCCATGTCTTTTCAGGACTTGAGCTTGCGTCAGAATTAGTGAATATGCGGTACATAGGGCGGGGTTGCATTGTCCACAACCGTGCCTCGAGAATTGGACTGATTTCGACAGAGAAAATTACAGCTGCTTGCAGAACTTAGGGCGCGGCCTGTTTTTTTCTGTTTTCTGGTCAGTTTTCACCAGAACAGCCGGTGTGGGCTCAAATCTCAACATATTTTGTTGGGAATATGCTCATTCGATTCGCGTGGTAAAGGCGGAGGGCTTGGCATGTTACGATTTTTTCTTAGGACCCCGAAATCATTTACTAGGTTAGATTGGGGTGTTTGTAGCTGTCTGAGAGCAGAACACACCGCAAAGTAGCTGTGGAGCTCAGATTGACCTAGACTTTTAATATGATGCACTTATGTGTATTTCGGAGGGCTCAAACTACCGGGATAGTTGATGTGACTTATATATACCCTTAAAACATGGCCTGTGGGAAAATTCAGTGTACATGCTGTCTGCCAAAGTGTACAGTAGATTTGAACATCAAACAGCATTCACTATCCCGGTGTTTCCAGCCCTCCGTAATACCCATAAGTGCATCATATTAAAAATCTAGGTCAATCCGAGCTCCACAGCTACTTTGCGGCATGTTCTGCTCTCAGACAGCTAAAAATACCCCAATCTAACCTAGTAAATGATCTCAGGGTACTAATGAAAAATCATGATATGCCAAGCCCTCCGATTCTACCACACAAATCGAATGAGCATATTCCCAACAAAATATGTTGAGATTTGAGCCTACACCGGCTGTTCTGGTGAAAACTTACCAAAAACAGAAAAAAAACGGGCCGCGCCCTCAGTTCTGCAAACAGCTGTAATAAGGATCAGATTACCAAAAAAATGTTGAGGGCAGCGGCTCATCGGGTGGTGTGGAATGACGACGACTCAGAGGAGAAAAGCTCTATGCGCCCAGGCAATGTTCATACGACATCACTTTCTCCTTGACTGCACCACACCACGAGTTGGAATTTTGAAACCCAAGAAGACCCGGGACATTCAAGCATCGAAAGAGGAGGCCAAGAAGATAGCAGCAGAGCTTTACAAGCATGAACCGGAAAACACGGAGAAGTGCGAAAGATAATGGGCAGGAGTTTGGTATCGAAACAGGACCACCAATGTATACATAGGGAAATAAGGCAAGGCCTAAAATGTTGTACAGTAAAGTATTGGAGGTTTTTTCCTGTATTGAAGTCATTCGTGCCTTGTTTGGGCAGAAATGCAAGGATCGAATACAGCGACTAAATGGGTTCCGGAACACGCACGGTTCAGCAAATCACGAATAAAAAAATAGTAAAAGAACATATGCAAATTCTGTGAACATATTCGGATTCTATGCCCTCGAAAACATAGGTTACATGTTCTGGCAAGGTTGTGGGGTGCCTTCACCCTTTGTAAATGGCGGCGAAGGCCATAGGCTGATTTCAGCATTATTACCATTTCCGGAACACATCACTTTTGCATGTGTCTTGTGGATGGGAGTTAATCGTGATATTCAGTATTGTACACAGATGTCGTTCAGTGCAATTGAAAGCTTCCTGATGCAAAAGCCCCACGTTGAGCCTGCAGATATGCCTCAAGAGTCGTTTGTTTATGACTGTGCAGGCCTAAAAGGAAACATTAATTTTTCATGGGACAAAGTGCAGAGGCTTTTCACTATCTATCTTGCAGGAGAACGTGAGGTACGTACATGGTAGATTACCCAGAAACAAATCATAGACAAAACCCTCTGCATTGTGCAGAAAATCAGATTGTTCCGGAACCCATTTAGTGACTGTATGTCCGAAAATTTGGTCTGCACCGAGTCAGCCCAAAAATGCAGAAGTTGGTTTTCGTTCAAACCTTTTTATAGGTTCATTGGGGTTTGACGCGTCCTTGCTTTGCAGCACGTGGTCATGCCACCCCACTTGACAAGCCGGATCAGGAACTCTCACGTCAACGGATACTGGCCCGAACACAAGGCAGAAATGACTAATGACAGGAAATTGCACTGAGAGAATACCCTTGGTTCTACTGGAGGAATCAGCCTCACAAGCGAGCTTTCCAGCCAGAAGAAGTTGAAAAACATACCCTTGCATTCTGATTTATTTCTATGTCCTCCCCCCTTTTATTACGATTTATTTCCACCATGACCAATATTGCATGACAAAGTCTTTGTTTGTACATGTAGTGAAAGCTCCCGAAATCCAAGTTCCCCTGGGTAGCCAAACCTAAAGGTTCAGCAATGACATGGGATTGGGCCTCTTCGAGGCGGGTGCTGAACCTTTAGGATGGGATAGACGAGATGTGGCCCCCAATTCAGTCCTGAATCCCCCCATATTCTTTTTCATTGTAGGATAATATTTGTGGAGAGGAAAAGCTTTTTAATTACAGAAATTGCGACAAATCACATCCTTTGGGAGAAACCACCCAGTGTGATTTTAGACTACTATGAGCTAAAGGCATTCTTGACCACTGTGTAGTCCTGCAGATTCTGCTTCGGATTTGAGAATGAGAGAGGCTTCTGAACAGAGATAGTGATCGGCACGGGTCGGGCCACCCGCCGCGGGTCGCGGGTACGGGTGGTGCCGGGTACGGGTACGGGTTGAGGTTGGACTACCCGCACGTACCCGCACGACCCGTATGAACCCGTCGGACCCCTGGAGGACAGACGCCGCAGGTGCGCACCGGCATGGCATCGACGCGCGTTGACGCGGGTACCGGTGCGCTGCCTCTAAATCATGTTTAAACCCTCTAGTGGCCCAGGGAAGCCCATAATGTATTGTTTTCAGTTGTAAATAATGCGGCGGGTTCAGCACGGGTTTGATGGGTTACGGGTTACCCGTGGGCCCGCCAAAAATTGACGGGTACCCGCACCCGCACCGCGGGCCGGGTACAAGGGCGGGTACGGGTGCGGGTTCGGTGCACATCACCCGCGGGATACCCGTGCCGATCACCAAACAGAGATGGATCAAAATCTCCTGTCACAGAGTGCGCACACCCTTTTGATTTTCACTGAAGTCCGTAGTCATGTTATGGTGGTGAGGAATTTTTTTTTCATGATACACAACATTGCATAACCAGAAATTGAATGACAGTGTTCTTCACTTGCAAGCCAACTAGTTGTGCACTCTTCTAGAAATTCCTGCATGCAGCTGAGTGTTTTCTTTTGCAACATGCTAAATTCACGCATAATTCTGGCCTTTTCGCACATAACTTTGAAGAATTCATTGGATTTTCACACAAGATGGAAGATTTTCCTCTGATTGATTTCCAACACTTTCAAGAGGTCTCTTCATGCTATATTGTCACCACAGCGGTGGCCTGGCCTGGCCTATCTCAGTAGCATTTGATTGAGAATTGCACACTTTCAATTGATAGCCATGTTGGTCTGGACCCCGGAGAGATCCGGGCATGAAGGCGAAATAAGTTACCACTGCCCATGGATATGTTCCCGTGCCACAGCCTCAACTATGAAGGTTACGACCAGGATACTCCCGCAAATGTTTGTTTCCAGAGCTGCCTTGAGATGAAAAATTGGCAGGCCATCAGCCGACATAGCTGCTGATAGGAACATACCAACAGTCAACAAATCATGCTCGTAAATTGGGCATCGGACTCTGGAGATGCATGGGATGGGCAAGATTGTCTAAAACATTACTAATACTATGAACCAGGTTTTCCATAGAATAAAAAACTTGAAAAAACTCAAATCAAGTACATTATCCCAATTACACAAAAGGTTTACAGTGTAATATACCACCATCAGAGTCGGCCTAAGGGGCTTTATGCACCTCAGAAACACGTCCTTGAGCATACCCTTTTGCAGCACGTGGTCGTGCCACCCCGTCTCCAGCCGTGACAAGCCGGATCAGCAACTCTCTCATGTCAACGGATACTGGCCCGAACATGAAGCATATGTGACTAATAACAGAAAATTGAATTCAGTGAATTTCTTTGGTTCCAGGTTGTGAAGCAGGCTCATGCACAAGAATTCAAGTCAGTAATAAGTTGAAGAACATGTCCTTTGCATTTTGATGTATTTCTATATCTTACCCCACTTGCTTTCAATTTATTTTCGCAATGACCAATGTTGCATGACTAAATCTTTGTTTGTCCTTGTAGCAAATGTTGGCAGATAGGCAAGTTCCCTAAGGTAGCCAAACCTGACGGTTCAGCAATAAAAGTAGTGTACTTGCTGTTGGGATAACAACCGAGACACCAACGCACGGACGCACTTCACCACCGACGTGCTGTACAAATTCCCGCTCAAATGACTGCTTACATACTCATACGGACTCATACGACTTGCGCGCGCTGTTTTCCTCATGTCTATTCATCACTCTGACTCTTAGTTATGCTTTCGTATGACTCGTAGCTATGCCTCCTTTTGTATATATAAGTACTGCAGCAATTATACCGAGACCCCTGCGCGTTTGCAGAGGGTCACTGAGCATCGCTTCGTCCCTAGGCTCTAAAACCAACACTTGCCGCCATGTACGCTACCGGATTACAACGTGATTCCTCACTCAGCTTGCTTGTGACGTTCCTTCGAGGCTTATTTCAACACTTCTCCTCTCCCTTCCATCTGCACCATGCCCAAAATCAGCAAAGGTAAGAAAACTAGGCTGAACAATCTCTTGAAGGCCACAGAGGCCCTCACTTTGAAGAGATCTCAGACTAATACCCCTATTCCAGAGGGAACACCAGAAGGAACACCTTTGGAATTGGATTACCCCCACTCAATGAACGTCCAGATTGTTTCATACTGGCTTGTTGGCTCAGTGTACAGGATTCAAATGTAAAGCAGGAGCAACCACCTGTTGTTGTTGTAGAATTCTCTTCAATCAGCCAAACTTTATCAATCAAAAATCTGCACTTCAGGAACTCATTGAAGGTTGTGGTCATATTTGTGACTTCTACCCAAAGTATTCCAAAAGGCCCTCCGGGCATACCTGGTACCTCCAACCATAATTTTGCCAGACATTAAATTTCAGTGCAGTTTGAGAAGCAGTATTGGCATACAGCTCCAGGTTCACTCAGTCAACATTAAGTGTGCTCAACCAGCTGAGTCCAGCTCACATTCAAGTTGAGCCTGGTGGGTGATTTGTTATACATACTCCGAGTAGCAGTGAAAGGATTCTTGTGCTCCACACCTTCATTCATGGGACAGTATCTCAGCTGTATACGGCTGGAGTGAGGAACTTTTTGAGGCAAATAGTCTGTTATACACTGGTTAGGTTTGACACATTTCTAAGGGAGTTCAGTATCCCAACCACTCCTGGTTGCATTTGCCGGCCATTTTCCATTTCATTAGAGCTTGTTGTTTGCTCAGGGATGACCTGGCCAACATATGAGCCGTCTTGAGAGCTGATTGAAGCCTGATTCAGATGAGAGCGCAATGATGTGAGCCCTCGGCTGATTGAGGCAGGCACGTCGGCTTGTTTTCGGAACAGGTACGGCTCTATATCTAGTGTTTACTACAGAGCCACATTTGCGAGGAGACATCTGAGAGTAGCATCAGTGGAAAGTGAAAAATAAAGAGAGAGATACGAAAACAGACGTCAGCGGAAAAGAAGAAGAGACGAATATCTTGAGCCCATCTATATACATCAGAATGTCGATTTCTTGCGTCGTCCTCATCGTTCCCGGTGGAAGAGGAGTCCACAGACATTGAGTGTACAGACTCGGAGTCTGTTGTTGAGTCGTCATGCTCTTCGAAGTGGAAGTCCTCAGTGGAGCCGTCGTAGTCTTCGAAGTCATCCTCTGAGTCAATTTCTTCAGACCACTGAAAGCCATCCACTCTGTCTTGGTTGCGGATGTCGTTAACCAACGAAAGCTGGGAGGTAGACTTTGAAAATGAAAAGGAGACATTTAGATTGGTCTAGGACAGTTGAGTCCGAGATTACTCACCGTAGATACAAACTCGGTCAAGCTCCATTCAGTCTGCGCCTTCGCTAAGCGGGTACCGGCCTCATTTATTGCATACTCGTTGTCCCTGTGGACGTAGCGCAATCATAGGATATCCACGAAAAGGCGGATATCCTGATCGAGGAGAAGCGTGTCAAGCAAGGGTGCTATTTCGTCACCGAGACAGTAAATGAGCCACTCCGCAATTGTGCACGCCTAACAGATGAACATCCGAGATTTGAGAGGATCTGGTACCAACGTACCCAGTGGTCTGACCGTAGTGAGATCTTAAATTCGGCGAATATGTTTTCAAAAGTGCGGCCAGATTCCCGTGCGTGGCGATACTTTGAGAAGACGGTCTTGAAAGGCTCTGGGTCGAAAATCTTCTCATCGTCTTCGAGCGCTTGACAGCGAGGGGTCCAGAGGTGAACGAACCGCATCACGCAAGTTGAAGGACAAGAACAAAAAGCTTGCTTGACGTGATTTCCTTTTTGGGAGGGATGGATTTTGCCTTATCATAAAATACGGAATTTATGAGATCTAAGCGCTCTCACTGAAATTATCTTTCTCTCCATTCAGGATCCCGACAAATACGACTATCATGATGCTCATGACCACTGATGGGAAGAAATCGACTCACTCTCAATCTCCTTCCCCAACCTCACCTCCGTGGGGTACGAAAAAGCCGGCGTAGTACCTGCCGATGAGGGGTAACAGATTCAATTATCGGAATCGGGCGCGTCTTGGAGGGCTGATCTTGTTACGCACAGGCTCGTTTTGTGGGTGTCATGTTTAACTGGCTCCTCTGTAGAGCAGTGTAGAGCTCGATTGTACAAGTCCTGTGGAAAGTGTTCGCCCGTATGGCGTCATTCGGACGGCCTCTCTGAACTTCAATTGGTTCTGCCTGTAAATGTTTTATGCGTAGATGGTGTACTGCGCAATATCCGCCCCAAGTTTAATCTGGACATCCAGCTAATCAGCCGCGGTTAACATAACGTCTACGCGCCTGCATCCATAACTCGCGCCCTCATCCCCATCACCTCGTCCCACCCTGCGAATCCAATAGTCGCGGGTAACCCCTCCCAGACCTTCTTCTCATCCGCCTCAATGTCGCCCTCGAAATTGTACAGGCACTCCCCACAGCGCGTGTCTTTATACTCCACTCGCACCTCCGGCGTCCAATACCGCAGCGCGTCCACGACTTTGTCGTCGCTCGCCATGAGTGTGACGAGATCCACGACGGCGCCGTGGGCGTTGTATGGACAACCCTCGCGCCAGTCGCAGCCGAGCGCGGACGGGTCGTAGAACTTGATGCGGTTGACGACACGGAGGCGTTCGAGGCGCGCGGTGTGTGTCGTGAGGATGCGGTGCTGCGCGGGTCCGGGTAGGGCGTCCCATGCGGCGGCGAGGATGTCGCGCAGGGGGTGGCACGCGATCTCGTAGAGGAGCGCGGGGAAGAGCCAGTGTGCGTCGTACGCAGTGGCGGCGGCGAGGACGGCGAGATGGAACGCGAGCGGGCCGTCGGGGTGTGTGATGTGCGGAGGCTCGGGTATTGCGCGAAAAGCTACCAACGTGGTCGGGTAGAGTGCCTCGAGATGGAGGAGTGCGCGGCGGAAGAGCGGTTGGGCGTCGTATTTGTTGCTTAGCCGCAAGACGTCGAGGAGGAGGGTGATGGATGTCGGTGATGGTGGTGGAAGAAAGAAACTAAGAAAGGATGCGCCGAATGAGTCCAGAATAATTTCCAGATGAGACTAAATCCCGACGCACCTGTCGTCGAAAATCGCTTTCAGGAAAATCGCCGCGTCGGCATCGCTATCGAACAGGCGCACTACCGCAACACCGTCCACCTTGTCTTTGGCGCCGTCCCCGATATTCTGTGGAAATTCCATCATGTCTGCAAAAACCGTGGAATTCTCGGCCAGAGCATTTGCGTGGATGCGGAACGAGACATTTTGTGCCTGTATGATGAGGTCGCCATCGGAAAGCCACAATTCCTCGCTGCGTTTCATCAGAATTGGCAGCAGAAAGGAGTCGAGGAGTCGAAGACTACTTGACTCAGTGTCTGGATGCAATCTGGATGGAACAAAGACAACGTGTACACGTGCCAGTACAAAAAGATCCGTTGTTCTCGGAGCGATTCTTACCCAAGCCGTCGACTTGCTTCTCACATCCTTGGTTCAAGTCCTTGTACTTGCCAATGCAAGCCACCAGTGTTTTTACACCTATCCCCACTGCATCCTCTCCAGCTGCCAATCGTCGCCCCCATTCGCCAAGATCTTCCATCCCTCGATTCTTCGCATTTACGCGCTCTTGTCGATTCGCCGTTGGTTCCGACTCATCCCTGTCTTTTAAACCGAACCGCTACGCGCCGTGTGATGTAGGTGATGATCTCGCACTTCATCCAAACCCGTCTTCCGACTCGACTCGACTCTCCAGAAAGATAATGAGAAGTTGGCGAGAGAGATAGCAGGTAGGTCTGCGGTACGTCCCCGTGGTTCGTATACCTCCTCACTCCGTACCGTTAAACGGACTAGGTCGCTACGAGCGAAGAATTGGAACCATATAAATCACTGTTGAATATTCTCGTCGTTCCTATCGTCTCTCGGCAGCTCTCTGAGTGTCTAGAAGGCCATTAAACGAATTGAGCATTGCTGGCAGCCCAATAGCTGAACGGCTTCGAGAGTAGTTTTGAATTGAGTGCAGTAAATTCGAGTTGCCACAACCTATACTGGGTTGGAATCCCCGAACTTGCACGGTCACGGCTTGGAGCAGTCAAGTAGTGTGTTGTTGAGGTCTTTTGTCGAGTAGTTGGGTTTTGGGGTTTTGGTGTTGCAGCCATTGTCGCATTTTCCACTGCTTCGCCAGTGCTTCCATTTACACGTGTGTTCGCAAGTCAACCGTTTCACCGGGACG
Source organism: Mycena galericulata (assembly GCA_029289565.1). Lineage (NCBI taxonomy): Eukaryota > Fungi > Basidiomycota > Agaricomycetes > Agaricales > Mycenaceae > Mycena > Mycena galericulata. Next base: position 398,934 of record JARKIA010000130.1, on the reverse strand, counting down.
GCGGGCAATTCTCGGGTATGAACAGAATACTGCGGTCAGATTGTTGGAGATTCTGAAGAGAAATCAGATTGTTGGAGATTGCGGAGGGTGCCGTGATCATCAGAACGGTTTGGAAACGCTTCCTAAAGAAGGACTAACAAGGCCAAAGCTGGATAAGTCGGCAGTGAGAAGCCGGAAAGTGTCTAAAGTGTTTCTTTCCGGTGGGTAGGGGGGTTCGAACCAGCGGGTATAGGACAAAATGTCCCGTGCAGACCCGTGTGCAATCCGGTGATGTGTTCAAACATCGCACAGTAGACCACTACACTACCGTGCCCCGCTTTGTTGCTGTAGTGAGTACATCTCCTGCCCAGGATTTTTTCCCCGCAGCGGCAAGCTCAATGGAACTATTGAGGCCAGCTCGGGCAAAATGAGGTAATCTTAGCGACAGGAGATAACACAGGTATCCCAGCAGTAACATGAAGCGACGAACTCGGAGCGGCATAATCCCGGTCTCGGTGAAGAGCGGTGCGAGCACGGAATGGGAATGAACATACAGCATTTACCGAAGAAAATCAACTTGAACCGCGCACAACTCCTTGACATGCACATCTTCACAGTCGGGAGACACTTCGCACCCGTGGATGAGGTGACAGTCTACGCGTGCCTGTGCGCGCAGTACCGCGCTGTGCTTGCTTTTACTTTGTAATGATCTTCAAACATATTCCGGGTATCTGTCCGGAAGTTCATCCCCACATATTTCTCTTGAACCTTAATGGTCAGAGCGGTTTCTCCCAATTTGAACACGGGGTTTTCAGGTGCGCGCCCGTATATCATGACAATTGTTTTTATCATGTTGACGACGATAAAATTGCGCGAACACCATGCCCTGAGCGCGTCAAGCCTACGCTGCAATCCTTTGGCCGAGAGAGAGATCAACAAAATGTCATCGGCTTGAGCAAGGATTGCAATTCTGACACCAGAAAGGATCGCGTCGTCGGAATCATCCAGCATGACAAGGTCTGCCATGAAGAGATTCCAGAGGACAGGGGAAGCGGGATCACCGGTGAGTAAGCCTATGAATGCTTTGAAATCCTCGGAGTTGCGGTCCCCATGTCGGACGTAATATTCCATTTTCTGGTAGAGCATGCGCAGCCAGTCAAATAGCGCGCCTCCCATCCCCATGCGTCGGAGTTTTAACCACAGTGTTGGATGATCGGTCGAAGGGAAAGCATTGGATGCATCCACAGCCGCAACAAAAATTGTGAGTCTTTTGGCTCGCGCCCATTCTTTTACACATCGCAGGATGAAGGGATTGTGATTTGTTCGATATCCCTCTCGGAATCCATTCTGGTAATCAGGTATGAGGCCGCGGGCACTCGCCCAGTCTGATATGCGTTTGTGGATCAGCAGAGTCAATAATTTAAGCAGACAGCTCTCCAATGCAATGATTCTGTAGCTATCTGGGTTCGTGCTTAACTTTCCTTTCTTTAAGAGACCGATTATCACAGTTCTGAACCATATAATTGGCCCGTCTCGCTGCCGGATGCATTCATTGCACAACAGAAGAAGGTCATCATTGGGGATATTCATTATCTCATCATAGAGGATGGCGTCCTCACCAGATGCACTATTGAGGGCATCGCGTATGTGAGCCTTTAACCATTCCATATCTTTCTCATTCCATTCTGATGAGAAGAATTTCTCCGGAGTCGAGTCAACAGTTGACTCCATTATAAATCCTGCAAGCAGCCGATTCATTTTATGCTGCGAGGCATCAAACGACTCCGGGAGGACTGTTGGCGGATTCAGACGCTTCTCGAAGACGTCCTTTAAACTATCCGCAGTCACAGATATGGGGTTTGAGGCGGGATCAATGAGTCGTTTGACCTCCTTCCAAAAGGCGGCAACAGAAGGTGCTTCCAGAATATTTTTGCGGTTGCGCTCTTTGATCTCATGCAGTCGCTGACGGCCTCGATGGGCCGCGGGGAAAGGCAAACGTCGTACAGGTAGAGATGCGGCGGCATCCCCCGAGTCATCCGGAATATCTGCGGTGACCTTTTCAACTTGGATTGGCTCAGTACTGAAAGGTCGAACGGGAGTAACATCACATGGAGGGGCTAGTGTTCTAGGTAGCGTCAATGCTGCCTTTTCAGCGAGCAATTTTGCCTCCGAATAATGACCGTTGGTTGTGTCCTTTTTGACGTGAGTAAAATGGAGCGGAGCAGAGCGGGCTTTAATTCTCTGTACAATGAGTTTCAAGACGTCCCCATTGGCACATTTCCAGCCACAAGCATTTTTTTTTTTTTTTTTTTTTTTTTTTTTTGAATCTTTGTTTTATATCCTGTGTGTCTAAGACATATGGTAGATATAAATCTGGCTATTGCATCGTACGGAATCAAATCGGGTCCATAAGAAATGGAAATCTGAGGATCGTGCATACTCGAAAACTTTGCAAGACCGTGACGGGACGGCTGCGAAGCGGAAATTCCGCAGAGGTATAGGGGTAAATGGCCGGAGCCTCTAGATGAAACTAGATGTCGTGATGGTAAGGGAAGGGTGCATAAGCGAGAGAGAAAGAAAAATAAGAGCAGCGGAAAGAGGAAATGAAGTTCTACTCGTCGTTTAGAACAGACTTGGGGCGTGGAGCCAGAGTGCGAGGCTTCGCAAGATAGTGCGTCGCCCGGAATATTCCGCCCACAATGTGTCCGCCCCTGTCAACTAGCTGCTGCGCTGCGGCCTCTGTAAGAACGGATACCCGCATCGAAATCGGAATTTTATTCTTCACCCGGCGCTCGAGCTCTTGGTCGTCACACAGGATCGAGACAGCTTTGACCACATGATTGAATCCCCCTTCGCGGAGAGAATCTTGGACATGCAGTAGAGCATAGCAATCATGTTTGGCGGCTGGTAGATTGTGAAATACCACCGAGTGCCAGGAGCCGCCTGTCTCAAACACGGGGGAGGGATGGTTGTCGGGGAAATGCAGGATGGGTTTGAGAGCGTCCCAAATACGCAGTGTGTATGTCTCGATCATGTAAGAGGCCGAAACTGTGCCTGGCTCTATCTGCAAAACAAGATTCTTGTTGCGTGTCCAGCGCACCCCGGCAAACAGTTTCCCAGGGATGACTGTCTGTATGGCGTGAAGTACCGATGGCGGGTACACGCGCGTATATTCAGAGAGACCCGCGCAATCCAGTCGGATAACGATGTCAGATTGATCGGAATCCGATGGGGATGGAGAAGGCAATCGGGGGGTTTCGGCCGAAACTGCGCGTGCATACGTCATGCTGGTGGTCTTTGTGTCTTTGTCGAGGGCGGCCGAGGTGGCAGGCGCATCCGGGGCAGACATGGGGGCAGTGTGGGGAGGGGCAGTGTTAGCGGGGGCTGAAATACGACGGTTCAAGGCCGCGAGGACCTCAAAGGTGTGCGTTGTGTGAGCGACAGGTGTGATGGCTGCATCGTGCAAGAGCATGAGAGTGGCTAGCGCGGACTCTAAAAGAGTCTCCAAGCGTAACTGGTGTGCGTGGACATAGTCAGGACAAGTTTGTGGCAAAGAACTGTGCGGATATGTGGCAAGTGGAGACGTGGACAGCTGCGGCGAGTGGCCATGGTGGTGGTCGAAGCGTGAGAACATCCTCTCAGCCACAAGCATCGTTGCGGAAGGTGTAGTATCTAACCGACTTGATAGCGTATTCCGATCTGCAGAAGATTCGCAGAGTCTTCGTTCTGGGGGCTGCATGGACAGCAGTGAGTAAAGCGATAAGATCGGCCCGTGTATTTGTAGGACAGTTGTGGACAAACAAAGTCCACCAAAATGAAAGTCGAGTTTTTTAGCCGAGATGAATCTTCCAATCGATAGATCTCGTCGAGAGCTCTCGATTGTGCTATAAGTTGAGTAATTCTGTCGAGCCGTTCCTCCGGAAAAGGGCATTTAGTATCCAACAGTCAGGAGGGTCCAAAATTTTGGCGGCCCCTTGAATGCTGTGGGAAAAGTATGAAAAATAGCGCAATCGACGCGGCTCGTTGAGCTGCATCTGAATCTGTAAGAAAGCCAATATTTTATCAAGTGGTTCTTGCGCAATAAAATGTTCTTTCTTCGATCAAATGTCACGATTTTATGATCCGTTTGATGATTATATGGTTCAAATGTTGTCACACATTATGACCAGTATGGGTACGGTCCTAGGGAGGTGCGATACCAATCTTGAACACTTGCATCTCCCACATTGGGTCACATTGCACGGACTGGGACGTCTCGTTGATCGCATCACTGTGGCTATGCTAAACAAGGATAAACACTTTTTTCGCGAATCGTCTCTATTTGAAAATCTATTGTGTGGATCTTGGCCACCAATTTGGCGCCGCTACTTTGTCGTGGGAAAAACTTTGGAGCATGTTTTTTGAACTCTTTGGGCCAGTCTGGTCCCAGGAAAATTGGAATTGGGACTTAAATAAGTCTAGTTAAGGCTACAGGCAATTTGTGGACTTTGCTTGTCCACAACTGTAGAAAGCCCGGAACATGCACTGTTGGAATGTCAGGGTCATCCTGAGATTTTAACACTGCGCAACACTTTTGTTGACAAATTATTCCGAACTGTGCCTACCTTGCAGAGAAAAATGGTTGAACTAGACAATGTTGAGTTCCTAAAAGCCATCATATTTGAGCGCAAAACAATTGTACTTGTTGCAAAATACGTGTAAGTTTTCTACGCAACGCCCGTGTATCGTGCAAGTTGACTTACTGATCGAAGTGCACATTCCAGGTTTAAATGTATGCTTTTCTCTGCTATCTAGGTCGTACCGTGGGGCATGAGGAAACCCGTGGGGTCTGCAAGTCCGGCTTAGGTGGGAGAGGAAAGTCCAGGGACGATGGTGTAATTACGCTTGCTTGTACACCGGGAAAATTCCTGGAAACCGGCGTTCGTTATTCGGACCGTGCCGTGTAATACTACCTACCTACCTACCTACCTACCCACTGCGGACATATATTTCAGAACCATCACAAGGAGCAACCAAGGTTGGCAACAAGAAGCGGGATATTTTTTTGAATTTCAATCTATGTGCAAGTTATCCAGCCGACTCCCTCCATGAGGAGTGACCGAAATTGGGCCATGTGAGTGGGACATCTTGAAATTTCAATCTATTCAAAATTGATGTGTGAACTTAAGTTTTAACTGCACACAGCCCACCTGCCACGAGGAGCGACCAGAGGTCGGCAACAACTGGTGGGGCATATCAAAATGAAATCATTTCTACTAACCAGCACACACCTCAGCAAGGACAATGAGTGGCAATTTCCAACACTTCGTTGTTAGATATGTTTTACATTTGGTTGCAGGTACAAATTCCAAACTTGTTTCGGGAGCCACATCAGAAAAAAGGGGGGGCGAGCCCCCCCAATAAATACAGCAACGAGGTGACCTCTGAAATGCACCTATGTTTGCTTTAATCACAGCCTGGAGCACCGTATCAACATCTCCCCTTGTGGGAGGAGATCTCCTTGAAGGAGTATAAATTTCATACTACATATTATACAGACCGAATAAAAAAGAAATGGGGCACGAGAGGAAATGCGGAATTCCATTGCAATTCCGCTCATATAGTTCTCAGAGCGATACATTGGGAATTGAGTCTGCAGTGAGGGAAATGGTCCAAAATATCGAAAATATCTCAAAAAGGAAAGAAAAAAAAAGAAAAAGAAAAAGAAAGAAAAAAGAAAAACGGCCGCGTCGGGGTTCAGGTATGGTAGAGGGAGTGAAGAGGACTTATCCAACGACATATGAAGCAGTGTGTCGTGGGTTAGGATGAATATTGGACTGCGAGATGGAGAGCTACGAGGAGGACCTTCCACGCGAGGTCGAGCATGCTCCAAAGCTCCGCATGGCAGATGCCGAGGAAGACCTGAAAAGGAATGTGACCAGCCAGTTACTATTGATATTGATAGGAGGACAACGAACGCACCATATCAGACCATATCCTGCCAAAGTTCTTTAATGTGTCCTACATGCGCAAAGAGGGCCGCGCAATTACTGCTGGCCGTGTGACATAGATGGTTCGCGAGTGCAAGACATATATCGCCGCTTGCGAGGGCAGTCGATATTTCCGCTGCACCGCGCTGGCTGACTCTTTCGAGGAACTCCAAAGGAAAAGGGAGCAGGGAACCGAGTGCAGCATCAAGGCGGTAGGTATACATCCAATCATAGAGGATGGCGAACGCCGGCACGCTGGGAAGCGTGAGGGGGTGAATGGGAAGAGTGGCGTGTGAAGACTCGGAAGTGAAGGAGTAGGCCATCGCCCGAATGTTAGTACAATAGGTCGTGAGGATGATGGCGTGGATGAAGAAGAGGGCCTGCGGTGTGTCTGAGCGTTGGTTTTCGGAAGGGACGCTACTGAGAGCAAGGACATGACTTGGCGGCTGCGCGGACGTAGATAGGCCCGTCAAAGGCACTGTGATTGCGGGCTGCAGGTGTGACTTTGGAATGGTACGAGGAAGATGTGAGGCAAGTGCAATGATGCCTGCCAGTGTCTGGGGTGCATTCTCCCGCAGTGCGTGGTGAATGAACTGGACTGGAATGCCCGGTATGCAAGCAACGGGCTGAACATTACTGGACTGTGGCCGTGCTAAAGTGGAAGGAAGCCGCATTAGCTGTATGCGAGTGAGGGTGGAATCAGGAGGGTTGCCCAGAATTAACGGCAGATATAGGAGTTGTCGCTCTTGTTTAACCGAATATGGGATGTCTCAGATCGAGATCCGAAGGTTGGGTTTCAGATCCCGATTTTTTATGAGGATCGGACTTCCGCAACTCCGCGGGCAATCACGGCCCCATACGGACCTGAAACACCGGCGCTCTAGAACCCCACCTCCGCGTAATCTCATTGCTGAACCTTTAGGTTTGGCTACAATTGGGGACAATCAAAGTCCGCTTGTTTCATAGTGCAAGAACCGGTGTTTTTGAATAAATCTGACAGCAGATTCGGATCCGAAGGGGTAAAAGGAGCCCAAAAACATACCTCCGAAGTTTTTCCTACAAGCCGTTGTTTTTCTCAATATTTCGGGTTGGTTGAACGAAATTGTGTGTACCTCTCTGAGGGCTCTGGGGCTAAGATATGTCTACAATATCCTCCAATGAAATGAAATGAGGTCTGCACAAGCTACATGGCTTCTACGGATTAATCGACAGTAAGATTTTGAGTCCCTGGAGGCTTTCGGACGAAAATAGGTGCCAGATCAAACCATTTTTCACACGTGAATTTCTCTATAGATTTCCAAGATGTTGTCGGAATCGTAACCAGCTCACGAAAAGGCGTCGATTGCCGATTTGTACATATTTTTAGCTATCTATTTAGACATTTCTCAATATTTTGGGGTCCGATCATCGATTTTTTGAGAATTTCGACATTGTGCTCGTGCCAATCTCTCCATTTACGTGTAAAATCACTCCCTAAATTATTGCCGTAGGCTTGGGTGCCATCTGGCGACGATGGAATTATGGTTTCCCACGGTCCCAAAATAGGCGGGTTTTGATTGACCCGGGAGAACTTTTGTCCTCAAACCAAACATGGTACAAACGTGAACTCAAGCAGCCTGTGACTGCCACTGGTTCGCTAAAATATTGGTGGACGCTCGGACTGTATTCAAAAAAAAAAAAGCACGAGTTTTTGCCGGGCAACGCCACGGCCCTACTGTGTATTACGATTTTTTCTAAGCCTCTCAAAATGATTCAGTAGTTCAATTTTCGTGTTTTCCACTATCTGACAGCAGAACATGTCCCATAGTAGGTATAGTGCTCCAATTGACCCAGATTTTCATTATTATGATGTCGTTGGCGGTATTCTAGAGGGCCTGAAAGACTGGGATAGTGAATGTAATTTGTACTTCAAATATACAGCTCAATAGAGAAGTTCACTTGTTAATGACAACCCTGTCAGAGTGCGTACCCTCTGCTGTGTGATCTTGGATTCCCCTGACCAACTTCAGATGATAAAATATGTTGCATCCATCACTACCTTCTGTTTTTTTTTCTTCTGGGTGTGGTACTCATCGCGAAACACCGTATGATGCTAACGATGGCAGCACACAAACTTAACTTCGGAGTTCTGATTACCATGTTATGCAGGCACAAAAATGGGGGTAGGGCTGTTTGCCGTGACCGTGGCCACGGTTCCACAGCACCCGTGGCCAGGGTTCCGTGCCCGTTCCGTGGCGCACTTTCTTTGGAAGTCGACGGCACGGCCGCAGCACGGGCTTTCACCTCCAGGGCTCGTGGAATAGGGATCGGCACCGTACCGTATACGGCTACGGGCCGTACAACTACGGGCCGTAAGCCGTATCATTTTCAGGGCTTTACGGGACGGTTACGGTACGGCTTCACATGCCGTATAAAGCCGTATACGGCTGCCGATAACCCTGCCGAATTAGGGTAGGTGGGTTTAGATATTGTAGATTCAAGCATTTTAATCCTGCCTGAGGCTCTCTTGAACCCACACTTCAGCATTGGCATGCTCAATCACGCGTTATAAAACAGCCGTACCGTAACCGTAACCGTACGAGGCATCCTCGGGGGCTATACGGGACGGTACGGGTTTGCCGTAAAGCCGTATGCCGTATATACGGTTACGGTGCCGATCCCTATCGTGGAAACACGGCCGAGACGGCCGTGCAATGGCTGATTTATTTCTGCCATTGGAATGGGATATTCCCAGACAGTGAATGCTTTAAACGTCCCTGTGGGCCTGCTTGACACCTCCTTGCAGTGTTGTAGCATTTTTTCTTTCGTCGATGCGGTCGCCGTTCAGATCATGAAGGGATATCGTCTGCAAGTTCGGGAGCATCCGCGGCGTGTCGTCTTCGACGTTCCCGAGGGTCAGGAATTTCATGAACTTATCGGTGAGATCGACCTGAATGTAGAGCTCGAGGAGGGAGGCCATCTACAGCTCTACCATCGGGATATGCGCTTCCCGAGGCCGATCTATCCAGATAGTTGACCAAAGGGAAGGCGTGGATATAGCGACGTCGCGCCAGTGATTGCTGACATGCGATAGCGTTAATGGCTCGAGTGAGAGATTGCCTGGCGAATGTACCACTGGGCGGAATCCGTCGGCGCATAGAGACCACATGAATATTTCGCTGAGGATGTCTCGAGACAGGCGGGAAATGGGTGAGGGATTTTGAGCTGGGAAGAACGGCAGAACCCAACGATTTCCTCCGAAAAAAAGGCGAGAAATTTCTCTGCCGGCGTTCCAGAGTTTATCGGGAATAACTTCATATCCGTATGTGGCACTCTTTCACCAGCGTCAAAACGCGGACGAGCAACTACGTAGAGGACGTACGGGTAATACTTCGTGCATCTCGTCAAATATACGAGCGGCGACAAGATAGAAATAATGGGGAAATGAGAGATTTAGAAGGTGGAATTCACTGAGGCAAGTCGTAGGTGGGGCGGAGGAGAATGGAGATTGCAGGACGTGTATATTATATCAGTAACAAAGGCATGGTGGAAGCAGGTCTTGTAAACAATATTGCTGTCTTCAAGAGATTCGAGTGAAAGAAAAGGCCGTTTGGGGACAGCAGGAAGAGACTGTTAAAATTTGTGATTAATAATAGCGAACGCCGAGTCATCACCGAGACTGACTAAGCCCGACATGATGCACCGAGTGCCCGAAGGCTCGAGAATATTCTATTCCTTCTTTCTTATATATCATAGTAGTCAGTTCAAGAACTTTCTAGAAGTATTTTGTAGTATAAAAGGTGGCTCATTGAGCCTACAATGCAATCAATTCTCCTCTGAAGTATCCGAACTTCAACAGAGACAAGAGAGAAGGAACGACCGTAACAAGCGAATGCCTTGTGAAATAACCTGATCATCATTGATTGGTGCATGATTTAAGAGCCTGTTCGGATGCACAATCGATTGTCGCTTATCGGCTTGGGACGGCAATGCATCACAGTGTCGTCAGCACATCAATCAAACATTCCCGGTCATCGTCTCTCGAGTCCCGCCTAATCCCGCCCCCTATGCGCACCACCCCCGCCCTCAATGAAAACTGTCAAGAACGTAAGTGATGGTGGCTTTTTTTCAGCCATCAATGTTGAGTGTCATTCAATGGATAATTGCCAAATTATTGCAATAAAATTGCAGTAAAATTGAGGGGAACAAGGGGAATTCGGGGGTCGCTGCTGTCGTGGACAATGGACGGAGGGGTCTCGTCATCGTCGGATCATCAAACGGCGTTGCCACGGTCTGACGTTGCGCAGGATTGCCGAACAATCAGGTCAACAATCAGGCTACCATAAAAGGAAGAACAATCGACAATGACAATCGATTGTCCATCCGAACAGGCCCTTATAAGGCACTTCTCGTCCGAATTCTCTAAATCTTTTCCCAAGGAGGAACGTATACATCAGCAATATGACAAAAGTCTTGTGACCTTTTGATCCTTTTGTCCTGTAAGAAAAAAAAAAGTTCGCAGAAATGCTCCTTAGAATTGAAAGGGATAGGTCTAATTTTTTTTTTTTGGGACGTCTGGTGGGATTTTTGACCTAGCCTGTGGTCCGGTGATCTGGCGGTCTTTTTCGACCTGTACAGTCCTGTACAGGACGTTACAGGACGTCACAGGACACTTGTCGAAATCGCGATGTAATGAGGAAAAAACTCCATTCCGACACGATTCTGGTCCATACCGGACGGCCTGTGCTAAGATGCGATCCTTCGGATTAGCCTGGTGGAGTAGATATATAGATCTTGTTTCCTTCAAACCGTCCCCATCGCGATTTCGACAAGTGTCCTGTGACGTCCTGTAACGTCCTGTACAGGACTGTACAGGTCGAAAAAGACCGCCAGATCACCGGACCACAGGCTAGGTCAAAAATCCCACCAGACGTCCCAAAAAAAAAAAATTAGACCTACTTGGGGTGTAGGGCCGTGGCGTTGCCCGGCATGTACTCGAGCTTATTTTTGAAAACTATATTTGTTTAGTCAGTACCACATCTGACCGCAGGTAAGTCACCTCCTGCAAATCTGCACCTATTTTCTTGGATCCTACACACCCGGGGGTCTCGCGACTCTGTCCACAGGGGTTTTGAGAGTGTCCGAGCTTTACACAGTCCCCGCGAGGCGTAACACGGCAATCTGTAGTCGTACCAGGGTGAGTATGTAGGTCATAACTCCTCCAATTCTGGGCCGAATTGCTTGATCTGAGTGACCTTTGGGTGCCCTAAGCTCTTGCGGCCCCGAATACGAAGCTTCCTGTTAGCGACGGATGCAAACAAGTTAGAGTCAACATCGGTTGTCAAGGTGTCTTGATAACCTAGTTTGAATTGAACAGAATTTACATTAGCCTCATTAGCCTCCCTTTAGTTGCCCAGCATGCTATGGCAGCAAGTTTAGGGGAGGGTACAAGAGGTGTATAAACTATAGTAACTACATGGTCAGATGCAAGGCGGAGTCGTGGACATGTTTGTCGATGTGTTCACCTCCTGTCAAGCATCCGTGATTGCTAATATTAGTCAGAATAACAAATGTAACGTGCCTCGCAGCAGAACCCACTCACTTGAAATGAAAGTAATCATTTTGCGAATCATACCTTCTCTCAGCATCGATTTTGTGGGTACAAATGCATGCCAGTTTTGCAGACCCATCAGAACAGCGAAATATCAAACAAAAAGAATCCTGGGGAGCCCCACTGTGGCACCCCGGATTAAATTCACGCAGAAGTATTCGAGGGAGGTACTGAAATGCCAATTAACGTTCTGAAATTCTGTGTACGGTTCAAACAAATTTTATGGGCACTAACACAAGCTCTTTTTGAAGATTGATCAGAACAGCCAAACATCGAACAAACAGAATCTCGGGGAGCCCCACTGTGGAACCCCTGCTTAAATCAACCCCGAAATATTCAGGGGAGCTACCGAGATGGTAATCAATGTCCTGAAATTGTGTGTCCAGTTCAAATAAAATTTCGTGGCTACTAACACTAGCTCTTTTCGAAGATGAATGAGAACAGCCAAATTTCGAGCAAACAGAATCTCGGGGAGCCCCACTGTGGCACCCCTGATTAAATCGACCCAGGAAAATTCACAGGATCTATTGAGATGATCATTAACGTTCTGAAATGGTGTGTCCCATTCAAATAAAATTTTGATGAATGAGAACAGCCAAATATTGAGCAAACAGAATCTCGGGGAGCCCCACTGTGGCACCCCTGCTTGAATTGACCCAGGAAATTTCAGAGGAACTACTGAGATGCTCATTAACGTTCGGAAATGGTGTGTCCCGTTCAAATAAAATTTTGTGAGTACTAACGGAAGCTCTTTTTGCAGATCAATTAAAACAGCCAAACATCGAGCGAATAGGATCCCGGGGAGCCCAACTCCCCGGATTCAGAATATAGCAGGATATATCCTTCCTTTTTGTTGCTTCCAACTCCCATTTATAGCAGTCAAGAAGACACTGGAGACAATGTAAAATAGTGCTCAGGGTCAGGTTCGAACCACTGACCAGGGTACAGTATTAATTACGTAACGCTAAGGACCATTAGAAAAACAGTGAGAAAACATCACAAATTACTGACCGTGCGAACACAAAGGTGAAGGGAATTTAGGCACAGCCACTATTTTCAATACGACTGGAAAAATCTCGTCCGGGTTTTTTACTCCGCAAAATCTGCTGTCAACTTTTGGTAAAAGAACGATCTCTTATTTCATAAGCTCTCGTAATCCCTTTCAATTCTAAGGAGCATTTCTGCGAACTTTTTTTTTTCTTACAGGACAAAAGGATCAAAAGGTCACAAGACTTTTGTCATATTGCTGATGCCTAATGACACCCCCCATGTGCTACCATACATGTACAGGAGCGAGGAGCGAAGCTCCGAGTGATGAGGCTAAAGTTCTAGGGGGGTAGTTTAGCAGAGGGGGTGTGGCCGCGACGTTGACCGACGTTTCGTCTGTTAAAGAAGACTCATCAGCCTCACTGTCAGGCGGCGTGTCTCTCGACAATCAAGCGTGACGGATCACATGATCGTGACAAACTTGGGTGGCGGAATCTCCGTGGACTCAACGGCACTAGGCTTTGTTGAATACAGTGGTGTATCACCAATTGGAGGAAGCTGCCGGAAGTCACCAAACACAAGTGCAGGTAGTCTCTAACACGAGCCATTATTGGGGGGGCTTGCCCCCCTTTTTCTGATGTAGACCCCGAAAAGCAGATGGCTGTGCATGCACTTTGATCGTTGTATCTATTTGGCGATGATGGCCGTGTCGGACCGGCTGCGTTAGGTATTTGCCGGTGGCTGTGACGTTAAAAGCCAAATTGGCCAATAAAGTCAGACTCAAGTCGTCTAAATTCATGAAAACTGATATGGAAGCATTGTATGTAGCTGAGAAAGACTTGTGAATACTCCGATTACATAAAGTTAATCTGTGAAGAAGAGGTAGAAGCAGATAGCGCATCACGTGCGATCACGGCTTGACCTTCGCGCCAATTTACTTAGTTGCTCGTTCCTCTCCTATTCATGAGCCTTTGTAATCCCTGCTTTCCTGGCGACTTTTTCAAGTTTTTCTCTGGACACCCAGTAAATTGGGTGGAAAATCGGACTGATAACCTTAACTATGTCAATACAATGCCCTTGCCTGAATCAAATCGCCGACATCTAAACATCCGGTGTGTGGCGAATAAATTACTTATGATACTGCATCTACTTCCTACTGAACACTTGCACGAGTCACCTTCTCAGCTCCCTGGAAAAGCCTATGGTTTGCTTCTTGGCAAAACATAATGGTCCTGAAGCCAAAAAGAAAAAGGCTAGACAAAGATGCTGGGGACCTCTAATGGCTTGTCTCTCAATGAATTTTGAGAACTGTAATTTGATCCAGGCTGGGACCATATGGATCGTATTTGATGATTAATTGTACAAGACGCCGAGTAAGTAAGACTGAGATTTATAGAGGCTGCATGGCTTAGCGGTAACCAGCAGTCTTGGTCTCTGAGTAAATCGGAGATCACCGGGCCTCGCGAGATCGAGGGTTCGAACCCCGGTAAAGCCGCATTTAGGAGGGTTCTAGTGGGTATTACCAATCTTGGTCGAGTCCCACACTGTTCGGCATTTGCCGTTCGTGCGTAAAAGCATTCCCGCCGTTGGTTAGGAGCCTAGGAGGTCACATGTTCCTCCGTCCTTTGCGGACCAAAGGGGCTGATCAATTATCAGTTGCCTGAGGTCACAACAAACGCACCACCAAAAAAAAAAAAAAAAAAAAAAAAAAAAAAAGACTGAGATTTATGCAAGACCCCCCTCTATTGTAGCCCGGAATCGGCATACAAAACATACTTTGCTTTGTCTGCAGCTGTAACAGCAGGCTCTGCTAAGGGATTAGAGGGAGGAGGTTGGTCTGGAGTAGGATTAGGTGGCTGTGGTGGCAGCTGTGGTGGTGGTTGGTTTATCTGCTGAGCAAGCTGCTGTTGAATAGCAACCCCCTGTGCATTATTCCGTCTAGCAGCTCTTCGTGTACGGATGTCACGTCTGCAGGCTTCACAAGTTGCAAGCTCTCCAAAGATATTCTCTTCAACCCAATGCCTCTTAGATGTACACCACAGTCTATGTGGATAATCTGGATTTGGCTCCCGAGCATGATTTCCGCAGACAGTTGTATGTCTAGGCTGGTGTTGGCAAGGAGGACGGACAGGGGGAGGAGTCAGTGGTGGATCTGGTGGTACAGGTGTTGGAGAAGGAGAAGGAGGAGGCTCAGGAGCTGTGCCATCTAAATTCATTCCCATATCTGACCCAAAAACATCTCTGGATCCACCTAGACCACTTGGTCCAGCAGTGGGAAAGAGCCTCTGAGGTCGAAGTTCCTGATCACCAGAAATATCCATTGCGGTTTCTGGATGTGTTGGGGAATTCTGGCCCACATCAACTCGAGTTCGCTTGCCACACTGATCTCGTGAGCCAGGACCTGGTCCATGGGGTGTCAAGTTCCCATATAGGCGCGTTCGAGCTGGATGGAGATTAGAAATTGCCATCAGGAAGATATAGAAAGCAAAACTGACCAGCCAACTGTGGAGATTCTCTTATTATTTCACCAGACAAGTTGTTGAGTGGAAGAGTCTCTGGTTGAGTGGCATGAACTGAAATGCGGTTTCGTCTCCCTCCTGGAACAGCATCTGTGGCTGCTGAGGATGTACACCGTAAAGACGGTGGAGTGATCCGAGCTTCATTTAAAGTGAGTAAAAGGTTCAGATCTGGTTCAAAGTCACTTACGTCCACCACCGCGAGTCCGAGGAAAGACTTCAGGCCATACTCCACTTTTCATCTCCTCAAAAGTAGGTACCGTTTCATGTGGGTACCATTTTGGTGTGTAGATAGATTTGAGGAGCATTTTGGGCAGAATCAGCCCGGGCTTTCTGGGCTTTAATACGGGCACGGCGAGCACAATAAGCAGTCTGATTGAGGTTAGGAGCTCCAGCCATCACTAATTTGTGGTTAGTTACTGTATTAAATACACAGTGGACACCACATTTACCAAGTGATTGGCACAACTAAGATTCTGTGCATACAGTCCATGTCGGAAAAACACTGTTTCGGTTGGAACGGATTGAGTCGGCTTGGTGGCTTCAAACCGGTTCCAACTGGGGCTTGGAACCGATTTTTGAACCAGTTGGAACCGGTTTCAAACCACCAAGCCGACTCAATCCGTTCCAACCGAAACAGTGTTTTTCCGACACAATCCTATCTGTGCCTAAAAAAACCCCCAGTGTAGCCTAGTCTAGCCCCCAGATAGAACCCAGATCAGAGAAGCAGTTGTTGCGGCGGAAGAAGAGCTGTTGGCTCCTCCGTTGATTGATTTGTCAATGATTTGTCCAGGTTTGGTACTGTCAAGTTTATTCACGTCGCACGGGACCTTCGGATGTCGGCGGTCGTTGGTTCGATTCAGCCAGGAGGCATTGTATTTACGTTGCTAATGCTAACAGTCCGACATCACGGCCATCATTGCCAAATAGATACAACGATCAAAGTGCAGGCACAGCTGAGGAAGCACCCTGTGCCTAGTGTAAACACATGATAACAGGTATGTACAGTGTAGTGAATGCACAGAGCAACTGGTATGCACAGTGTAGGCACGGGGTGCACGATAGTGACAACGACTGAGGAAAGAAGCGAACGCGCGTCGTACAGCCTTATATGTGCTGGCAGTAGTCACCAGGAGTTAGTGATCCTTTGACGGATGTCGTGAGGAATTTTCCAGTCGCCTTCCTCAGGATCCGGATATGAGAACCTCACAATACCGGAGACTAAACACGCACGGTTAAAAGCTGGAATAAATGAAGAGTGTTCTGTACCTATCTCGATTGCACCATTGCTTTCTTGCAGGGCTGAAACAAGTTCCCTGCTCAACACTCGGAACGAACCTGGACCGCAATTACGATCCAGAACAGGAAGCGGCAAGATTGCTACGGTCTTCTGCGAGGGAATATATCGACAATCCTCAACATAGACGCGGACGTCGAGAGTCTGAGTGAACATTTGGGATCGCTAAAATGAAGGAAATGAAGGATAAACCACCAAAATTGAACGTACCTCAACAGACCCAACAGAAGCAGGGGCAGGAGTATGAGCCCGATTTTCAACTGGATTTGATTTCTACTCAGAATTTGCTGCTGAGGTGTTGAAAATAGATACCTGGGGTTTCAACGGGCGTGGTAGAGATGGTGTTCAATGTTCCAGCTGCAGCAGATCCACGGCTATTGGATTTCGGGGGATGGGGAGAAGTAACAAGTGGTTGATTTGTTGTAAAGCCATAGGTGGGATCCAGGAGAGCTGACTTGAGTTGCGAGACTGTCACTTTTGTTGGCTGGAATTTTCCCGGCCCAGGCCACTTGGACAGCTGGCGCTGTACAAATTT
The DNA here is from genome assembly GCA_029289565.1 of Mycena galericulata. NCBI lineage: Eukaryota > Fungi > Basidiomycota > Agaricomycetes > Agaricales > Mycenaceae > Mycena > Mycena galericulata. The sequence goes on along the minus strand of JARKIA010000130.1, from coordinate 382,061 downwards.
AATCAGACTAGTCTTGTTTCCCGCACTACACGGCAGCTATCAGCTCACAGTGATCCAAAAAAAAATATGCGATGCTCACAGATCGGACTCGTTGTAGGGACGTTCATTGGGGGATGCCATTGTGGAGAGACAGAGGAAAGGACAGGGAGAAAGACTCACCCTGGGTCAGTTTTATTAGGCACCACATTCTATCCGATCGGGAACATAGCATTACCTCGAACGAACAAAATGTGTATTCACCGATCGGCCACAGTGGAAATTACCTATCGGATGGATCGGAAAGTCTACAGTGTGGAGCTCAGAATCCTCGATCGAATGGATTGGAACTTGCTGTTGATCGTGGCCCGAAGCGCCCGATCGGACAAAACGGAAACTTCCATCGGGCGGATTGGCTTTGTTTGTTTGGTCCAAAATGTAACCTGCATGAAATGGCCTCCCAGGAGCCCTGTAGGCCCCGGAAAGAGTACAGAAAAATACAATAGGCTCAACCAAGGCTGAAGTTGAAATGAGAGCAAGAGTCCGCGTTGAAAAGGACTTCCAGCGAAAGAACGGCCAGAGTGTTGATTTTACATTATGTCCGATCGTGTCTACGTTCTGTTCCAACGGCTGATCACGCGAGGGGATCGTAGATATAAGGGGCCAAGGTCACCACGATCGATATATCCGGGAATTCAAGCGCGCGGATCAGCACGTGACAGGGCGCCAGAGGGTAACCGTGGTGGCCACCACGCCGTTAGTACATTCTCATACCTGGAATTCTCGGATTCTGCTACAGTATCACTTCTTATATGCTCTAGTATGTACATGATTAAATTCAGCATTTTCTGTAATTGATTGCAAGCTCTATGGGGGAAACATCAAAGTTGTCATCCAAGGAACCCTACTACACTGTAGTGATGTAATTTACTCGTGTGCGCGTTTCTAAGTAGGATCCTCCAACTTAAGCAAGAACTTCTTATTCCTGGTACCGACTTAGGTACCAGGTCTCAGATCATCAAATCGAAACGGCCGCACGTGACCTAAACCTACCCCTAGAGCTCAGGTTAGGGTCCCAACGTGAGGTTAGGTCTTATAACCTGGGGTTAGGGCTCCTTGCTCGTGACTCGCATCAAGCAAGCTCCGACTGTTGCCTTGATACTACTCCATTTCGCGCTCTCGCGCTACTACACTGTTGTGTCTAGTTGCCCCCATCTCTGCTAATGTGGCAATGCTGGCATCCCTCCAGTAGACACAGAGCTGCCTGGGTTGGATGCTATCCGCATTACAAATGTACACTAAGTTGCTGAGACCAGGAGGATTGGGTACATGTACGGTACCCGATGACTTTCTTTGGCAATCAAGGACTGGCTGTTGACTGGCTGACCGAGTAATATAGAGGCTGCAACTGTCCCAAAAACAAGCCGACGTGCCCGCATCAATCAGCCGAGGGCTTACATTGCACTCTCATCAGGCGCATATGTTGGGTTCGTCCCCGAGCCGACAACAAGTGCTAGAAATGTGCTTGACTTAAACTTTATAACAGACTACAGTCATTCCACGGTCCTTGCATTTTCCGCAGTCCTTGCAATTTTTTTTTTTTTTGGGCACGGAGAGCAACTTTTTGCATCGTACCTTTTGTGAATCTCTTTATATCATGCCCACACATCTCATGGATTTTTGTGGGATGTCAAATGTTGCCCCGAAACTGTGGAACAATCACGTGATCAGGCTGATTTGCAATGATAGTGCAATGATGCAACCACGTCCAGTTAATTGGATCGGTTTTTGCAAACAAAAATTTGGAGGAGCATTTACTACATCCCAAGTGTCCAATACAAAAAGATTGAGCGAATTGAGCAGTAAGGCAACTTGGAACAAGCAGATAAAGAGGCCACATCCACATGATGTTGATTCTTTTACAAAAGAAACATGGTTCATGCACTCTACCATTGTCAAAGTGATATATCAGAAGCAGCACTAGACCATGGATGCACATACAAGAACAGAAGATGTGAAGAATCCAGTGATGGGGTGTTAACAGCTTGAACTGAGGAAAGCCGAAATTCTGGCCCAAAGGGTGACATTTGAGTGACATAGCATGCTCCAACGCGAGCTGGACATGTAGGAATACGCAGCCAGGCGGGAAATTCCAGAAAATATCAAAGTTCTTGTGGAAGGATTATATCACGGCCCTGCTTGTGCAAAAATGCAAGGACCGATGATGCCGGAAAAAACGGCCCGGACGAATCGGCTGTAAATCAGCCAAAGACGAGACGGCACTCCCTCCCAAATCTTTTTGCGGTACCATGATTTAGCTGTCTGTACAGTCCCTCTACATATTTTGTTTCGACTGGTAGGCTTAGTAATACGTCAGGAAATCGGACTTTCTGAAACCTCGTGCAAGGACCGTGGAATGACTGTACTTGCCTCAAATTTCTCATGAACAGCGGAAACTTCACGTATCTACTGTCCCAAGAATGAAGGTGCGCAGAGCGTAAGAATCCTTTCACTGCTACGGTACTCACTACAGCGCGAACTACTTACCTCAGAATTCAAGTTGTTTGAATTCTTATCTGTGACCATGAGCTCAATGTGAGCTGGTTGTGCGCTGACTCCTGAGCGAACCTTGAGACATATAACAGACCGGAGACATATAATGATACTACTTATAAAACTGCTGCACTAAAATTCAACCTCTGGGAAAATCATGGTTGGAGGTACCAGGTATGCCCAGAGGGCCTTTTGGAATGCTGGGTACTTCTAAGACATATTCCAACCACAATTCACGCCGAAAACCTTCCGCCAACGCGGCACGTGCCGGTGTGCCGATGATTCGATCGGTGTGTGGAAGGTGCCGCATGTGATGTGCCGCACTTGGCACCAGTGTGCCACCGATGATGGCGAAGTGCCGTAGATGAATGGGATGTGCCGCACTCCCAGTGTGCTGTGTGCGCCGCATCTGTTCAATCCCGGGCAGCGGCGGGTCCAGCGGTGTCGTCGGGTCTTTGTAGAGAAGCCTGGGGATTATTCGCTTGAGGTTGGCAGTGTCCGCCGAGCGGACACTGTCCATGCCCGTTGCGATCTGGCAGCATATTCAACACCACGACAAGGATGATCAACCCTAGAAAGTGTACCTGTTTGGCGATGGCACGACATCAGGAAAAGACCACATGTCTGGGTAGCACCCGGTAGTGCCAGTAGTCAGGGTAGCTGGGTAGACAGGTCCCCCCGGTGGGAGAACCCAGTAGCAGCCCCGCTAAAGCCTGGTAGCTCTCAGTAGATTTGGCACAGGCTCTCAGTAGCTGCAAGGTAGCAGTAAGGTAGCGCATATAGTTTCAATATAATTTCATCTAATCACTCGAGAAGATTCTTCAAGACCACAGGAGGCCTTCCGAAAGTGCCCAGCTGTGCGGCACGTTTTGCTGCTTTGTCTGCTGCCTCATTCCCCGGAATATTGATATGGCCCGGAGTCCAGTCAATGCGTAAACGGAATTCGGGGTGCTCGTGTCGTGCCTTCCCAAGCTGCCTGTGGAAAATGTCCCAGATATGTCTCCCGACACCTGGCTTTGCACTGCTAGTGGCCTTGATCGCGGACGTGTTGTCCAGGCCCAGAGGTAAGATCCCAGTCACCTGCTCCTCAGTCTCTTCTCTGAAGCAGTCCAACGCCAGTACCTCCCCCACTCCTTCGGCCTCGTAGACCCCGCGTCTTGGGTCTCCATCCCACTGCGGAACACATCCATCCACCGCACCATGCGGTGTTCCCAACGTCTGATTGTGGCAAGCTGTACCGATGCCAACGCCTTTGGCATATTCTCTTTGAGTATTTGCAGGATTTCTTCAGAACTGTTGTTATTATGTATGTGAGCCCGAAGTGTCACCGAAGGGCTTACTAATAATATTGATAAGATAACTCGAGAACCGAAGGGCTTACTAATTGCTGAACCTTTAGGTTTGGCTACCCAGGGGAACATGGATTTCGGTAACTTTTGCTACATGTACAAACAAAGATTTAGTCATGCACCATTGGTCATCACAGAAATAAACTCCAGAGAAGATGGGGCAAGATGTAGAAATAAATTACAATGCCAAGATATGTTCTCCAACCTAATATCCACTTGATTTCTTGTGTACAAGTGCATTTCATCTGCTGAAACCAAAGAAATTCTCAAGTTCAATTTTCCGTTATTAGTCATTTCTGCTTCATGTTCGGGCCAGTATCCGTTGACGTGAGAAATTTCTTGATCCGGCTTGTCACAGGTGGCACGACCACGTGCCGCAAAGGGGTATGCTCAAGGACGTGTTTCTGAGGTACGTCAAACCCCTTGGGTAGACTATGAGAGAGTATATTACTGTTTTAAACTTCTTATGTCATTGCGACGATGTACTTCATTTGAGCACCTGCAATTTTTTTTTATTTCATGGAAAACCTGGTGGTTCCTTTCGCTGTTTTCCCAGGAGCCTTTACATATAGCCTGAACAGTTCAAACGGCCACCTACTTACTACTGGGTGTTTAGCGAGCATGATTTGGTTAACTATTGGTATGTTCCGGTCAGTGGCTATGTTCACTGATGGCCTGCCAATTTTTCGCCTCAAGGCAGGTCTGGAAACAAACATTTGCAGGAGTATCCTGGTTATAACCTTCAGACTTCAGGCTGTGGCACAGGAACATATCCTTGGTAAGTAACTTATTCTGCCTTGACTTTTGTGTTCTGCCAGCCTCATTTTACTTTCTGACTCTCCAGTATTGTAGTTATCTCTCTCTGAGGTCCTCCCAAATTCCTGGATGAGCATCTAAATTGATTGATGGCTATTTCAGACAAGCTTGAGCTCAGTGGATCTTCATCTGTACTTGAGGCTATGTATCTTCTTGAGTATTCAAGTGGTTTAGATACAATAAAAGTTCTCATGGGCACGGCCTAGCCTGTTTGCATTCACTGTTCCTTTGGACCTTCTCCATCATCCTCAAAATCTGTGGCTCATAATTTTCCAGTGAACTAATTTGGAACTTGAGAAACCGCCTACGAGTGTGGGATGCTCAATTTGGCCTTGATCTTTGCTTCTTTTGTCCGCTGCTGCAATATAGTTTTGCTCTCCAACAAGGCCACAAGTATGGGCTGAAATTTTTCAATGTACCATTCAGTCTTCTGTCCTGACTTGATGCAGGCTGAAGCTGTACTTCATATTTTATGTTACTTTTGCTCGCCATGAGCTGTTCAATTCTCAGATCAAAATTCTCCAGTGGTCAATTTCTTCTGCACACGAGAAACTGCCGACAAGTACACATGGGCTGTTGAATTTCCTGTTCACCCTCCCTTCCTCTCAATTGATTGAATTGCCATGCCCGCAGGTGTGTAATGTACAGCTCATATTTTTACTTTTCTCAAGTAATTCTGGACACCTATGAGTGCAGGGTGTTTCGAGTCCATATTCCTTTTCCGAGTATCTGTCTGTGTGCCTGAGGAACTGGACATGAGGGACACGAGGAACCAACCATAGGTTTGTGATGAGTGTCCGCAAACTGAAAATTATATTTTCTGGGTCTTTATTAATTGCTCAATGACCAAAGGATATTTGATTGTTCCCACTGAGTATCATCCTAAGTTTAGTTCTCATCGATGACATGGACTCCAATTTTCCATAGCGGAGCCACAAGTCCATGCTAGATGCATGCTAGTGCTACATACTCAGACAGGTTGTCTTCTTAGGTCCAGTTTGATCCCTGCGACTTTGATCAGACTCTATATAAGAATATCTTAATTTTAGTTTATTGAGTCTGACTAGTGGAGACTACCTAGAATTGTCAAATAGGTCAGTCATGTTTGGTAAAATTTTGAAGGGGAATGTGAAATAATTCCTAAAGGTTCAGCACCCGCCTCGGAGAGGCCTAATCCCAAGTCATAATATTGATAAGATAACTCGAGAGTAGTAGAATATGCTAGATACATTCTGTAGTATATAAGGTAGCCACTGGAGCCTACAGCCCCAGTGGATTGTAACCCAGACCTAACAGTCGAGTGAACCAAGCTATTTGAACAGCTCAAATCACAACAAGGACAATGTACTATATGACACAGTAAAAAAAATGGTGGCCCCGGGCCTGCTCAAAGGGGTACACAATAAAAAGAATTTCTGCCTCCGGCCGATTTGGCGCTTGTCACACAGAGGTGGTGACTAAGTGAACCGCACCATATTATTTGCACCGTTATCGCACAGCCCCCGACTGTTTGATCGCCGGTGACAGGCACAGCCACTTCCCCTTTTAGGCTTAGGGGTCGTCAATTGACCTCATTTGTTGGATAGAACTGTGGATCCCATCCCAGTGAAAAAACTTCGGGCAAAAGCATACAAAGACGCAAGGTTAACGGGTGATTTTATTCAGCAGGTAATTTTATTGGGCCAGTTCCCGAGAAGGGCGTGTGCGACCGCATCAGCAATATGACAAAAGTCTTGTGACCTTTTGATCCTTTTGTCCTGTAAGAAAAAAAAAAGTTCGCAGAAATGCTCCTTAGAATTGAAAGGGATAGGTCTAATTTTTTTTTTTTGGGACATCTGGTGGGATTTTTGACCTAGCCTGTGGTCTGGTGATCTGGCGGTCTTTTTCGACCTGTACAGTCCTGTACAGGACGTTACAGGACGTCACAGGACACTTGTCGAAATCGCGATGCGGAATATCTCCGGATTGCGGCCAACAACTGGGTGATCTTACCATGCTCTGGGTAAGTTCTCATGAGCACCGCATCATCACTGCCATATCGGAACTGCTTCACGGGATATATAGTGGACCCTCTACAGTACAGTCACATCATTTTTGGCAGTATCAAGGCTTTCACTTAATGGACTGGCATGCTGAAATATTGACCCATACAGTGGTGGAGGTAGTTGCCCATGAAATTGGCGAGACTCCTCCAAAATCTTCACCCCCTATAGCATGGAAATTGGATTGTAAATTAACTATGCTCGCGAGTCTACGAGGTTGCAACATACCTCTGTGTGTTCATTCACGTGTAGTACAGGTGCTAGCACGAATTTGTCCACAGCGGAGACAGCGGAGGCATCTGTCGTCTATGTCAGTACATATAATTTAAATTCTGGTCCTCTTCTTGCTCCTCCTCCTACCTACTCGTCGGACGTTTTCATGCGTCGACCCTTAATTCCGTGTATTGGGTCTATGTTCGCCACCCTATACCCAAATCGCTTGCGGCGCGATTTACTGTACCGTTGGTGAGAATGACGCTCCTGATGGCGGATGTACGGAGAGTTATGTATGACACGCTGCACTGTGCACTTGCCGACTTTGTGCCGACTCAGCGTTCGGGACGACAGCCCTCAGGTTTCGGGAGGACAAGAGTGTGGCGGAGGAGCGGAACGAGTGAGATCTGGAAAGGGGCGAACGTAGGCTCGAATCCAGCAATGTCGATAGACAGGCTGGTTCGATCTGAGTTTGAGTGGGACGGCCCCAATAAGAGATCTCGAACCGGTAACTAACGTTATCTTATCTTGGATTTACATGATTTACATATACTTGAATCAACACAGATAAACAAACTTATGTAATAAGGGATCGTTCTTTTCTTAAACCTCAAGTGAGGATTTTGAGAGCATGTTGAATTCTTTCCGCTCTAAACTTTGTAACAAAAATAGTGGCAGTGCATGGGATTCATCAGGTTCCTACCCAGCCGCAGTTACGAGGTTCATCAATCTCAGTAGTATTATTACAATCGAATACAGCGAAATTGACTGAACGGAAAATTCGGACCGAGTGACCGTGATGTTATAATAGCGTGACAAAGTTGGGATGAACCTCTCCACAGCGGGATTCATTAGTTTTTTTGTGATGTTTTAGAGCCTGTTTGTGATGTTTTTTGGCTTCTCATTTGAATCCCGACGCCATGGCCGTACCGCGATGAGCACCAAATTTAGAGGCTCGCCATCGCAACGGCTCCACAAACGTGTCATGAGGGGGAGCCTAACTTTTGAATGAAATGCTGGCCTGTATAATTCGATGCGGGATGTGGTTGGGATGTGGAGCCGGGTCCTGCAGCCCGAACTCTGCTGAAAAAAAAAAACTGTCTATCGTTTTCAAAATAGCTGTCAATGACCGTATTTGTATTTTCCATTCATTTCGAAGCACGTGCTTCAATGACCTTCTTTCCTCTTTAAAATTCCGGTGAAGATGTACTAACGCTACCCGCGCGCAGGTCCGATCCAGGCGGAAGGCGAGATCAACACGCCGAATTGTCGAATTGGTTCAAATGGTCACGCGTCACACCCCGTGTCGATTTGAACGTAATGATACGGTATATTCTAGAGCAGTTGAAAAGTGAGGAAAATTGGGAGTCGGAAGCCGAGGAGGAGAAGATTGAGAGTGAAGAGAAAGAGAAGAGCGAGACAGAAGGCCAGGATGGATGGACGTGTGACTGAAGGGGAGAGGATGGACTCAGAGGCGGGGTGTGAAGAGCAGGGTGAAAGCGAGGATGAAGGGCAGCAGAGGAGAGCATACCTCCTGTGGCAGGGGCGGATAGCGGTCGAGTCCGCCTCGCAGCACGCCAAACACGTTATGTTCGATTCTTCTCTAAATGTCTTTTTCTTGCCAATATTCTTTTGACAGCCCGCTTCGACGACCCCATCGCCGAGGGTTATCTATAAAGAAAATATAAAGCTCTCCTTTAGCATCAAGAACCCAGAGAGTGTGCCAGCACTCGAAAGAGACTGCGCCAAGTACAGTCGAAGCTGTCTTAACCCATAGGTCTCATAACCCATAATCTGTAATACCCCATAGGTTTTGGCTATCCACCAAGGTGGTTCCCAATTAAATCCCATAACTCTGTGAAACCCCATAATCCATACATTTTCGAGGGCAAAACCCCATACATTTCCTGGAATTTGGGAGGTTTCCCTGAGTATTTAGAGAGGATAATTGGTCAAAAACAAGAGAAAGACCATTTCAACAGAGCCAAAAGTTATCTCAACCCAATTTGAGCCTGTTTGGGACGGGAATGGCATGTCAAAGTGGCAGTGACTGAGTTTTGATGGGCCAAGTTTTGGCAACATTGCAGCTGAGAACTCAATTCAAAGGCTGAATCAAGTGGAGGAAGATGCAGTCATTGAGAAGCTCGAGCGGGCTTCGGATTATGAACGCGGTCTCTCACGTCTCGATCTACCTCAATCACCGTGCAGATACGGTGGACTTGGTGGACGCGGATGTGCCTGCCCTTTTGACATGGCAGCTCCATGACGAATCATGGATATGGATCATATTGGATGAGCGACCAACCTTGCGGGGCAAGGTTTATGACCTTGAAGGTGCGACCTGCGAGGAAGAGGAAATGGATGCGAGTGACCAATCGTTTCCATGGATCCATTCCGGCTGGATCGCTTGGCAGAGTAAACGATTGGAAAAGCTTGAAAGGAGGGCCATAGAACTGGATGCGCATCCAGAGAGCGGCCCGTATCTTCGTATGTCTTCGCCTTGGCACCGGATCTGTTCTTCTGCTGACTGACCAAGAATGGTTCACTCGATCCGATTCCCAGGATAGACTGTGGTCGATGGAACATGCCACTGGTCGGCCAACTTCATCCAGTTGAAGCTGGTTCGGTTGGCACGACTATGAGTCGATGGCCGCCAACGGGCTCAGTGTAGAAGATAGATTGAGACTCTCAAATCATCTTTGGGATATCAAGTAATTTTTAATCGTCCTATGAAAACTGACAGTCGTTGTACGAAGTGGCTCGTCGGAAAACAGAATGGCTTGACGAGAACGTATTTGGTAGCGGATTCCTTGAAATTGTTGTCCGTCGAGACAACGACAACGGCCTGGAGAAAGACCCAGATGAAAGTGTTGTCGGTGGTTGTAAAAAGAAGATTGAATAATACGGGCTGGATTTACGAATCGAAATGCAACGACACATTTGAACTTGAGTCCGTCCACGCATCTTCAAGCGTCAAGGCTTGTTGCATTGTCACGACACCAGCTTCTCTCGCCCCATATGCTGCGTCTAGCTATATACAAAGTATACAATATGTACGATAATCTAATTTTCAGACCATGTCCGAACGGCACAATGGACAGCTTGACGAATGGCTGGTCTTAAACCACTATCACACCGAATTCAGTACCGCGTCTTGAATTGTGCCGAGATAAGGTAATTGATTACCTTGTAAAGACAGCCAGAATGGAACCGGTTCTTACACGTTTTACAGGGCTTGCTTGGTAGAGATCCATCCGTGACGCTGATGATTCTGCCGAGGGACGGAAAGTGAGATTGCAAGTGCAAGGCTAGAATTCGACGCTTACGAATAGCAGATCGCACACTCGACCTGACCCTCGAAGTGGAGTGTGACGTTCTTTTTGAAAAGACCAATGCCGTCCACGATTCGGCCGTTCTGTACAATCCATTCGTCAGGATGGCGTACCAGAAAGAATGAGCAGCATACTTGCGACCACAGTGTCTGCTGCACTGCGAGGATCCATGCCCTCCACCGACTCTCATCTACACCGACTCTCTGCACGTCTTTGACCTCTATTTTATGGAGCGGCCAGTCTGACGGGATCTTGAGCTTGATCTCGAGTTGATGCTCGTCAACGAGGTACGAAGCGACGACTTCGTTAACAGCTGCAGCCACTTTGATCGTAAGATTCTCGTCCACGAGCTCGGCAGCGACCTCGGGGCTTTTCACATACGCCAACTCCGCGCGAATAATGACGGGCGAAAAGTGGAGGGATGTGTACGTCGCGATGCTCGACGACAGCTGTCGGTCCTTGCAGTCCAGGACCCAGTTGTAGATGAGGGATGGGACGGTGAGGAGCGCCCGGTAATACAGATGGGCGGCAAGGACCTGGAAACTCCACGGACTTCCCGATTCATACACTGCCAACCCATGTCAGCGCTGGTGCTAATGGCTCCGATGGCAGCTTACGCTGAACAAAGTATTCATCGACAGCCCATGGATCTAGCTTGAATGCTTTCGGGATGCCCTGATCAACGCCCAGTAAACTGAGAAGGTTTGGTATGAACGACGTTCCGATGATATCCAGAGTGCGAAGCTGGTCGATGTAGCTCAGCCTGACTTTCAGCGACTAGGGTCGCGTAAGAGATCCAGTAGGAGCATTGGAACAAGAGAACACCCACTGCGTCGGTGAAAAGGTCGAACACCACCATCCAGCCGAGCAGATACCCGAAGACAGTCTGTCCAAGTATCAGCATCTCCAAACGTCCGCTGAGCACCAAACGCACCGACTCCTCAAGATCCAACAAGTCTCCTTGATCAAAATTGAGACTCGTTTGTAGAATATCGAGCAGCTCAAGGGGAAGATCCGCCTTGACGACAGCATCGACATCCACGCCTGCTTCGATGACAAAGTGCTCCGTTCGCTTCCGTGCAGCGACGCCGAGCAGCTGGTAGGTCATCTTCTGCACGTCGACGGATGGGTCGGCCAATAGGTGGCACATCTAAGCCGGAATTTCATGAAGTAAACTTCTACGCGTGGCTTAAGTAAGCTCACCTTTGGAAGAGTCTCCTCTGTTATCAAGGACGTGGGTAGGTCCTGGACGATGGACAGGACGAGCTCGCGGCACGTAGACCGAGGAGAAAACGCTGCCACACCGTCTGCTGGAGTGAATACAAGAATCGGGGCGAAGAGAGGAGTAACATACCTAGCTGCCCAGCGGCGAGGTCTCGCACCATCGTCAAGACTTGCATCTGCCTTTCCTCCCAGCTAGCTCGAAGGGTCTTATTAGTGGAAGCCAGATCCTGGATTAGGATGATCAGCCGCAATGTCCGCGCCAGCGTAACCAAGGCCTCGTCATCCGTAAGTGCAGCATTCTACGCAAATGATCCAGATAATCAGCGCGATGTGTCGTGTCTGCCTACAAAGCAACCGCACCTCAAGATTGCTCTCCAGCACATCATAGATGAGATCCCAGTGCGTCCCAGGTACGTTCTGTAGAAGTGGCGAAAGGTAGAAAAAGACGAGCGTCATGGCGCTCTCCAGCTCCTCCTCGATATCTTCGTCGGACGCGACCCATTGCTGACACGCCTTGAAGATGTTCACCGACCGCTGCTGCGGGAGGAACACAATGTCCGATTCTATGTCGGGCGCGCTGGCGGCAAGTTTACGCAGCGCCAGTAGTCCCTGCGTGTTCGCCTTGCTCGCCGGAATGCCTAACAGATCCGCCGCAAGCTCGTTACGATATCGCTCCAAGCGCGGAGGCTCGAGTGTGGAGGCGCTGATGGCCGAAACGAGGGCGATACACGTCTCCGGAGCTAAGTACTGTACTAAGAGACGGATCTTGCCGGCGACAAGGGGAACGAACGCACCAGTCTTCTCGATCTTCCTCGCAAACGCCATCCAAGAGTCCGCCTCCGCCTTGTCCGCATCTTGCAGCACGTGTCGCAGAATCCGGTCCAGGACACGACAATCACGACTCCCCTCCGTTCTACGCGCACAACCAATCAAATTGACGAGCAGATTCGGCAGCGCCCCACCGCCAACGAGCGGCTTGTCGTTAATGACCGCCGCAAGCGCCCTAGCGCGCCAACCATCCTCCGCCGTGACAGTGAGGAGATACGTCGCGAGCTGCTGTGCACGCGCCGCCAACTCCGCCACCGCCACACCATCCAGCTCGGGCGACGCGGCGTCGAACACGGGGCTCACAGCAGCGGGCACAGCACGGTAGTCCTCCGCGTACAGCGCGAGCGCCAGCACGTGCCGCACCGCCCACACGTTCTCCTTCGCCGCGCGGCGGTCGGCTGCGAGTGCCTGTAGCAGCGCGGCGACGATGCGGGTGTAGGCCGCGTACCCGCGCGCGTCGTGCGCACCTGCGCGCCTCGGGGGGCGGATCGCCGAGGCGGGCGGGAGGTGCGGGTGCAGCACCGCGAGGCTCGCGGCGGGCGGGTCCGCAGGCAGCGCGTCGAGCATCGCGTCGAGGGCCGCGCGTAAGGGGAACACCGCTGAGACTACATTGATCGGCGCGCCGAGCGTGTCTTCCGCCAGGGCGTCGAGAACGTCCTCCGGGCTGCGGAGGCGGAAACATCAGCTTGATCGACAGAGAGAAGCAAAAGAAGGCAAAGCACGCACGTCACGCACACATCCGTGCTGCACACCAACACGCCCAGCCGGCGCGTCACCTCAGCGAGCACCGTGGCGCGGGAAGCTTCGTCGCCCAACTTACACCAAGATGCCCAGATCTCCCGCGCGGCTCCGACTGCACTGGCGTCGCGCTCCTCCGGCGGGTATGCGCGTGGCAGCACATGCGCGAACACATGCACCGCGGGGAACAATGTTTCCCCTCCGCTCTCAACGCCCTCCAGTGCATCCGGACGCGCCGCCAGCACATCCCTCAGCAATGCAACGTCCACATCAAACTCCCGCAGCGGTATGGGCTGTACGAGTGCCGCCTCGACGCGGCGCGCAAACGCACTGACGGCACGCGCGAGCGCCGTGCGCCCCGCAGCGGGCGATAGGAACAGCTCGCCGCGCTGCAGTACCTGCGCGAGGACGGGCACTGGTACAGGCGGTTCACGATCGCCATCGGCGGCGATGAGCGCGTCAAGCGGGCCTGCCTCCGCGGTGCTCGGGTTCGTACTCGTCCCCGCCCCCTCCCCGCCGACCGCGCGCAACCCCGCAAGCGCCGCACCCGCCTCGGTGCCGACCAGCGCCCCCAGCGCATCGCCCGCCGCCTCGGGGTGCGCCGCGACATCCGCCAGCAGCGCGCTGTAGAGCGCCTGCCTCCGCGCCGCGCGGTGCGTGAGGTACGCAAACAGCAGCGCAGGCGCGATGAGGAGGAGCGCGTATGCACGGCGAGCGAGGAGGGCGTCGAGCGCCGCCGCTACGCTTCCGTCGTCCCCAAACTCGAACGCACGGCCCCCAAACGCAGTCAGCGCCCGAACGAGGAACGCGCTGTCCTCCGCGGCCACCGCTGCGCCGAGCACCTCCGCCGCGAGCGCGCGCCCGAAGGCGCGGATGCGCGCGGCCGTTGCGGCGGGGGTGAGCTTGCTGCTGCGCGTGGGCTCGGCTTCTTCCGGCACGATGCGTTCCCCGTCGACCTCTTCATTCTGCGTAGCTGCGCCTTCCGTGGATGTGAACGCCGCCTCCTCGCCGACCAATGACCCGAGCACCGCACACACGAGCGCCGCATCCCCCTTCACGGCCCATCCACCGTGCACACACGCGCCGAGCGCATCGAGGCCCGCGTCGAGGAGGTCTGCGTGGAGGCGAGGAGTTAGATTGGTGTTAAGGGTAAAGGAAGGAGGAACAACTCACCACCCCCCGCTCCACCCGCCCCCTCCAACGCCTGCCGCAAAAGCCCCGCCGCGCGCCGCGCCTCCATATGCAGCAGCGGCGCCGCGTACTTCTTCTTCTCGTGCCTCTCCTTCTCGTCCTTCCCAGCCTCTACCTCTGCCTCTGCCTCCTCTGCCTCTGCCTCCACCCCTCCACCACCACTCTCCCTCCCCGCCCCGCGCACCCCCACCGCACTCGACGTGGACAGCGCCCCCCACACCCTCCTCACCTCGCGCGCAAACAGCCTCGCCCCCGCCGCGCCCTCTGTCTCGCGCGCGAGGGCCCCACGATCTGCTTCCTGCCCACCCCGAACACGCCCCGCAGCCCTCCCCCGCCTCACAACAAACACCGCACACTCCAGCAGCGCCCCGACGAACGCCGCACCGCCGCGTGCGCGCGCCACGGGGAGCGCGGTGGTTAGTGCCGGCGCGGGTGTCGGTGCGTGTCTGTCTATGTCGACTAATTCGAATTCGAATTCATCCCGCGCACCGTCGTCGTCGTCGTCGGAGGAGGAGGATGGTGAAGCAGCGGCAGGCGGCCCCCCAAGCGCCGCCCAAAACGCGTCGAAGAGCGTGTGCGTCGGGGCGAGGAGCTGGTGCGGGAGGCGGGCGTAAGCAGACGGAGGAAAGGAGAGAGATGAAGAAACAACGAAGAAAATAAATAGAGGGAATGGGACTCACCTCCTCCGGCACACTCGCCACGACGACCACGACGCTCGGGTACGCCGCCACCGGCGCCCCGCCGCACGCGCGCGCGAGGAACTCGCGTTGAAAGAGAGCGTAGTAAGAGGGGGAGGTCGGAGGGGATGGAGGGAGGAGCCAGGCGGTGGGGGTATCTGTTGGGAGGGGTTAGTGTTTCTTCGGGAGGACGATAGGAAGAAAGATAAATTAGGAAGGAGGGAAGGAGAGAGGCAACGCACCCCTCAAAAGTCCCAACACGCCGCCCCACATCGCGCCCTGCACGCCCCCGTCGCGCTCCGCCCACGCCGCGCGCAGGACGCTGCGTGCAAGGGCGGTGGTGATTGACTGTGCTTGTGCGGCGTCGTCCGCGCCTCCGGGATTCGCGCCCTCGACGTCGTCGGCTTCATCATGTGCCCCCTCAACCCCGACTTCACCATGCGCACCCCCGACGGCACCCGTCTGCATACGAGCTCGAGGAAGCTGGAGGCGTGAAAGCACGGCAGGCACGGCGGCCCACGCCGCGCGCCGGAGGGCGGGCTGCGCGTGACCTAGGGGTTCTTCTTCTGCGTCGGGGTCGTGCTGTTCTCCTTGGGCGCCTTCATCCGAGTCTTCATCCGAATCAGCGTCCCGCTCATGGGCGGAGGAAGAAGCGTGCGCAGGTGAGGATGCGGCGTTCTCATCCCGCAACGCGCTCCACAGCCGTGCGCTCGCGAGGAAGCCCGGCAGCGGCGAGGACGCGTCTTCGGGCATAGTCTCTACATACCTTAGTTTAGTACTGTCGTGCAATGAATGGACGCACTCACCAAGCATATACCGAAGCGCACCAAACGCCGCGATGCGGAGACGGGCGCGGCGGTCGGGCTCGCTTTCCTCGAGCTCGTCTGCCTTGCTTCGCGGGAGATCGGGCTCCACGCGGCCTGTGGGGCGCTTGACGGGCGGGCGGTTTTTGTTGCCCGTATTGGGTGGAAGTGGATTCGACGAGGGCGCAGGCGGGTTAACCGCATTGTAAAGCGCATCGGGATCGAGCAGCGCGCGCTCGAGAAAGGGGGCAAGGACAGCGGGAGTAGCCGGTGTGCGTGCGGCGGCGGCGATGGCGGCGACGGCACGGTCGGGGTCGTGTGCGGCGAGAGCCCACGTGCCTGCTGCCGTCGGGTCGTCGTCGGCCGACGAAACGAGGGATGGGCGGAGGAGATCGATGCGGAGAAGGGCGGCGTGGACAGAGGCTGTGAGGGCGCGGATGCGGCGGTCCGGGTGGAGGAGGTGCGCGGGCAGGTGGTGCAGCCATACAGGCAGCATCTCCAACAGTGTGTACTCATTGCCATCTTCCTCGCTCTTGGCCGCCGCCACCCATCCCCCCAATAGCTCCTCCAAC
Organism: Mycena galericulata; assembly: GCA_029289565.1. Taxonomy (NCBI): domain Eukaryota; kingdom Fungi; phylum Basidiomycota; class Agaricomycetes; order Agaricales; family Mycenaceae; genus Mycena; species Mycena galericulata. Next base: position 365,747 of record JARKIA010000130.1, on the reverse strand, counting down.
GCCCTGACCTTCGTCACCGGCGCCTTCTTCCCCAGACTCCGTAGAACCACCAATAAATCCGGTGGTAGCCTATGCGCGAGCCCGCCCTCGTCCAGAGGATCGCGCGTCGCGGGCGCGGGTTTCGACGGCGGGATGTACACCTTGGCGCGCGGCGGATCCGACCGATGCGCCTTCTTGCCCCCCTTGGGCTTTTTCTCGCGAGTCGGAGGCTCCGGATCGGCGGGCCCAGCAGCTTTGCGGGCGTGCTTCTTGCGCGTCCCGGAAGAGGCGGACGATGATTTCGGCGGCATCCAAGTGAAAGAAAAGTAGACTCGGCGTCGAGGGACACGGCGAGCGCGAGTCAGCGGGCACGTGATAGCGCCCCTTACGGCTTCCGCAGTACACAAGCCACAACAAATTCAATGGTTGAAAATTATGGATCAACCCAAAGCGCTGGTGAACACATGCACGGTTCGATTCTGGGTCAGGTCCACAGCTCTTCACTGAATTCCTTCTCAATGTTCTCATTGTTCAGAAAAGAAGTGGACTTGGAATAGGGTCGTTCACGGTAGACTCGAACCAGTCCAAATCCTCGAAGATCGAAGACAGTCGTTCGATCAGTGATGGATAGGGACTGGAAGATAATCACGCCATTTAGTACAGTCGGGAGTTGCCGAGCTCTTTAAAAAACTTAGACAAAATTTCGCGAAAAGCTGGAACATCGACCTCCGCAATTCACTAATACTAAGAGGCAATATCGTAGATATACAAATCTTAAGACACTCTACGTTCTCCGAATTTCGATCCGAGCAGATTTGACCGCTGTAGAGCGCGATTACCGGCGGCGCGCTGACTCAGCAAATCCCCGCCCAAAAGCCCCTCAACGCGTCTCGACGCGCCATCACAAGTCGAAGCCTGGAACTACTTCAAAACGAAATAGATTCTCAAGGTACTCATCGAAGCTTTCAAAATTGTGCTCCCCATCCTCTGTGGGCCTGGTTAAATGGGCCTCCACCACCACTTCCTTCCGACATGCTTCACCGATGATTGGTGCTTGATTGGAGCCCGGAGACCCATTCTGGCTCGTCGAAGATGTTGCGGGTGGCCGTCTCCGAGTATTAGACTGCCGCGGGGGCGCGTAGCGAGTCTTGAGAGGTGTCGGTGTGGTATACCCATCTCCGCTTCCTAGCACGACTTCGGGCTGTTTTCGGCGCCGTTTGGGGGTCTGCGGCACATATTCCTCGTCTTCCGGGGCTTCCCTGAGGCGTCGAAAGCCCATCAGGTGTGAGTGTAGGTGCAGCGAAGAAAGAGGTGGATGCACGGGTACAAGGAGATGATTGCGGTGAGATTGCTGAGTCACCAGCGCTGCAATAGTAATCGCGCTCTGCAGCACTCGAATTTGCTCAGATCGGGATTCGGAGAACATAGAGAGTCTTAGAATTACAATCCCTACGAGACTGTCTCTTACGATTTGTGAATTGAGGAGGTCGATGTCTGGCCTTTCACGAAATTTTGGCTAAGACATTTAAAAGTCTCGGCAACTCCCGACTGTACTAAATGGCGTGATTATCTTCCAGTCGCTATTTCACCGACCGGTTGATCGACTATCATCAATCTCTCGGTTTTCCGAATTGCGACTGGTTCGAGTCTACGTTCACGGTTCCCTTTTTCCGGCCCTTTTTCAGTTCCTTTTTCACTCCCTTTTTTGTTTCAAGCTCAGAGAATAGTTGGATTAACCTATCACCTACTTAGCATTTGGGTATCAGAATATATGTAAAGGATGGAGTTTGAATTGAATGTATGGTCAACCTACAGTGGATCTAGTATCTACTAAATGCAAGGAAAAGGAAGCAAAAAAGGGAGACAAAAAGGAGATCTTGTCGGGGGGTTTCACAGTAGCCCTTTTTCCTTCCCTTTTTTGCCTCCTTTTTCACTCGATTTCCGTTGTTTCTAGACTTGGGGTTGACTTTTTTTCCCTTTTCAAACCTTTTTACATACAAAAGTTGAAAAGGGAAAAAAAAAACGGGCCAAAAACGAAGGAAACCCGAGAAGTGAGAAAAAAGGGAGAGAAAAAGGAGCGGAAAAAGGGCTACTGTGAACGACCCTAATCTGTCTTGGTTCAGACCTACATTACATCAATTCATCCCTGTTGATTTGGTAGCACAATGGTAGTGCATCTGCATCAATTGTAGTGCCGCTAGGAAGTTACGCAGAAGATCCCGGTTCGACTCCGGACTCGGTCGTTATATTTTTTCGTGCTCCTCTCAATTCTTCTCTGCAATGGCTTAGCCAATAAGGGGGCAAGTCCATTAAATCTTAAGTACCATCCAGCATTGCAATGGTCGTAAATGTGAAGCATGGTTGTCTTAAGTCGGCTCACACTAGTTGAGATTGCAAGTTCAACCAAGTTCGGGACAACCCGCTAGTGCCGTGTCCTCGGATCTCGGGCCGTGGCCGCCGCATTTGTTCCAACTTCCTTCCACCAATGTTCCACCACCACAAGCTACCACTTCAGTGCCACAAAGCGCAATTAATGACCTCTGAACCCACTACACAAACTCTCTCAAAGCCCTCGACTGCCACCAGGGATCTCGTCCCTTGTCGACGCATTTTTCCCCAGTCTTTCTGTCCAGGAGAGCACCGGCAACAACACCCTGGATCGAGGAACTGCGGCAAGCCACTCGTCGAAGCACATAGCGGATATGCTGAATCGTTGCTGTCGCGGCGCGTAATGTCCCCGCTTTTGCTTCCCCACTTTCATGGAACGCTTGTAGTTCCTGGAGCAGTTACCGAAAGTGTTTCCAGCGCTCAGCTTTGCTCGCCGGCAGTGCGCACGACATCGAGTCGGTGTTCCTCTCACAGCAACGGCCTATGAACCTCCCACGCGTGTCAGCAACGGATTGTGTCCGACGAGGATATCGAGCAGGATCTCGAGGCCTCAATACCGCAGCCGTGAAATGGGTGGCATCCGACAAAGATGCCGACGAAGAGCCGGAGAACGACATAACGCTCGTCTTCCTCCATCATGCGCCGCTCCTTCGAGACCCTCCCCCCAGGACAGTGTGGTCACATCGATGACTCGAGAGAAACCTTGAGGTGCGGCAGCCTCTGAAGTACCCTATACTTCGCGCTGAAAAGTTCGCATAGTGTGGCACTCACGCCCCTGGCTCCCCGTGCACCGTTTTCATCCAGGATCTAGCTCTCAGGATTCACCAGCAACATCCTCCGGGCTAGCCGGGAGGCAGATGCATTGAAATCTTGACGATGATGCGAGAGCTCGCCGGTAAGTATGTTACTCTATCTTTCTAGATGCTTTGTATTCACCCCCGTCGATGGTGATGCAGTACTTGCTCCAGGTCATGAGCTCGTCTTGTCCATCGTCCAGAACCCACCTCCTTTGTGGACGGAGGGGGGGGGGGGGGGGGGGGGCTTACATAAGCAAGGCGCGGAAACCTATCTCGTCAAATACGCGCCTAGGTGTACCACCTGTTGCCCAACCCGTCCGACTATGAGTAGGAGATGGCCCACCAGCTTCTTTGCCTTGCTTCCCCCAAGCGATGAGAGCTCTTGATCATCGAGGCAGCTGTCGGCCCTGCAAAGCGGCGCGATTTCAGCGAAGCCCAATTATCAGGTCGTGAAGGGTTCGTTTGGTTCCCTCTGAGCATAACGAAATTCTCAGTCATGGACAGAGTGCCGTCGTTACCGTGGTATGCATATCCACTGGACGGCAATGGGTGCGGTACGTATGGACTATTTACATTGCCTTAGTCGCCGGAGATGCATTGCCAACTGCGCGCCTGCCTCCATGCCAAATCATATCGGGATTGCAAGGGCCTCGCCCAGCGTAAGTTTTTTTTCGACCCATTCGCACCACGCTGAGAATGGCTTCGCAATCTAGTAGTTTGCGTAGCCCTGCCGATCATGATTATACAAGTGGTACTATACAGTATTGCTCGTCTCGATTCAATATTCTTTGCTCCTGTTTCTCAAACTCCGAACGCTATAAGTATCCGCCGTCCAGATATTTGTCCCGACACCTGAGCTCGCAGAGGGAGGAGCGGACACTGACATCGCATTTGAGGAATCCGCGTTCGATGCCGGCACTGATCTCGATGCCGCGGACATCGAGATATCTCCTCGACCGTGGCGCTTGCTCTGTACCGATTTCACAGACGCGCCGGGTTTCCCCTTTGCCTTACCCTTCCCCTTTGCCTTACTCCTTCCCTTTCCAGTGTTTGTCTTTTTCAGCGGTGGCTCTGCATCACTTCCAGCACTATCACTCTCGATTCCGTGTTTCGACGTGCTCCCCACGAGGTCATCGGTGTCCGGCGGCTCCAGTCCAAGTTCAGACTCAGGATCGCTGCCAGGGTCTGACTCTGCGTCGAGATCCATGTCCGATGGATCATCCTCTAGCATACTGGCTAGTTTGCCTGTCGGTGGGAGATGATGTGTCACGGTGGCCAAGAATCGCATATTTAGGCTGGCAAGAGGATGCTTTCCGACGTCTTGATAGTCCCCGCGAGACTTGAGACCGGCGACCCTTCCCATGGCCGCAGATACAGGGCACGCAGCCACAACACGCAACAGGCTGTACGTCCCGGCAGTTGGCGTCATTCTATGTGGAAGATCCTTGAGAACCCTCAAGGTTTTCGTCACCAGCTGAGGGTTAGCAACAGGAGCGTGCTGGTCTCCATTCTGTCGAGAACGAGATCATCAGTATCCTTCTGAAACCGGGTGTGTACGCTCCTCACCTTGTTAATCCAAAATCTCGAAGGGGTGACAGATCGGATTGCATGGCGCAGTGTGGCCACTTTTAACGGGGAGCTTCCTTCGCCATACTTGGCTTGCAACGCGACCCAGAGCAGGGGCGCTGGTGAAGAACCGTCCAAAACTCTGAGCACGAATATCAGGTCGGGACCCATCCCATCGCGATTTTGACAGATCACTTGGCAGTGCTTGTACGTGCTTGTACAAGCCAGAAAAGTGCCCAAGCTGACAAGCTCGCAAGCTATGTCGAAAAATCGACAAGTTCGAAAAATAATAGTTTTTTCTGAGGCGTGCATTAGCATCTAGGCATCGTTTCCGTGCTTTTATTTTTTTGCAACAAGTGAACAAGGCGCACAAGCCGACAAGTAAAATGTTCTTTTACTGATGCCCTTTGGGGGGGAAACATATGAAGGTTCCAGCTTTGCGATGCTGCAGCCATTTCACGGTTGTCGCATGATCCGGACCCGCATCGAAGCCGTAGCTGAACGAAGGCCTGGCGTTGGGGAGGACCGGCGATATGTCCGGTGTTGGCCATCCGGAGTAGACCGAAACGAGTTCAGCCTCGTGAGCGGACCACGAAGGTATTGAACCATAGAAGTCGAATACTTGGTTGAGACGCGGCTTCTTCTCAAAAAGAACGGGGAGGGTGAATGCCAGATAATCTTCAAGCCCGTTCGAGTGGGTGGTATTCGACGATATTTGATTTGAATAATATGACGGGGAACTCTGTGCGATAGCAGCTAAATAACTTGTCGAGCTGTTTGCGATGCCTGAACTTGAAGCGGCGAAAGCGGCCAAAACCAGTGGCTCGTCAATGACGATACTGTTATTCTTGGTTGTAGATTCAGCGTGTCTGGCAATCCCATATTCGACGAAACGTTTTTCTGTAACCGTTACATCTGTTGTAAGACCTTCTCTGATCAGAGCGACGTTGACGATTTTTGCGATTTTTGAGACCATTTCGGGATCTTAACCAATCATTACATCGTGACCGTAATCAAAATAACAGGACGTACACTTGGCCAATTTCTCAAAATCGAATGAATTGAGCTGGAGATCTCCAGGCCCGGGCCACGAGGGATCTTCAGCATGTTCTTGCGTAACCCATTGTTGACCCTCGGTGGGCGTGATTCCAGCAAAAGTTTCAACGAACGCATTGAACAGTCGGTGGGGGCTTCGAAAACGCTGGCAAATGAGCTCTGAAAGAAATGCCGTTGTGAAACGATACCTATAATGACAAAATTGAGACCTTTTTATATTAAAGAACGAAGTACAGTACTCACCGCCCGTGCAGCCAGTAGCTCATTCGTTCTGTCAGAGCCTTCCCACTAGGCGTCCCAAAAATCCTGGGCGGAATGTATCGCTCCATGAAGGCGAAGTGCTCTGCGTAGTTGGTAAAAGCACCAACATTATTCAATACTTATGGCACATATACTGTATAATAATTAAAAAAACTCAACACCTTTGAAAAAAAATGTTAGAAATGACACTACTTGGACAAAAGGTTGGACAAAACACACAGGTCGAGACTGTGTTTCAAAAAAAAAATGGCACAGCTAGTATCTGAGTGCTGAAAACCACACAACTGAAACTTAGGCACTTTAAACACACCACCCATCCACACACCATTACCCTCTCGACCGAATCTGTGGCGAATCGGCAATCCCCGTATATGCTGATCCGGGATCGGCTCAAGATAAGATGTTTGCGGCCGATTGATGACTGCTGTACACACTAGAGGGCACGGCTTCTGGAGTTTAGAGCTCGATGAGTGGACCACAATTCGAGTTCTTGTTAGTCTTTATCTGGTCGCATCGTCCCATGGGCCATAGGGCACATCTGCACCCTTTTCATCATCATCTGAGATGGCTCAGTCTGATTCGGGCCTGAGTCAACCCAAAAAAATGATGTTCCGCGCAATGCAAAGATCCCAAGTCCAAGTTGCGTGTTTTGGAAGACATTAAGGGTTAGGAACAAGTTGCGTCACTTTACCAAGTCATGTGTGAATTACCTCCCCCACCAAGTGACGCGTATTTTTTCCCGCTGACCCAAGATGCATATTTTTAACTACGTTTGAGCATAATTATTATACACTATATGGCCCATAAATACTCGATGAGCATCAGGCTTTGAGACGCCGGAAGCCAGTACTTTGATAATTACGTCGCGGTCGATACCCGTACCAGATATGACCAACCAAAAACGAAGTGTATTGAACAGATCCATAACCCACGCGCGCACGATCTCGCGCAAAATAGGGCGAGAGGCCGAGAGGTCGGCATCTGATCGGAATGCAGAAAAATGACTACGAGCAGCGTATTGAGCTTCATCCAGGACAATGAAGAAGGGCACAGTGGTTCCTGGCGGCGAGAAAAACTCGTTGATTGTTTCAAATCGTTGAAGACCCTGCTCCTGGGTCCAGTCCATGGGGGAATTGAAAAGGATATTTGTAAGACCAACAAAAAAGTCGCCACCCGCGAATCCGAGTTTCATCGGGAAGAGTTGGATGAGCAGCCACAACTTTTTCGGCTCCGTGACGTTGGTGCACGCTTGCACCACTTCAATGAAGAGTTGAAGAATAATAATACGAGCTAGAAGAATCTCGGCGAATCGCTTTCCAGCAATAACCCGATTCTGCGACAGGGCAAGCATGTGTGCCGTGAGCTCGCCCCCAGCCTGGCGACTGGGTAACTCCTTCAAAAACCCAGGCGAGTTGGGAACGATGGATACGATGGCGTTATAGATGTCGGAGGAGCCGAGACCATTCGAGTCCACCACAGACGCAAAATAGAAGCCCCAACGCAAACACAGGCCTTCGAGCATCAATCTGGTTTTACCCGACCCCGACGTGTTGACCAGGAATCTATCCACAACATTAATACCAAGGACCAGATAAATAAACTGTGGCGAACGTGTGGGCTCGTGGATCCCTGGGAAATATCTTGTGGACGCGTTTCCGGAGGCCTGGATTTTGCTCGAAAGAACCCAAATTGTGCAGGAGGAGGTCGGGTTTGTCCCCAGAACCAGGGAATCCCTGTGCTTTGTACCACGAAGTATCTGGGTCATCATCCGGCGGAAGCCAGGTGTCAAGGGGTTCCGTCTTCCTCACGAAACGCTCGAATACAGGTCGGAGGGTATTTATGAAGGACACTATGTTTTCCATAATGGTCTCTGGATTCCTCGGTGGTGGCTCCGTGGTTTCCACATTTGACCTTGGGAGATTTCCGGCTGCTTTAAGCGCTTCATAGACGGCTGACGCTATTGTTAAAACTGGTCAATATATACTCGAGCATACTTTATACCAGCTACACACCCTTCTCGAGGAAGTCCCCGCGCTGGTTCGTTCTAATGCATTCCTTCAAAACCCCAAAGAGGCTCTCGTCTGCTGCCAAAACTGCAGTGCACTCCTCGTCTGAGATGGTTGGATACTTGCGGGAGAGATTTCTTTTGCACAACCAGTGAAGATCGGCTGTATCCTCGGCATCTATCAGCGCGTTTCCCCTGTCATCGTTCAGTGTCGTCTCAGGCAGAGTGACATTCCCAGCCGGCCCGTCGGCACCAGGAGGGTCGGACATTGACTATACAGGAGGAGGGAGTTGCTAAACGTCTGCGCGGCGAGAAAGTATGATGAGAAAAATGAGGGGGGGTGAGGCTAAGGAGGAATTAGCGGGGTGTCCACTGTCCAGCCTTTATACGAGCGCAACGACACAAGGACAAGGAAGCAGTGATCAGATCAGCCTTATGACAGCTTTTATTTCAGAAACAATTGCGCGGAACAATCGCCTTGTCAAGAGGGAACTTCACGGCCTCCGCCCGGACTCGGAAGCAGGAGCAAAGCAGAAGTTGAGCAGCAATCACCAGTAAAATACATTAAAATTCGTGACATCGCTCCAGATACGCGCCCTGTACGGCTTGAAGTCGAGGACCAGTTATGGATGTATCCAGGCGTTCCGAGTTTGACGTTTCATGCAACCCGGGACCCACCACCGACGACAGAGACAAACAAGGATGACCAATCATACTCCTCGTGAGTTGAATATGCCACAGTGCTAACAGCGTCGAGGACTCATGAGCGCCCCCCCGTCACCGAGCGACGCCTTCATCTCATTTAATCTGGATGATTTGAACGATGCAAGCTTCTTTCTACGCTCCCTTGTGCGGTCATGGCTTATTGTTAATCGTCACCTCGATGCGGGATATGTCGCCGACCTCTCCTCTTGTTCCAAACTTCTCAAAGAAAACCCAGGATTTTACTCGTCGCTGAAAGCAGCTGCTGTTACGAAGGACTATCAACATATTCGTGCATCTCGTACGTGACACTTATCTTTGTGAGTTCTCTTTTGACGGGCGGATCCTAGCCCTCCTGCTGCGACCGAACACGCGTAGCACACGAGAATTTCTCCAGCGGCACCGGGATCATTTGAAAGCACATGTTGACGGAACTTTCGTATTATCTCCTTGGGAACCTGACTTTGAGGATGAAGATCTTCGTATTCATCTTACCGGTCTTGGGCTTTATGGCTTAGGAGATGAACCAACGCTACTGCTGGACAGATTGGGTACATTCAAAGATGACCTTGTTCTTCGAAGTCGGGTTCAGTCGATATTTGTGCGCGGGAAAGACACGTTCGTAGTGTCTCGAATTATGTTTCTAGCCTCATTTACAATTTTTTGATTTAGTTTCCTCGTCAACACGTCAGGCTCCGGCAAAACTCGACTAGCTTTTGAGGGCCTTTGTCAAGAATGGGGGTTCTACTTTGCGGCCGTGGATGACGCAAGCGGATATTCCTCCCGAGATTTGAACGACATTTTCATAAATCGGATCCCTAAACACCCTGGGTTTAAACATGAATTGGCGTCCCCGGACTCCGATATCTTCTGCGAACAGCTTAAAATCAACCAAGAGATTGCAGCGCACCATTTCAACGCAGCGTTACTAGCGCGTCTTTTGATGTTCCAGATGTTTGCCGAAATTATGCACGAGTCGGTGCCAGCCCCAGAGCATAAAATTCGATGGTTACTTTTCCAGCTCCAACCTCGTCTCGGCGGTTCCTCGGATAGCATAGCGCATCTGACGCACATATTGTTGAAGGATGATGATTCCTACACCAGACACAACATCACCGACACCATGGGGAAGATTCGTGATATTTTTGGCGGCGACTTTCATCTGTTCTATGTCTTGGATGAAGCGCAGCAGGCGGCTACATCATTTACGTCCGCGTTTTATACAGGTGGCCAGCTACATCCCATTCTCCCTGAAATTATGCGTGCTTGGCTGGCGCATACGGTGGACAATTTTCATGTCTCCATGGTCATTTCTGGCATCCAAATCCCAAAGTCTATATTCACCTGTGAAGGCAACTCAAGTCTGCGGCACCGTTGGTCTTCCGAAACAGGGGAATTCGATGAGGCCGCACAGCGTCGCTACATTGAATATTTTCTCCCCCCTTCTATTGCTGAATCGCAGACCGCAGAGCGGTTAATATCGCGGGCCTGGAGTTGGCTACGTGGACGGTGAGTATCTTCCCTAGTAATGCTCATCGCTGTTGATGCTGGTGTCAAGGCATCGGTTTACCTCGACGTTTGTTATGCTGCTTTTGTTGAATGGTTTCTTACCTGCGGACGCAATTCTCGATGATTATTTCAACACCATCACCCGTATCCCACCTCCTGACAGCGATACGGACATGCACTGGATAGACTCAATCGTGAGTGTCACTGCGTCCGGTAGATTCGGGATACTGGATTTTTCCATTTTGGATAAATGTGCGTCCCTGTGCTCTACCTCGCGAGTATTAATCACCTATGTTTAGACCCTTCTATGAAAAATGCGACCCGCCACATTTTGTACCACTACCTGGTCACAAAACAGCATCCGAAACCCCTTGGTGCTGAGAGTATCGACCTAGTCTCGGAAGGCCTGGGGAGATTCGGTGATGCGGAAAGCAACGAGGTGCTTATGGACGAACCGATGATCCTGGCTGGAGTTGCGAACTGGCTCCTCGGATGCCCTCAAGCGGAGGACGTTGGCTATACCCATTACTATTCCATCCTTCACAGGGACCCCCCGCCGGACAGCAAATCCTTAGCCAAATGTTTCGCATACTATCTCGCGCACATATTTGACCACAAGCGGCGGCTTTGCGACGTCTTTACATTTCCTGGCTCGTGTCCCAAGTGGGCAACAAAGAATGCGAGACTAGCAGTAATTCATTCCGACGATGGCAGGACGACCGTCTCTTGTCCAGAGACGTTCCCAACACTCGCAACCGTCACCGACTCGATGACAGAAACCGTCTCTTGGCTTCGGCATCGGGAGCAGACGCCTTTTTGCATTTCGAGCCGTGAATCCAGCCCGGATTTGATGTTTATTTTACAACTGGCCGACGGCACTTTCATCTGGGTCTTTCTACAGACCGTTGTCTCGACGGATAACAATCTCGAATCCATTCTCGTCAATTTACAAGACGCTAATTTGTTTTCCGCCGAGGTTCGTGATCCATCCTTGACCCGTGCGTTCCGCGGCTCATAGTGCTTATAGGACGATGAGAAACTGCGGGATACTGCCAGAGACGCTCTGAAAGCTCTCCCCAACAAATCATCTAAACTGGGCTCCTTCGGTGTTCTCCGGGTGGTAGCCTCCTTCCCCAACAACCCATACATCGGCCGATTGCCTCTGAAAACCACCCACAATGCTGCCAGTCTCAACATGGGATTGTTTAAACGGATTAACAAGGCTATACCCGCGATCGACATGGTCAACGAGATGGCGGCCAGCGTCGCCGGGCTGCCTAGCAGCAAGCGGAAGGCCGAACTTGACGGAGGCGAGCATCAAACGAAGAGGCACCGCTCGACGCCTGCTTCTACTCTGACTCCGGTGCCAGAGCCGCCGGTGCGTCGCGTGACGCGGTCGACCAAGAAGAAAACATAGTATAGCTTCATTCTCTTTACCCGTCGTTGTACTTTCTCTACCGCATTTCTATGTCTTGTATTCGAAAAGTTTTAGCAGTGGTGGAATTCGATCGCTGGGCGACCACTGCGTACGCGGAGAGGCGAGCTGAAGGTGGCCTCGGAGCACGCGAGCTCTGGTAACCAGCTGCAGTCCCATAAAGACCAGCCTTGAAGTACTGCATACAGCGGTGGTTATGTAGCACCCACACAGCGCCAATAACCTCCTTGCGTCAGGCCCAGGATAGTAGCGCAGAACTGGGAGACGATCCCATGGCCAACAAAGTTTGCCCTACGAGTCCGCAGTTAGGGCGGCGCTGGCGGGTACTAGTACTGGCGGGAAGCGGGTGACAACGTGAAGTAACGCCTGGGATATAGCGTGTCTGCTCTGGGAGACTGAGACTGGGGCAGCGGTGAAAGGGCCGCAGAGCTTCGGCGACTCTCTCCGACTATTGAAGTTGTGGGATCCGAAGTCGGCACTGGGGACGGTGAAGAGTGTATTATCGTTTTTTCACTGCTGCAACAGGTCCTCTTTTTGTGGGGAATAACTGGTTTCGATGGGGCAGAGCTTGACGTCTCCAAAATCTTGGGGACTGGGATGGCATCCAAATCAAAGGTTGCAGATGTAGAGAAGCGACCAGGGCCCACCTAAAATCCAAGACATCCATGGTAGCCTAGTATGGAGTGCTCAGACATATCCAGCATGAACGTCGTGGACAAGACTTGCCTTTTCGAAAATCGAAAATCGAGATTCATGATGATCATGAGAATTGAGATGGCAGCGCGACGACTTCCCGAGGATCATGTCTGGATCCATCTTGGGAGGAAATAAGTACGCTGGGAGCATTGGTTCATCGAGCCTGCCAGCGAGTGCGAGCAGAGGGGCGTCTAGGCCACCGGTGGGCACCGGAGTAGTGATCGATCATCCAGATTCCAGAGCGAATGGGCAAGAGTGGGATATATCCCAACTGTCATCTTCTGCCATGCAGCGTCGGTGAAGCACGTCGGTGGCTGCGCATGGTGGACCGAGTCGAGTCGAGAGCGAGTCGGAAGTTTGTGCAAACAAACAAAAAAAAAAGAAATTCGAGAAAAGCATGCAGCCTGAATTTAGACGTAACGATGGCCAAGAATACTGTATACTAGTAGGAAACGGGAGATAATATACGGTAGGCAATAAGTAAAGTAGACACTTTTGTCTGGCGATTCGCGGTCTACCTATCCTGTGGCAGGCCTCTAAGAGCTCTTCTAAGTATGTCACTTATTGTCGGAATCTTATCGTTCTCGAGGTCGTCACACTGAACCGACAGCCCTTCCGACTTTAACTCTAGAACCGAGCTAAGGTCCAGAAAGGGAGCATCTGGAGAATCGTGACGCATGCATATGAGAGATATTGAATCCAGACGGTCTACCCCGGATGTGAGGACTCGAGGCGCGCCCGTTCCCGGCCATCGCGAGCGCACCATAGCGATGTACTCCCACATTGCGAAGCCGATGTTGACCTTCACTTCGAAGCGTCTGAGGCGCGGAAGCAGTGGCGCGCCAGGGGCCGACGAGCCTGCACGCAGCGCCATCAGCAATTCGCCAGTGACGAAGTGGTTCGCGTAGAGATCCATGCGGCAGGACTGCAGCCTGTCCGGGGTGAGGCGCGCCGGGTCGCCTGTCCTGCATTCGTGCAACGAGACCTCCAGTGCATGCGGCACGAGACGCAGTAGCTGGAGGGCCTCCGATGTATCGAGGGGTATGCCCTCGAGGCGCAGAGTCTCAAGCTTGCACGCGGAGCGGGTGAGCATCGCGACGACGGCAGCCTGGGGCCAGGTTCCCGCCTCGAGGCGGTGTTCGCGTAGGCGGAATTGGCGCATGACGTCGGAGGCGAGGGTGAGTGATTTGAGATCAGGGAGCGTCAGCCCGTCGGCTAAAAGTGCCTGGACGCCGAATATGCAGCCGTGAAATTCGATGCGGAGGGCCTGCAGTCGAGCGACCCGTGGCGTTAGTCGCATTGCTAACGGTGCCATAGGGAAGTAAACATTGAGGCTGAGAGACAAGAGTCTGGGGCATTGGTCCAAGACTGTCTTGATGCATCCCAGTTGCCGTGGCATGAATTGGATGCTGGTGAGCTGGGTGTAAGGGAAAGATGTCGTCCATGGGCTAAATATTCCCAGCAACGAAAGCTCCCGCAGCGGCGTGTTGTGCTGAAACCAATTGATATCGATAGCCGGGGTATCAATTTCACTGTGGCCGCGAATATGAAGAGATGTGAGGCGGGGCGTATCATTGAGGGAGGTCTTGAGAATCTCTCGAGCCGTGGAAGTAATGACGTCGATTTTGAAGCTCGCAGAGCGCCAACGAGAGGCGCGTTGAGCAAAGAGCTCGAGGAGCCCATGGTCGACCACCACAGATTCTGGGGCACGGAGATCAAGATCCAGCTCGGAATCGCTGGCGAGCTGAAGGTGTCTTTCGACGGATCTGAATACACTCCAATTAAACGCGCCAGGAACAAAATCCACTCTGAAGGACGCCCATATCCGCGGTGTAGCATGTGCTACCACGCGCCACTGCACACACACAGATGCGAGGCGCGCTGCACTTGTAACGGATTCGGTGCCCTGGAAGTGATTCGTATCGACTGACAGCTCGAATATCAGCTGGAGGACCTCGGGCGGGACCATTCGGACTGGCGAGAAAAGCGAGCTAAGGATGCGCTGATTTTCGTCGAGGACAGAAACTCGCTCTACGAGGAATGAAAGTTGCGGCTCGAGCTCACGAATGACGCCTCTGTCGCGAGAGACTTCGGTCGCGACGGTGTCCATGAGATTTTTAAGGTCGCCATGTTGAGGAGAGGGCGGAAGACGACCAGAACGGAGAAGTGATAAAATCGTTGGGTCGCGGCGTAGCGGAATTGCTGGCCGTTGCGAGTCCCTGTGAGTCAGATGAGTTAAGGATTGTGTCCGGAAACCGGGCTTGACATACCCCATGTTACGATTCTCTGCCCCGATTCACCTCGCGTCGACGCGTCAATTGCTTGAATTGGCCAAGGAAAATATTGCAAAGGGGCAACAAATGTCACGCGGATACAGTAAGGCTAATTTCGAGATTTCCTACTCGAGCCTTTTCACTCGATTTCTTGCTCACTGGTTCGAGTGCAAAAATATTGTGCGACTCCTCGGTAGGCATTTGGCCTATATACATGTTCGCTATGTATATATCTCCCAAAACCGAAGACCCAAGTCGTTGAATCTACGACCAGTAGAGCCGCACAAATGTACTCCTTGGCCTTTACATCCTTCCAAGAGTCCCGCTAATCTGTACGCTTGCGCCGAGGTGCGCCGAGAGGAACTGCGCGGAGGGTAGGGGCGTCTAGGCCGGAGGATGGTAAAGAAAAGGTCGAGCGCCGCCTCGGGAGAGAGGGTTACGCGGGCTGAAAAGGAAAAGCCGAGGAGTCTGAAGCTCGCGAGAGTAGCCTCTGGCCCAATTCTGTTGAGATCGTGAGCGACAGAGGTCAGATCCTACTGAGAGGAGTCTTGGAAGACTCTGTGTAGCCGGCGAGGGACGGAGTCCACAGCGGGCCCCGGATCCCACAGGAAGAGGGAAGCGAAAGAACATGTTTTTCGTCCTTGAAGACAAGCAACTCATCTGGATCTCCGACTCGGAGAATGAGTTGTGTTTCCGACCAAAACGAAACCTGGAAAAATGTGTTGGTCATGCATGGTCTGCGCAGGAAGGGCGTGCAGGACCCATAGTCTAGATGCTGTTACAACCTATGTCTCCTGCTCTCCCCACTCTCGCACACCCGGCTTATCGTAAGCTTCGTGTACCCCGTTTTTTTCCTCGACGTTATGGAAACCGTTTAACGCAGTGACCAAGAGGAGCACAACTCGGTTTTTCCTTGAGTGATACTGTAATAGTTTGTGCAATCTTTCGCCTGCTGCTGTCGCAGTTGTAGATTAACGTGGTCGACGAGAGCCATGAGCCAGATCAAAAAATTTGAGCTCATGTTGGCAATTCATGGCAAATCCGTAGGCATCGATGATTAGGCTATTGCTGCCTATTGCCGCACGCTTCCAAGAGTTCAGGCTGGATACTTCAAGTTAGTAAAGAGGAAAGAGATCGCGACGTTCCAACTTTAGTCGTGGCCAAGCCTGTAAGACGCCGGTAGCGGAAGAGGAGAGGTAGGCCGCAAATATCAGCGTATGGGTAGTCTCTCTTGACAGCGCTTTATTGTACCTCGCTCAATAAGCGTATGGGCGAGTTGACACAAGATCGTCTGGACAGCCGGCTGCCGGGCCCAAGAGGCAACCGTCCTTAAAATTTGCCACACAGGGTCGGAAAAGTGCAATAAGACCTCCAGACCCATCCTACCCTATTAGCCGAGCACAGCCACACCCAAATCGGGTAATTTTCTCAGGAAAAGTGACCGAAAAGGGAATTTTCTACTGAAATCTGGGCTTGATATAGGCCATTCTGGTCGAATCTGCGGTGTTTGGACTCGATTTCTGTCATACGGAATGGACATTCTTCATCGTTCCACGCGGGAATGTACCCCTAAAAAAACTCGATTTTTTTCGACTCTTCTAAAAGCGTTTTCAGAGCCATCCGAACAAATTCCAAAAAGTGAAATAAGGGGTCCCGGACCCACCCTACCCTTTGAGGCTGTGTCTCGGCATCTTCCGGTGGCTGCCTCTTGGCCGGGCCGGAGGTAATAATGCTCACGTGCATTTTCTACAGATTTTTTTTCTGGCTTTCTTCAGAACCACACGCTCGACCTCCGGCTCTGAGGTCTCTTCACGGCCAGGACACTCAATGGCGTCCTCATTATGGTCGCGGTCATCGTCAGGATGTATCGCCTCCACTTCCAGAGCACTTAGCTCAAGACCCTCGTTTGCGCCCACTGGTAAGTCCCTCATTCTTTCGGCGCGAAGCAGAGGCGAAGTACCTCGGTTGTTTTGACCCATTGCCCCGTTTCTTGTGCCCGTGTCATCTTGAAATTTCGTAAATTCCCGCTTGAAAAAGCTAACGAATTGTCCATAGCTTACATTTCGGTCTCTCGTGCCATCCGGTGTGCCCACGCGTACGCGGCAGCAGCGCAAGTAACCCACCCAGTTGGCACGTCATGATATTGCCCTCGGCGCTATGCATATTCATTTGTTTCTATAGCATCGATTGAACAATCTTTCGCCAGCCTGGAAGGTAGAATTTCGCAGAAGACCCTCAATGCTATCACGGTCAAGCCCTTTAAGCTGAAGACTATGACTGCCGTGCAGGCCCAAGTCCTGCCCATGCTACCCTCGCTGGCGGAGCCGTACGACCCAAACGACACCGAAAACGTTCGTGATTTACTCGTACGGGCAAAAACCGGAACGGGAAAAACTCTCGCGTTCCTCGTGCCGGCCATCGAGGCCCGCTTGAAGACCATCGAGCAGTATCTCGCTGGTCCAAACGATACTGGAAACGCGCAGACGGCCAAAATGCGCTTTACAAGACGGACCGTGGGGACGCTCATCATCAGCCCGACGCGTGAGCTGGCGACACAGATTGCGAACGAGGCGCTGCGGCTGTTGCATCACCACTCCGACTTTGAGGTCCGGTTGTTCACTGGCGGGACGAGCAAGCGCATGCAGATGCGCGATTGGATGAAGGGCCGCAAGGATATCGTTGTGAGCACCCCCGGACGACTGCGCGATCTCCTCGAGTCGGAGCCGGATGTCAGAGCTGCCATCGCGGAGACAAACATTGCAAGTGTATTCTTCCGTGTTTATTTACATGTGCTAATAATCGATCCAGCTCATTTTGGACGAAGCGGACACCCTCCTCGAGATGGGTTTCCGCGAGGACATCGAGGACATCAAGAGTTTCCTGCCGCCGGTCCCCACGCGCCAGACACTCCTCTTCTCCGCCACCGTCTCGAAGGAGATCCAGCAGGTTGCTCGTTCGACCCTCGCTCCGAACCACAAGTACATCAACTGCATCTCGGAGGACACCTCGCCCGTGCACGCGCATGTCGAACAGTACCACACCGTCCTCCCGAGCGCAAACGCGCAGCTCCCGCACATCATGCGCCTCATCGCGCACGACCAGCTCACCAACCCTGGCAATTCCAAAGTCATCGTCTTCCTGCCCACCACGAAAATGACTCAGCTCTTCTCGACACTCATCAATGCTCTTGCACCGAAGGCTTTCCCCGCGGGCAAGAACACGCGCGTGTACGAGATTCACTCAAAGCGCACGCAGGAGAAGCGGACGCAGATGTCGGACGCGTTCCGCGCGGCCAAAGGCGGCGCGACCGTGCTCATCACGTCGGACGTCTCCGCGCGCGGTGTTGACTACCCTGGAGTCACTCGCGTCATCCAGGTCGGCATTCCGAGCGGCAGGGAGCACTACATCCACCGCGTCGGGCGTACGGGACGCGCGGGCACCGCTGGACGTGGGGACCTCGTCCTTCTTCCGTGGGAGATGGGCGTTGTTACTTGGCAACTCACCGACGTGCCGCTCAAGCCGTTGGCACTGAACGAGCTGACGGAGCAGACCAAGGAACTCGCGATCAAGTTTGACTCTGATCCAAAGGCGTACTTCGGGGAGGTGCAGGGGCGCGTGCGGGAGACGCTTTTCGGCGATAGCCCAGTGACCCCCGTCGTGGAGGAAATTGAGCGCAACATTTCGACGCTGCTTGAGCGACTCGACGAGGAGGTGATAAAGGAGACGTACCTGTCGCTGCTCGGGTACTACATCGCCAAGTCGCCTGAGCTGCGTGTGCAGAAGCCTGTTATCTTGCAGGGGTGCCAGGACTGGACCACGGGCGCGTGTGGATTACCAACGCCGCCGTATGTGTCCGTCGCGTTCCTGCAGAAACTTGGGCTCTCGGATGGACGGACAAAGCACTGGGGGAAATCACGGGACAGTATGCCGGTCTATGGAAAGTCATCCAACTCGGCGCCGTGGATAGGACGCGGGACGGTCAGGAACCGCGGTCTGGAAAAGACGCCGGGGTGGGAGGCGGCTGAGGAGATCCAACAGGAGGAGAACGTGGATGTGGGCGAGTACAGGTCGACGCGGTACCAATCGGCTGGGAATGGGTACCCGAAGCGACAGGGGAGTCGGTTTACTTCTGAGCCCCGCGGGCAATACCGGGGCCGGGAACCTGCCTACAGCGGCAGTGGCGAAGGCGGTTATTCACGCAACGGGGGTGGGTATGGGAAAAGTAGTTCAAGTGGCTATGGCGGTGGACGAGGGGACGCAAGGTCCTCGTCTGGTGGCTTTAGCGGTGGACGAGGTCAATCCTCTGGAGGCTTTGGCGGTGGACGAGGGGACTCAAGGTCTGGCAGTTACGGTCTGCGATAGATTTGTTTTCTTCCTTCATTTATATTACGCGTACATTATCATGTCCCTTACCCTTGCTCAAAACACACAAAATAATTAGGGATTTTGGTCCACCCGTTTCCTATACTTGAAAACACAATGTACACAGCCACAAAAAAGTCACCTGATAAAGTCACGTTTTCCGTCCCACGGTCTTCGAACCCCGGGAACTCGGAATCCGCCGTGCGTTGGCGAGCTCGGAATCCACCGGGGTTTGGGGCAGAGCCCCAACAAGCTGTGGACCCTGCCGAAGGTGCGGACCGAGCGCAGCGAGTGTCCACGCCGAAGGCACGGGTCCTAAAGCTTGTTCAGCTTGCAAAGAGGTGAATTCCCCAATTGGAATGCATCACGTGACATGTACCGAACTCCATTAGGACCCCTGATTATCCGTAGGTAGGTCAAATCAGGAGTCCGGACGAAAATTTGGATCTGAAGGGCGTATGTCAGTGTCAAGTCCGGACAAATCGAGGGTCGGCGTGGAAGACCTCTGATCGAACGTCCGGACACTGGTCCACACTGAGCAGAGGTCAGATCAGAGTCCGGACAGGGTATATCTAGTCTCCCGTAGTCAGACCGATAATAATAATTTTTTTTTTTTTTGGTGAGTGGTAGAAAAAAACTTGATTATGGTCTGATTTCACTCGCGCATCCGATACTGGAAGCCAAGGTTCGGTAACTGCCGACGCCCAATTAGGAAGGTGTGACCTAATGGGGACTTGAATTTTTGGAGACGCGTTGAATTCCAGTACCCTCGGCCTGCCTCGAACGCGTGGATTTCTCTACATACCTCATAGACCACTCAATAATGGCTGAACAGCATGTGTTACTGCTTGCAGCTCTCACAGACAGCAATTTTACAAGTCACGTGTCTCCGAAACTCGGCTTCCACTATTTCCACTATTGACCCATCAAGTAAATCTAGACTAGGGTATATCCTTGCTCCTGGTTGCTACTATGTGTTTAGTCTAGTGGTTGTTCACTTCATTTAAAGTGATGTTGGTGTTTTCGCTCTGCCTTGTTCGGTCCCTTCCAAAGCCAATTAGGTTTCTTTTTAGCTACCTACGCCTCGCGCTAACAAGTCTTTTTATAAATGATGCATTCCTATCGACGGCAGTTCAAATTCATTGATCGCAACTACGCAGTACTCGGAACGTTACGGTTCGCTCATTTGCCGCCCAATTCGTTCCTTTCCCTCGTCCCCCTGGACGAGGACTTGGAGACTGTTAGGGAATTCCGAGATCATGTCGAGGTCAGTCTACGTGCCCAGGAGATGTTCGAGGAACTTTCAGCAGAGCGGGAAGTGTTGGCCAAGGCAGTTGCAAGCCTTAACATGGTGCGGAGGAAAGGAAAGCCTACTGTAAGCCTTCTGAATGTAGAGGAGGAGGATGAGGACGACGTCTAGTAATATATTGGGATTTTTCGCGATTTTTTGGGGTGATTTTGAGGTCAGAAGCAAAGTCCGGACAAAAATTGTCCAACGCGGCGACCAGACGCAAAATCCGGACAAAAATTTCAAACTGGGCACAACCCAAAGTCCGGACAATTTCTTTTTGAGGGTCATTTTGTGATTTGACCTACCTACGGATAATCAGGGGTCCTACTCCATTGTTCAAAGATTTTTTTGTTTTCCGCCGTCTCAACACTGACAACAGCGCCTTGCAGTCGACTCATGATCAATTCTGTGTCTTTTCTATTCTCTGGGCGTCCTAAGCTGAAGGACCCTTTAACCGAGTTGCACCGCCCATTCCGAGTCACTCCCGTTCATATTATTGAACGGGGAATAAAATGAGGATTGAACTGGTCAATTCTGTAGACTACTGTGGCTTAAATACATCGAGAAGTAAATATAAAAATTACAAGTAAACACGAGACGGAGAAACAGCGCTAATGCGCAGGTACATGATTCAGTCGAAGTAAGGAAAATCCTTCCGTGGTATGTCCTTGGGGAATATTCGCGAGGCGGCGCAATAGCGCTGGCGTCCGAGCAAAATCCTTCGCACGGACTTCGGTTTGTTATTCCAACACTCCCCCTCAAACCGAACGAAGTCCAAGGGCGGAAGCGAAATGTTTGGCCTTCGTGCTCGGAAGGGCTTTGGTGAGCGTGTCGGCAACCATGTCCGCGGGTGGGACAATAAACGAGCCGAATCGAGTTGTTCTCGATGACATATCGGATAAAGTGGTATCGAATGTCGATGTGCTTCGTGCGAGCATGGAATTGGCCTATGTCGGAATAGGCGAGCGCAATGGCGGACTGGTTGTCCCCATGGAGCGTGATGGGGTGCTCGAGCAGGCGGAACAACTCGGCGATGAGTTGGCGGAGCCAAATGGCCTCCTTCGCGGCGTGGGTCATCGCGACGTACTCGGCTTCCGTCGTCGAGAGCGAGACAAGTTCCTGTTTCTTGGAACTCCAAGAAATTGCACCACCGTCAATAATGAATGCATATCCAGAGATAGCTCGCCTGTGTTCCTGCGACATGCCATCGGCATCCGCAAATCCTTCCAAGCCTTTCTTGCCCGCGCCGTACGTGAGGCGCCAATCCTTCGTGCCTAGAAGATAACGAAAGACGCGTTTAACCGCGTCCCAGTGAGCTGGTCCGGGGTTATCAAGGAATTTTGACAGAATTCCGACAGGGAACGCGATGTCAGGACGTGTTCCAACTGCTGCCCACATAAGTGAGCCAACAGCCTCGCGGTACGGCACCTGCTTCATCAAGGCAATGTCCTTGACACTGGTTGGCAGTGGTCCGTCGAGAGCTGGACATTCGGGTCCATCGGCATCGCAAGCGGTTTGGCATCGGTAAAGTTGAAGCGCTGGAGAATAGACGTGATGTACGACTGTTGGGAAAGCGAGATGGTGCGTTCCTCCTGGTTGCGCTTGATCTCGATGCCGAGGAGCCACGAAACGGGCCCGAGGTCGGTCATCTTGAAGAGAGATCCGATGCGCGTCTTGTAATCCTCGAGTAATTTCGGGGAACTGCCGGTGATGGTGCAGTCGTCGACATGAATGGCCATAATGATGATGTGGCCGTCGGTGCGTGTATAGAAAACCGCATGGTCGGATTCGCACTGTGCGAAGCCAATCTCAGCAAGAGAGCGGCTAAGAGTGTCGTACCATTTGCGACCGCCTTGCTTTAAGCCGTACAAGGCCTTGTTGAGCTGCAAGACATATTTGCGGTGGTCCGCAAATTCGTGATCCGGCGGTTGCTCCATGTAGATGAGCTCATCGGAGTCAAGTTCTCCGTTGAGAAACGCGCTGTGGAAGTCGAACATGTCGATGTTCCAGTCGTTGCGAGCTGCAATTGCAAGAATCAGCCGAATTGACGCGATTTTGGCAGTGGGGGAAAAGGTCTCGTAATAATCCACACCGTGGACTTGGGTGAATCCTCGAGCGACGAGGCGAGCCTTGTATTTGTCGATTTCTCCGGCGGCATTCTTCTTGACGCGCAAGACCCATTTGCAGTCGACGACGTTGTGAGTAGCCGGCCTTTCAACAAGTTGCCATGTGCCGGCGGCTTTCAAAGCGGCGATCTCCGCATTCAATCGCGACCTGCCAATGAGGCCAATCTGGCCTCTTCTTCGCCTCCTCGAACGTCGGGCTCCAAGGGCCTCTGAATCCGACTGTCGCAGGCGGCCATACCATGCTCCAAGCATGGCGACCATTTCCCAATCTTCCGACAACTCTGCTCTGGCTGCCATATCGGCGGCTTCTTCTTCGACTGTCTTGGGTTTTACCTGGGGCACTCGCATACCGCGCGGAACTCCTGGGTCGGACGGTCGATTGCTGGTAGATCCAGCACCACTCTGAAGCGACTGAAGATACGCCGAGGGTTTGCGGATGCGTTTTCCGCGTCCTGCAGGCTCTTCTTCCGGTTCCTCGAAGTCAGGACCGAGCGGGTCCGTGCGTGCCAGCTCGCGCATGAGCTTGGTGATAGAGGGCGAAGCGGGGAGCGGTGCGGATGAAGCTGGTGGAGTACGAGGTGGGGTACGAGTTGGGCCGGGTTGAGGCGCGACATGCGGCTGAACGGGTGGATTCTGGTGCATGTTTGGGTTTTGATTTGCAGACGAGGACTGATTGTCATCCTCCTGCTCCCCCTCAAACAGTAGATCGTCTGGAATGGGTACCAAGACGTCGTTTCTGTCGAGTTTAACGCTCCGTTCAACGGCAATGGTGCGCTTCCCTTCAATATAAATGCGATGCCCACTGCTGACTTCATCGAAGCCAACCCACCGGCCGTCTTGTGCGCGGTCGTCAAACTTGCTGCCCTTGGGGTCGTGGACCCAAATCTTCGCGCCGAACTCGGGGAGCCACGAGAGGTCAGGCTTCTTGCCATAGACCATCTCGAAGGGGGTTTTGTTCTCCAAGGCGCGTGTCGAAGTGCGATTTTTGAGATATATCGCGTGATTGACGGCCTCGCCCCACAGAAATTTAGGCATCCCACTGGCGTGAAGCATAGCACGTACGCGTTCCAAGACCGTACGGTTGAGGCGTTCCGAGACGCCGTCGTGCTCGGGGGTGTCGTGGACGGTGAAGCTGCGTTCCGTCCCCATTTGGGCAAGGTGAGTGTCGAATTCATTGCTCCAGTACTCCCCTCCGCGGTCAGAGTGGAGTTTGCGAATCTTGACACCGAATTGCGTCAAGAGCCATGCCTCGTATGCTTTATACGAATCGAAGGTCTCGTCCTTCGAGCGCTGGATGTAAAGTCGTGACCAGCGAGTATGATCATCCGTGAAACTCGAGTAGTACTCACGGCCATTGATCGTCTTTGTCGGGGATGGCCCCCACACGTCCGAATGGATCATGTCGCCCATGGCGGCAGCGCGCGGCTCCTTCCGCACTTTCGCGACTGGTTTCCGATGCATCTTCCCGTACTCACATGATGCACAGGATTTGATCTCCGTGGACTCATCGAGCTTGATTCCAGTCACCACGCCATCTTTGACAAGACGTTTGGCGGCTTCCGGCGCGATATGACCCATCCGACGATGGAGTTCATCAATAGAGACGGTTTCGACGGCGGCCGCGGCGGTATCTGCAGTCGGTGCGGTGGACTCGTGCTGAACACGGTGAGTCCCGTTCTTCTTGGTGACAACCCCCAGGATTTTGCGTTGCTTATCGAAAATCCTGCAGAAGTCGTCGCGGAATAGCGTCGCAAAACCAGCATCAGTAATTTTACTGATCGAGACAAGGGTGAGTCCTAGCTTCGGCGCGTAAAGAACTCCTTTCAGGAGGATCGTCGCCAGTGGTATTCTTCCCATTCGGAATGCTGATTCGAATGTCGCCCTGTCCAATAGCCTGGAACGTTCCGTTGTCCGCGGCCGTGATGGATTTCGGGGCGATGGGTGTGAAGTTAATGAACTTCTGCCGGTACGGCGACATGTGGCGCGATGCGCCCGGAGTCGTAGAGCTCCGTCTCGACTCCCGGGGTGCCTGCCTCGTTGGCGAGCATTGCTGTATCAAAGGACGAGGTAATCTTTTCCTCTTCGATGTCCTGTTGATTGCTGAGCCATTCGTTGATAGAAATCTTGACCCAGTCCGCCATGTCGTCGTCGAGATCTTTCAGCGGGCGATCCGGCCCATCTGGCGAAGCTGTGCGATTGATATTCTCATCGCATTTGCAGTCAGAAGCGTACGCGGAAAGGAAATCGGGTAAGGACTCAGCGTCACTTTCACCCAAGTTATGATCTTCCTCTGAGTCTGACACATTCTGCAGGTCTTCGTCGTCGCTATCGTCCGATGCAGAGATGCTCTGCAGGTCCGGCATTGAGTCGCACGAGCTGTCGCTGTCAGACACGCTCTGGAGGTCCGGCATTTCGCTGCCCTCGTCCTCCGAGTCCGAGTCCGAGCCATCCAGGAGATGCATGAAATATGCGATCCCCCGCAAGTCCGAGGGCGCGTAGTCGCTCTCGGCCGTGTCTGCGAGTCCATTCACAGTCGCCAGTAAGTCCTCCATCGTGGGAACTGAGGCCGTGTCGCTGACAGCGCCATCTTCTTCCTCGAAGAAGTCTTCGTCGTCAAAATCAGACAGCCAGCGCCCCGCACTGCTATGCGTAGCACTACCGTCGCCCGTGGTGAGTCCGGCCCATTCGTCCTGGAACCTCTCCACGTTCGCCTTGGCCTGCGCCATCCACGGACCGTCGTCGTCCTTGTCGCTGCCAGCCTGTGCCATCCACACGCCGTCGTCTTCAGCGGCATTGGCGGTATCCTTCGCTTTCCCCTTGCCCTTCCCCTTTCCTTTCCCCTTCCCACGTGGTCCTTCTCCCTCCTTCCCGCCGCCCTTCGCCCAGCAGTCCGCTTTGATGTGGCCCTTCTTGTGGCAGTTATAGCACTCCACGTTGGGCTTCGATGTGCCGCCTTTACGGCCATCCTTGCGTCCTCCCGCGGAGAACGCAATGTCGCGGTCGTCCTTCTTGGACTTCTGTTTGAGAGATCGACGGTCGGCCTCCTCGTTGAGGCCACGGATAAGGTCGTCGGGGGAGAGGGTTTTGGCGAGCAAGGTCGATGTCGCTGTAATCGCGGAGAGGTAAGGATCGTAGGAGGCGGGGAGGGAGCCGAGGATAATGGCGGTGAAGTTCTCATCGCCCGGGTCGGCGCCCATGCCGATAAGATCGGTGCGGAGTGTCTGCAACTTCGCGAGGTGAGTTCTAACATCTGCGTTCTCTGTGCAGCGCTCATCTTGAAGCCTGCATCGCAAATCCACAGTAACCATCTTCGACTTCTTTTCGAACTCGTCTGACACCTTCTTCCACAGGTCCGCCGCTGTCTTTTCGTCCTTTACGCGCAAGAACAGCGGGTCGGGGATGGAGCTCGCGATGGCCTGCTTGACGATGGCCTGGCCCGACTTCCAAGTCTTCAGCTCTTTTTCGTGAGCTTCGAGAGCGGTGGTCTCTGCCGTTGTTGGCGGCGAGGAAGTTACGGGTGTGACGGGAGCGAGGTGAGTGGCCAACAAATGATCTGCAAGACCAGCAGCGTCAGCGGCGTAAACGAAGCGATTTTTATAGATGCTCCAATTCGTTCCGTCGCCCTCGCATTTTGGGACACGAAGGAAATAATCGCTGAGCTTCGAGTTGGGGGTGGACATGGTGTAGAGCTAAGGAGTAGTTTGTTGATGGGTAGATGTTTGTGGAGAATTTAGATTCGGGCGGGGCCCATAACCTATTGAACGGGGGATAAAAACGAGGATTGAACTGGTCAATTCTGTAGGCTACCGTGGCTTAAACACATTGAGAAGTAAATATAAAAATTACAAGTAAACACGAGACGGAGAAACAACGCGCATGCGCATGTACATAGATTCAGTCGAAGTAAAGAAAATCCTTCCGTGGTATGCCCATGGGGAATATTCGTGAGGCGGCGCAATATCACTGGCGTCCGAGCAAAATCCTTCGCACGGACTTCGGTTTGTTATTCCAACACCGTAGGTTCATGGCATGTCACCCGTCACCGCACATGTTCATTTTATTCGATGTGCATTCCTCGGCAATCACGGTAAAATTACCATTTATAGTAATCCGGCAACTGCCGGAAGAGAAATTTTCACAATTTTTAGCTTATTTGGGCTACAAAAACCGGCCGTCACCGTCACCTATACTCAATAGGTTCAGTTCATGACCCCCCGTCACCCGTCACCTGAACTTACGGTCAAAATGGTACAGTATCTTGGATGGGCAATTTAACACCCAGTTGCATTCTAATGTTGATGCTGATCCCAGGTTCGTCCTTTTTAAGAAATATGTTACTCAAGGTCTAGGATGAATTCATAACATACACTTGGGTGGTGGAGTTGTACATATGCCTCTTTTCAATGATCTCAAATATACTAAGGAATTTAGGTTACAATGTGGCGGATATACGGCGCTCACCATCTCGTGAGGGCGCTTTGTCACATAGCGTCACACTTGTCACCTCAACCTCGACGCATCTCAAAATCGCCGAAGAAGATGTTACAGCACTTAAAAAAATTGATTGAAACGTTATTGACTACAACGTCGCGTGTGGGTACCAAAACCTTGGGGTTTGGAACCACTCAAGGCACTGCCTTTTCATCAATTGACCAGATCCACCACTCAGCTCATAGAAATTGTGTAGGTACAACATAGACTGTATCTACACTTGACATCCGTTTGCACATATATCAATAGTAGTCCAAGCACTAAAAACCAGTATTTGGAGGTCAAAGGACTGATATTTTACCAAATCAGGGCTCATCTTCCAGATGTTCAGAATTGGAAATTACCTGGACTTAAATAATGCATACAACGTTCTGGGACGCAGATACATACCACAGAAGTGAATTAGGGCCTAAAGATTGAATATTATAACCTTTCTCTGAGCGGGGCGAATATTTTGCGTTCGAATGTGACGCGGACTTGGCAGGTCACATTGCGTGACAACCTCCCTGATCTGACCGTTTTAGAGGATGGCTGGCGAATAACTTTGTACTCCAGGCATAGAACACTCTGAAAACAAATGTATCATGAAGTAGAATGCTAATACTACCTTCAAATGGAAGGGAAACATTATCCTGCAAGAAATAAATATTTGCAGAGCATCACAAAAAATGCGTGTTTTGGGCACTTTTCTGCGCCTTCTAGTGCAATGAATACACCGCGAATCCTTCCAGGCCATTGAGGAAAGTCGTAGCCATACTTACGATCTAAAACTATTACGGATTGAACCTGAGGCATTGAGGCCACATTCAAACGCTGGAGGGTGATCTCCAACCCCCCCGATTTCGGAAGTCTGCAGCAAGCCCCTTCTGACGAAGGCCGTGTTTGGTCTGTTTGGTTTGATGTTTGGCGTATTTGGTTACTCCGGCATGGTGCGGCATCGTCAGAATGGGCTTGGACCGAACCTACGACCGCCCATATCCGGGCTAGGAGGACGCAAGTAGACGCATTCCAGACGCGAGGAAGGAAAGGCGGCCATGCCCGGCGCAGCCCGTCCAGACCAACTCCGTACAAAGTCGAAGGGCCGCGGTATATATGGTATGCAGTATCGAGAACGTCTTGAAGTTATGGAACGCGTGCAAGCGCTGCATCTGCGTCCGCATTTGGGCACGTTATGTAGACTTCTGGCACCGCCGAGTCGGAGGGCGATTTGCGCGCTGTCAAAGAAGTGTCCCAGCGACGGAGGGGTTTCTTCTACATACTATATCGGTTAGCGGGAGTCAGAGAGCAAGGAAGATAGCCTACCTTTAACAATCGCACGGCGCGCTGACCGACCGACGCGCGTACTGTAGTGACACGTCCTGGTACTGCGGCCCTCTTCCTCCTGGGATATGGAGTACATGTAGCCGATTTAACGGGCGCAGGGCATCATGCGCGGGGCACAGCGGAGGAGGCTATATGCCGAGCGCAACAGTTGGCACGCAGCACGGCTGGCGGGTCGAAGCGTCTGCGCAGCGCAAATATCGTAATCAGAGAGTGTCGGCAGGAGAGAGCGCGAGGGAGCGCCGGGGCTCGATGAAGAGGACTGAGGAGCTTGACGAAAGGCTTTGGATTGAGGTGTAGGGAACCGGAGATGGTCGTTAGACCAGCTCTGTGCCCCTGGCCTTCGTGCCCGCTACATGCTCCCTGCTCCACGACGCTCGCCAGGAGGAATGGGGGTAGGCTGAAAGCGGCTCGAATTTGTGAATATGGGGCTGGTCGTCGTGGGCGGGTAGGACTCCCGTCCGGGTCCGCGCGCACAACGACGCGGAAGCTTGTGGATCTTGTCATCCAATGACACCTGAATCCCATTAGTACCGCACCTCCGGCCGACGATACGTCGCAAGATACGACCGCGACTTACATGTACATCTTGGAAGCCCCGCTTTTTTTGGGTGAGAGCACATGAACCCCGCCGGGACGTCTACGAGCAGCTCGTACTCCACCGCCCCTCGGACGTCCGTCAGCGCTAGCGCGGCGCCGGCGGCTAGTCTCGCTTCGACGCAGGGACATGCTGCTGCGTCCCTGCGTCCCATTCCGAGTCCTGCACGATTCCCTGGCGGTAGCTAGGCGGAAGCACGGGGGCGCAGATGGGCGCGGGGGCGGAGTCGGAGCCTAAACACGAAGTGTGTGCTGTAGCCACCATCGTCATCTCGACGGAGGGAGAGGAAGGGGTGGTCGGGGAGTTTCGGGGTGTCGCGGCGGCGCTTGAGGAGGAGGTGGTGATAATTGAGGACCAGTGAGGGGGGGTGGCCCGTTTGCGCGTGCGTGCAAGAATCTACGCCTTGGCTCGCTGCTGGCAGACTGAGGGGTCCCAACGCGATCCTGGTGCGAAGAGGCTTATCAGCTCAGATTTTCATTTTCACAGAGAAAGGGAGCGAGTAATGTACCTTGGAAGAAGAAAGCCCGAGTCGCACCCTGTCTGAGCCGCACTCAAATTGATGGTAGTACCCGCTTGGTACCCGCGGCGTCGTCCGCGAAGTGATAGCTTATGAAGTCGTCGAATAGTCCGTAACGCGCATGGGCGAAGTCGACGCGCAGAAGGATCGCGAGACGGACGAGCGAGCCTCACACGCCAACGCTATTCCAGTTTTACCGTATGCCTCGCCTAGATGCGAGCGAGGAGCTTGGGCGTGGGGCCCCGAGTCCAGTTAGTCGCATTGGATGCGGAGAGTGGAGGCGCCGTAGGAGACCCGTCGTTCGAGTTGGCGGCGACGCAGGGCTAGTATTACTTGCGACCCCGCGCGACAAAAGGCTGAAAGCAGCCCAAGTACATCCGCATTCCGTTCGCTTCTTCCGCGTCAAAAGGCCTCAGCCTCAGTGGGACGGGCGGATTAGATTCCGGAATCAGCTGAGGTGGACCCTACATCCTATCTCAGCATTAAATCTCAGTGCTCTTGAAGATGAAGTGCACCAGGGCGCGAAGGAAGGGATCGAGTCCGGTGCCTCCCAATTTCTTTTGATGCCATCAATCAATCGCTCACGGCTGGTCTCTGGCTTTCCTGTGTCGCTACTATCAAGTGCAATTGGATAGTTGTTGGCTTAGCAGTCTACAAAAACTGCTTGGTGCCTTGGTCAAGCCCAAGTTGTTACGGGTAGGGAATCTCTGTATCATCGAGGACATTCTGACGCGTAATGCGTTGTTTAGGTTTTTGCGCGCGCCAACCCGAGACAGGAGTGTTGGCTGAAGATCTCTCGGTTTGGCCGTAAGAACAGTTTTTCAAATGTTCCTCAACGATAACTCAAGTAGAATATAGGCCATGTCTGTCCAGGAACTGCAGGCGCGTATCAAGAAAATCTCCGCCGACATCGAGCGGCAGAAGAAGCTCTTAAAAAATTTGGAGCAGAATAAATGCCTTGTGCAACGGCAGCTCAACGCGGCCCGTGATCCAGTGGCACGGTTGCCCCTCGAAATTTCCTCCGAGATATTCATCCAATGTCTCCCTTCCCTCCCTGAACCCGGAGCCCATCGTCTTCCCATGATCCTCCTGAACGTATGCAACGCATGGACGAGCATCGCACTGTCTACCCCGGCTCTTTGGGAAGCTATCCGTGTTGTTTATCCGCGCGCGGAAGGCTTCCCACAACTTTTAACAATATGGCTGCAACGCGCGTGCAATCGCCCCCTGTCCGTATCCTTTACCGATGCTTTTCACGAAGGCATCATCCCTATCGTTTGGCAACATAACCAACGACTCAAACATCTTGAGATCTGTTACAAGCAGGAGTATGGCAATGAAGACAGTGACGAAGAAAGCCCACACCGGAAAGAAATCGACATTTCGGAATGCACGAGCCTGGGACCATCCGCTGCTTGAAACCCTGTCAATTCGCCATTCATCTCGTGTGGATGATGCCCCGACATACGATGGATCACAGATTATCGAGATTCTGCGTCTGGCCCCAAACCTTGTCGAATGCGTGTTGGATCGTGTACATCCGAGGTGGTACGCTACCGATGACTTCCAGGAGCCGGTGGTCCTTGCGACCCTGCGTCGGCTGATGTTTGGAAAAGAAGAGTTCGATTACAGTGACGGCAGCATCCTGGAGCATCTCTCAATCCCTCGGCTGGAAACACTCTCCCTTTCGATGCACGCCATCTCTTTGGCTAATCTTTTATTGTTTTTGAAGCGATCAGCACCGCCCCTCCAGAAGTTATTACTAGTTGACGGATTTAATCCAATTCAAGATGTTGACCGACTGATTGAATGTTTTCGCCTGGTCCCCGCGCTTACACATCTCGACTTGGGGTGGTGGCCAACGTTCCGTGTGGAAGACATACTCGCCGCCTTGGCAGAATCCCCACCACATGTTCTATCTAACCTAGGCAGTCTGATCATCAGGCTCTATCGGGACAGTACTTTCTCCGAATCTTCTTGGGAGACACTGCTTCGCGCGCTCTCAGTTCGTCGTACTCAGATCCGAGTCGTCCACGTCGAGACATTGGAATTCACGAAGCCTGCAGCGGACATCTTTGCTGCGTTCAAAGACTTGGCAGCGGGTGGGATGGATATTTTCGTTGGGAGTGGAGAACATAATTTGCTCTCCCTCTAATCATTCTCTGTGTCATTCTCTGTGTCGTTCTAATGTCCCATTTGTTTCTCCAACTCCACCGCAATACCATGAGAGCAGTTATCTCCGTTGCCCAGCCCAAGTCGGCGCCGACGGCTGGTCTTGACGACGTGAGCACCCCGTTACTTCAGAAAGCAAGACATACCTTTCAGACCCCGACAGCAGCAGCGAGGTGGACTCGAATCCCATGCTGCTTCCTGCGCCAGTCAGGTAGCTCCTCCAGCCCGCACCTATATGTGTACCGCCGCCTCCAGCAAGAGCATTCGCCTCGGGCGCAGAGGCCCGCCATTTGCAGCCCACCAAACGTTCGTCCAGCGCAGGATGCACAGCCGGCGGTCGTCGCACTCGTGCAATGCATCGATTGCTACGCATCCTGGGCGAATGTCGACCTCTGCAATGGAATAGAAGCCTCCGCTAGGCCGACTCCCGGAAGTCGCGCCCCAGTCGTATTCGACTCAAATCGAGCACTGTGGGCGAGCACGCCACCGTAGGCGACATGAGAGGATAGCGTGCCCCGCTGGACGATAACCTCCAGCTATCGCATTTACTCGCCGAGTAGCTCTCGGAAGCGGACCGCGGGACAGACTGGCAAACTGCTAGTCATGTACTTGTGCCCGGGCTTGAGCTTGATCATCTAGATGAGGGCGGTATCCGACGTTGGGACGAGTCGCATGGAGGCCCGGCGATGTGGGATGCGCCAATACCGCGAACGCCAATGGAGAGGAGGCCGAGTATGTCGTGATGGTGAGTACGTGACTGCTTCCGCTAAAACAAGGTCCTCCAGCTTCGAATCTCGTCTCTGGAAGATCATCGCAGCGGGTGTGCGATCCACGTCCCGAGCAGGGTGGTTGACGCTCGAAAGGCACCGCACCGGCAGAACGCCGCTCCCGCTTCCGGTCCAAAGACCAGCCGCGAAAGTGTCCAGTAAGCAGGTGCCGCTGCCGCCCAAGTAGGGAATCGCATCCCGGAGCGACCTCGGGCCCGATGAGAGAATCCTCGCCGAGCGGAAGCGCAGGCAGCGTTAGTCCTGCAGTGAAGGGTCGAGGAGCCCGAGGGTGCGGGAGAAGACGCAAACGCCGCATCGGGCGATCCCGCTACCCGCGCATCCCTTCTGCACTGCAACCTGCATGCAAGGAGTGGGCGCCGGCGGGTAGCGCGTAGAATCAAAAACGCTGTACACGATGAGGAGTAGGAGCGTCGCGACTCCGGCGAGCCCGCGAGCAAGTCAATCGCACCATCGGGATTAGATCGTCTAAATGAGGGGACATTCGTCGGAGGAGGGGGGGTGTCAATGCGCGCGGTGGGAGCCGGCATGGATTCAGGGTGCGCTGAAGGCGTGTCCGGTCGGGGATGGTGAAGTCGGGCTCTCGTGACGATGGTAGGGAGGCATTTTGGCTTTTGGCGACGCGTAGTCTCGCAGCGACGAGGATATGGGGGGAGGATTACGCCGGCCTGGGGCTCGTATTTGTGAGTGTGCCTTGGGCAGTACAGGACGCGGGCGGGGAAGGAGGGTATGCCGAGCGCGGTGCGGCTGCGTATTGCAGAGGCCATGGGGAGGGGCGGGCGACGTGCGGCGCGCCGGTCAAGATATCAAGACCGAGATGGGCATGAGGGAGCAGCGGCCCCGGAAATACGATCGAGCGACGATTCTGAGATACGATTAGTTTGGGGGCTGCACGTCAATTGAGAGCACGTACCGACAAAGCACTACCCTGGTGCGTACCCTCCGACACGCCACGGTTCACGTTCATCCGCCTTTCCTGCGATATTCTGGCTTACGGACTCCATCACGGTGCATTGGGATTGACCACCACCCACACCCCGCCGAGCTGTATCAGATCCAGCGCGACTCGGACGCACGCAAGCAGAGCCACGCGTAGACGGGTGGTCGATTGCACCGCCGCGACGCCAGCCTGCGAAGAATGCGTCCCGTGCGAGTGGATTGGGGAAGTATAGATGTAGAGAAGGGGAAGGATGCGCCCGAAAAGTCGAAGCGGAGCACAGAAGAGGTGGACCCGACGAAGAATACGGGCGGTGGGATTTCGGCCCCCAGAGGCGCACAAAGTAGGTGTGGAGTCGCCTTGCGAGAAGATCGCGCGGGAGTCCGTGGATTCGAATGGCGTCTGCAGGCGGCGCTAGGGACGCGTGTTGGCGGCGCGTATCTTGTATCTCGCATGAGCCTGATCGCAGTCGCAAGTCGTCGGCCCGTGGAGTTCGAATTCGCGGTGATGACGCGAAGCCGGTCGTCAGTAGATGTATGAGCGGGGCGAATTGGTCCCGGCAGTAGAATGGGCGGTACAGTATATCGTGTCGCATTGACGCCAGACGAACGCATTGTCAGGGCGAGGGCGAGCTCCGCGGGGAGGTAATGGCCACCATGGGCGTGAGTGTGGGCGGGGAAGGGCTGTTGCGCCTCGTCCTCGCCCTCGTGGGCATCGGCGTCGGCGTCGGCGAGGGCGAAAAGCAAGACGCGAAGCGGTTCCGACGATCTGCGTATGTAGACGCACAGGAAACCCTGAAGATAAAATCACATCAGTACCGCAATTCGCCGACAACGAAATAGTCATGCATGGATCCTCGAAGGCCGGCGCACAATCTTTCTTCTGGGCGCCGCTTCGCGTAGAGTCGGACGTCCCGCACCCCCACCAGCGTCGGAGAGACGTCGCCTCCGGTTTTATTTCGGAGTGATTCCTGCAGGTCCTCCCTGACTCGCTGCCGCGGCTCGCGCTGCTGGCAGATGGCCGACGCTGCTGCACACGGAAGTGCGATCAGCCCGAATGTCAATAACTGTCGGAGGAAGAAGACGAAATTTTAATGTCCTTACATCGAAAGGAAGATCGATCGAATTATGCCAGCCCTAGGCATGGGAATACGAGTGTCGCGGCGTCGTCGGACCAACTTCCAAGGCGTCCGTCGATAGTTTGTCCGCCGCATGCCTGGGCGCGAAGCCCGGAAGGCGATTTGCCAGGTGTCGGAGCCGCCGATGGTTAAGCTCGCTGCCCGCGACGGCGCGAGCGCAGAAGGCCCGTTTCGACCGTCCTATCTTGCACCGTACACAGAGCAACGAGCTCCATTAGTTCGCGGACGTCACGGAACAAGGAACGACGTTGGTTACTGTACGGAGCGTGTGAGTTGGGCCGCGAGTTTGGCCCCAAGTGGTGAAGGAAGCACCTGAAAGTCTCCGAACGCAGATAAATATCAGGGCGATCGCGCAATTGCTGGCAGCTCCAGGCCCCCGGACACTACCTCATAGGTCGGTCCGCCGTAAAGTAAATCAACGACCGGTTTTCAGGGG
Source organism: Mycena galericulata (assembly GCA_029289565.1). Lineage (NCBI taxonomy): Eukaryota > Fungi > Basidiomycota > Agaricomycetes > Agaricales > Mycenaceae > Mycena > Mycena galericulata. Next base: position 330,907 of record JARKIA010000130.1, on the reverse strand, counting down.
TATTTTTCCAGAACCAGCGACTTCCAGAAGTTTTGAACCCACCGGAGCGATGCGCAACGACCAAGCTAAGACATCTGCACGGTTGGGGGGCAAAAATCGGTTTTTATGCGGCGTCCAGGGCCGTATTACCGTCAAAATGTAAAGTAAATCAACGAAAATCTGGGATTTTGGGCGGACCGACCTAGGCACGAGTGACCGGGGGCCTGCAGCTCCGGAGTCGAAAGCAAAGGGCGGATCTCCATGAAGTTCTCTCATCAGATGATACAAGATCTCCAAGAAGATTGTTGATTCCGAGTCGAACTATTCGACCGTTCTAGAAAGAAAAGTCTGCACATTAGTCTCCCTGAGCTCAATTCCTTCGAACCCTAGGACCTTTATCATGCGGTATCCATGGAGACGCTGCCCAGCGTCGTATCTGCAAGGACATTTGGGACCTCGGCGGGTGGCGTTGTAGGAGTAGGCGACCAGGCTAGAGATGGGGACTGGCAACCTGTGCCAAACAAATGTCTGTTTGTCCCTTGTTTGTTTCCCTCGCGACGTCGCTGCAGCCCTCCCCAGTCACTCTAAAAATCCAAACTCAATTGTATACACCATTTGAGATGCATCTCCATGTATTCTGCGCGGCAGAATTTTTAAAATCTGCGCAGAAACCCTATGGAATTTGGGTCTGAAACACAGGAAAAAACGCAAAATAATTCATGACGAACGAACAAAGCAGAAAATAAAAATTCTGGCTCGCAGAATACACGGAGCATTCAAAACTACACGAATCACCCTCTCCATGTATAATCAAAATGTTGACCGTTGAGGCTGCACCGAAGGCCATCAGTACATGGACATCAAATCCCTTTACGTTGCCAGTCCCCACTAGAGAGTTGTTGGTCAATGTGTGACTCGCTCGGATACCACGGGCCGAGCTCGTGGGTCCGAGATAGCCGTTATCTATACTTGATTGAATGTGTCAACGTCAGAAGGGGTAAGTAAAGCCCAGAAGACGTGTGGACACCTGTGGACACTGGACACACTATTCTATTCGATTCTCGAATTCGCCGCTCAGTCTCAGGTACGCCATAGAAACATTGATCGAAAAATGTGAGGGTAGCCAAAATCCTGCGGTATTATGCGCGGACCGGCAAAGGCCGGTCGCGGGTTTTCGGACTTGCAGTCTGCCGTGTCCAGTCCATAAATAATGTCCGTGAGTACTCTCCAACAATGGTTGGATTCCTTTACTTACCGCTTCTAACAACAGAAAACATGCGCGCCCGTCGAAGTTTCTCCAGAAGCTCTTGGCCTGGGTGTACAGCACATTGAATCTTATTGACCGGGACTTTCCGAGTCCCAACATTCGGTTGCTGCCCACCTCTGTATTCTCTTGCTTTCTCTCTCTGAGGCAGCCATTGAAAGGGTATCAACCAAAAAGAGTAACCTTGCAACTACTGTCAATTCTGGGGAGCGTGAGGAGCCGGTGCCCGCGATTTTAGTTGTTTTATGTAAAAAGAAAGGTTTATCAGTATGTGAACAAAGGCCAAATACGAATTCGTCATGCGTTATCAGGTATCATTATTACAGGCTCAGGAGATTCTTCCAGGGGTGGCGTGGGCACCCACCACTCCCTGAGGACACCGCGGTGGTATGTTCTCCAGGATACACGTTCCAAGCGTATGAGCGTTTACCAGTGAAGCCACTCCTCGAACGAGAACGCTACGGCCTGCAATACGGGGAGTTGCCTCGAAAACCATCTCGCAGCCCGATTGTAGTCATTCTCTTGGGTAATGAGCTGGTTAAAAAGTCCAGCGACAGGTGTGTCAGGTATCACAGTCGTTCTTCCAACGGCTCCATCAAGGAAACCTATACACGCGGAGACAACGGATGGTTTGATTGAAGTTGATTGAGAGCGCATTTTCAACTTCCAGTGCGCTTGAAGGCAATTGCAGCCGCAAATAATTCCTCCGCTTCATTTCCTTACCCCTGTTTTGGGCTCGTGTAAAAGTGTGCTTCGGTAGTTCAAGGAAAAATCAAGATTTTCGTATTTCCTTCGCCAGGCCCTTGAATTGATTTATACAGTTTGGGGCACTAAGTCATCGACTCATCCACCTTGTGACACATGTGCCACATCCTGTCAACTGCGGCATAATTGGGCTAGATTGGGCTGAGGAGTTGGGTTTCCTTCCTTCTCCACGAAACTGTGTGCGGTTTATTGGAGGGAAACTGAAGCACAAGTTCCATGTTCATGAGAGCGACCTGTGAACTATTTAGAAATGTTCCACTTGATAGTGGTCAAAGACTCACGCGCCCGATAAGATCTGGACCATTGTGAGGTTGATCATCTTCAGGATACAGGACATTCGTCGACTGAATGGCTCCCATAATATATGGTTTGCCGTCGATCTCCCCTGCGTCGGCTAATTGGGAAGGAAGAAAGAAGTGCTCGAGAGTGAATAGACCTCCGCCGATGTCGAATTGAATGTTTGGAAATTTCTGGGCATCCAATGGGATATAAAAATGCCCGATTTCACGCGGAAATCGCTCGTTGGATTGGACACGATATAAGGATCCCGGGATACAGTCGTACACATGTTGCGTGAAAGTCGGATCCGTGTAAATGAATGCCGCCCCTTTATTAGACCGTTAGTTGTTGCTTGTGCTGCACCATGGATTCAAACCCAGATTCAAAGTACCTGTATCAATGAGAGCTGTCCCGTTTTCGTATGTGTACTCTCTTCCGTTCAACTTTTTTTTTGTGCTTGAAACTATCCAATGGCTTTCCCCGATAACTGTGATGTTGTTGTGCCAAGGCCCAGCAACCAATCCGTCTGGAACAGTGTATCTTACTCGTGGGCCGAATGTGATCGCCCTACCGTCAACGGTAATTTAAGTTCCGAATAATTCGAATAGAATTGGCACATACCCTTGCCCGATCGCCAACATAACGGTCATCTCGGGTGATTTCTCAAATCAAAATATTAACCTGTGTTGGCACGTATGAAGAAATAGGCACGCACCAAGTCGTCTCGTATTTGTTGTAAAAAAGACTGGAGGCACTCTATTAGTTTCCCCTAGTCGAGGTGCGGAGCCAGGTGATATACCGTTGGCTTGGTTGGGGTAGTCCCAGAAGTCCTGTACGAACAAGGTCAGTCATGCATAGAAAGCATAATGGTAGCTACCAACATCGCGCGACCCAATCCAAGTATTCCAGAAGCAGGGAAAAATTCGAAGTGGCGCGACACGCTGTGGGCTACCCCAAATGTTAGCGACAGCCACGGTCTATTTGGTTCAGTGGTTGGCGGAGGATCATGCGCGTTGAACGAAACATAGTCGGTAACAAGCTTGAAGTCTAGTGAACGATCGGCGACGAGATATATCGATATAACAAAAGCTCACAAACGTGGCTGCTGTCAGCATAGGAGGTTTTATGCTCTGTGGGACCGCAGGATCGGTTCGTGCTGCCCGTTATATAGGACCAGAACCGTGCGCGTGACAATGCAGTCCCTCTCGGACAATCAACGCCATTCTTACTCTCCACGCCGTATATCCAACTATCAATACAATGAGTCACACACTTTATAGCAGTTGAAATGGCAAAGAACTCGCGTATACTGCGATCCTAGGAAACCGAGATAGATTAGGATGATAGCGACGTGTGGGGTGATGGTGTTCTTACCCAGATCCATCTCCAACGGAAACGTACGTGTTTCACTCTTTTTATTGGGATTACCTGTAGTCTTCAGGCCCCACCGCACCAAAAAGGTTGACGACACTGTCCGAATGCATAGAGGACACTCACCCAACTTGCGAGCACTTGAGCGTCTAAATGCACAAAAATGAGACTTTAGCTTCCACTGGAGAGCTGACACGTACAAAATCCAACAGCGTCTGTGCGAACTCGGCTGGCCAACCACTGGTCATACGATCGGTCGTCTTCAGGTAGCGCCGGTGCGGGACCCTTTCCACTATGTACCGCGACGGAACTGGGACCCTGAGGCGCAAAAAATCGTTGCGCTTCGCTTGTGTCGCTTATGCCGACGTGCGAAATGTTATTATGGGTGGTAGTCCCTGTCTGGGGCAGATCTTGGAGTTGTTGCACGGATCTAGGTGGAACACTCGACTCGTATGTTGCTCGCTGTGATTGATACCGAAAACCTGCATGAACTCCCTATGAAATTAATTACTATGAGCGTCTAAGCCGGATAGATACGAATAATGAATGGTCTGACGTCTTGTAGTTGGCCGAAAAGGTCCAGGATAGGGATGGTCAATTTGACAGTAAAGGTGTCGGGAAAGTCATACATTTCGCGAGACTATCGATCTCAGAGCAAATGAGTCTCTTTTATAAACAAGTCTGAGGAAGCCGGCCCGAGGCGAGAAGAGCATTGAACGTGTTGAGACAATGTTGAGATCTCCCCGATAAGTAGTACACAGTTCCACATCTGAGACGTGTCGTACCTTGTTCTGTCGAGATTATCGGAGTCTTTTCAAACCTTTTGGGGTAGACCAGACAGAAGTAAGGAAAACTTGAGCCCGAAGAGAATATCGATATCGATATCGACATGGGCCACCCACAACCGACATAGTTTTTGACAGGTCCACGCAAGGTCCACGGCTTTTATGCATGGTAAAAGCATGGTTGGAAGCCACGCACCAGGCTCGATACTGATATAGGTGGTCGTTACTGATAGTGATATTTAAGTGTACTCGATATTGAGCGGAGTCTAGATACACGTGCTGATCGGACCGATGTCGGTGACAAGCATCGCGCAGATCTATCAACTGTTGTAAGTTAGTACATGTAGTAGTAAGTTGTAGCGTCTGTTTCGGAGACTTCAGTTCCCTGTCCATCCTAAATTTATTTGGAAACGAAAACCTCTCATCATGTTTGTGAGTAGCTCCTCCAATGGATACAATCCCTGAAGGAGCGCAGATGTTTCACCATTTTTACCCGACCATGGCTCATGGCAGTGTACTCAGGAAACTGAGTATATTCATTCGGATGAAGCAGACGCCTCTTCAGCTATTATCACATCGGGGATGACATACACAGGAGGAGACGACCAATTTTCTCGAAGGATACTACGATCATACGAGGACCAGGAAGCTCTTTCCAAGGGATCCCCGGGATGCCATACAATCCACTCCTGAAACGAGAAACCGATGAGCTGCAGTGTTGGGAGATGCATGAAGAACCACCGGGCGACGCTACGCTGTCGACCTTCTTGTAGAGAGGCAAAGTCTCGTGCATAAAAGTCTAGGGAGATCCGAAGATGCGTCAAGCTTGTCAGCTGGGCCAAAGGCTCGAGCAGTGCCTCCTACGTTGCATAGTAGATGTCAGTTCCAGGCTTGATAAGACGACCGGGGAGCCATACGTACGTCTCGAACATCCCCAAAATATAATGGGTCACGCAGGTAGTTTAGACATCCCAGTTCCAAAAACCGAAGGCTGGGAAAGCCCGCCGCAATAACGCTAATCAAGGCAGGTGTTGGAAAGTGATCGAGCGTAAGAGTCAACTCGGCGAGTTCTGTGAGATGGGACATGTGTTCCACGACGGTCAGCGCCGTCAACGGTGTTAAGGGAAAATCCTGCGTCCATCTGGGTGCAGAATCCTTGGGGATGTACAGGTCGCGCGCTGCAACAATATGGACCGCCTCCAATGTAACAGGAAGCTGTGCGAAAATTGGATCCGCTGGCTGCAAGTTGGAGAGCGTCACGGAACGGAGATGCGCGCCAGCAGTCAATGGCCGCGAGTCGAGAGTGCCGAGAGTGAAGGGTGGGCGAAGTTCCTCCGGACTGCGCGTCAAGTCGGAGGAATATAAGATGGAGAGTTCAAAAAGGACTGGCATTTGCGATATAATTTCTGGAACAAGAAGATACGGGACAGGAGTATGTTCCGTAACAGTAAATCTTTTCAGAAGCGGCCATTTGAGGGAGAGAAAGTCAGGAGACAGGAGGTCTCCCGATATGCTGAAGCTCGTCAAGCTACCACTGACTGTTCGGAGTAGTGTGACAACATTGTCCCATTCGCTCTGGGGGTCAACCTCGCGAGGGCTAACGACAGCCGTGAACTTCCAGATGGTTATCGAGAGGGTGGCGAGCGATATGAAACAGTGCTGTGGAAACGATAACGATGGGCCATCCAAGCGGGCTTGGGAGATATCCAGAGAAGTTAGATGTGGCACAAGTGAGAGCGCTATCAAAATCTCCGAAGAAATGGAAATATCCAATCGAAGAGTGACTTTCTTCAAAGAGGACATGGACGGCAAAACCCTGAATATCGCAGTAGATAATGCGATAGGTTTAGGATGACGGATGGAATTATTCCGTAGATGGGCTTCTCTGGGGTAGAAATAAGAGGTACGACAGTGGATTAGCAGGATAAGATACTCACACGATGACTGGCCACAAAGTATCGGGCCATACGTCGTCTCCGTCGCGACTCCAGTTGTACATCTTTCGGAAAATCCAGGGCTTCGCTTGCTCCCTTAGGTACCGACAGGTCGAGGAAACGGGGATGAGACGGGTTCCTCGGCAATCTTCCCCATCCCAGATGTCAGAAATGCGAGAGTCCTCGCTGGGGATGGGCATGTCGCGGAGAAGGAGAAAGACGATGTCCAAAACTTCCGTCGGAATACTGATGAGTGAGGGGATATTGGGAGACGCCTTGGGAGTCGCTGGTGTTCGGAGCAAATAAAGTAGACCTCCTAGAAGATTAGCTGCAAGAGTTGCAACTCTGGCCATGTCGTGCTTTGCCGCAACGTCGACGCTTCACCGTCACGGTAGCAGTCTGCCCACTGCGTAAGCAGATGTTACACATGATACATGTCACACGATCACGCCCCGCAAAGGGAATGCTGGCTGGCTGCAGAGGGAGTGCGAGCCTGGAGCGAGCTACACAGAGACATCTGGATACAGAGAGAGCAGTGATGTCACGACTTGTTACATTCTCTCTGGAACAGGATTGACCACACATGGTCAATCTTTCAAAATCTCTGTCAACTTGAACCCCTTCTTCACCTCCTCAATTAGATCCTGCTTGAACCCGGCTTTCTCCAGACTGCTCTCCACTACGTTGAGAAGTGCCTCCGACGTGTCTCGAGGAGCTGCTGGATCTCGTCGCTCAGCTAGTATTTCTGGCAAAAGTCCTTGTAGTCGTCGGGCCCTTTTAGGATGGGCACCGCATAAGAGGCTTCTTGTCGTCAATGGTTGCATTCCGACCTGGGCTTCAGCTCAGAGAGGCAAAAGCCAAGAAAAGCTAACTTACTTTCGTGTGCTCCTGTCATGATCTTTGGGAGTGAGGTTTTAGTGCTGAGCGATGTAGCGGCCACCGTCACAACGGTCCTTAGATAGCGCGGGAGCAAGAACTCGTCGTCATCTTGAATAGCAGGGCCGGCGAAGGAGGTTAATTTGTGCTGGAAGGTGGCGGCGCATGCAGGGACGGTGGGATGGAGGAGGGCGAAGAGGGTGGGCTCTATGGGGCGGGATTACCGCTCTTAATCACCATTGGCCATGAAAAATGGATGGAGAGCGTTTCCGCGGGCACGAAGCCAAGCACATGCACGGCCGCTGCAATACGTGCGGCTTTCCGGATCGTTTCTTCTACTTCCGTGGCCACAAGACGAAACGCCGCCGTGCGTTGGTGGTCCAGATGACGGGCAGGAAATTTCCGTCGTCAGGGGCGGGGCATGGACAATATCCGCTATCAAATCATCGCGTGTGGTATATCCATGGACGGCAGCCCCAGTGAAAGGTCACCGCGTGGGGCGCGTGCCGACGCGTAGGACGAGAAGGGCGCGCACAAGTATGTACCTGGTGCGCCCGACGAGTCAAAGGGGAGGTGGGCCCGGCGAAGAATACGGGCGGTGGAATTTCGGCGCCCAGAGGCGCACGAGGTAGGCATGAAGATCGCGCGGGAGTCCGTGGACTCGAATGGCAGCGCAGGCGGCGCTCGGGACGCGTGTTGGCGGCGCGTATCTCGTATCTCGCATGAGCGTGATCCAAGTCGTAAGCCGTGGTGACGCGAAGCCAGTCGTCAGTAGATGCATGAGCGGGCGAATTAGTCCGGGCAATTAGAATGGGCGGTATATCGTATCGCATTGACGCCAGACGAACGCCTCGTCCGGGCGAGGGCGAGCTCCGCGGGGAGGTAATGGCTGACATGGGCGTGGGCGTAGGCGTGGGTGTGGGCGGGGCGGGCTGCTGCGCCTCGACCTCGTCCTCGTCGGCATCGGCCTCTGCTTCGTTGGGGGCAAAAAGAAAAGCAAGACGCGAAGCGGTTCCGACGATCTGTGTATGTAGATTAGATGTACCGAAAGCCCTGAAGATAAAATCACATCAGTACCGCAATTCGCCGACAAGTAAAAATAATCAATACTTGCATGGATCCTCGAAGGCCGGCGCACGATCTTTCTTCTGGCGCCACTCCGCACATCAGAAGCTTAGTGTAGAGTCGGACGTCCCGCACCCCCACCCCCACCAGCGTCGGACGGACGTCGCCTCCCGCTTGATTCTCGCGCGATTCCTGCAAGCGGCTCGCGCTACTGGCAGATGGCAGACCCTACAGTACTGCACACGGAGGTACGATCAGCCCGAATGTCAATAACTGTCGGAGGAAAAAGACGAAATTTTAATGTACTTACTATCAGCGATAGATAGAAGGAAGATCCATCGGATTCTGCCAGCCCTGCGCATGGGAATACGAGTGTCGCGACGTCGTCCGTCGATATTTTGTCCGCCCGCATGCCGGGGCGCGAGGCCCGGAATGCGATTTGCCAGGGGTCGGAGCCGCCGATGGTAACTTAAGGCTCCAACCATTTCGTTTCCGTTCGCGGATTTGGGAAAACGAAACGGAAACGGAATGGAAACCGTTGCAAACCGTTTCCGAACGGTAATTTTAGGTAGTGTTGATTTTAGGGCTAAATGATTGGTTCTCAGAGTGGCGGCTTGTCCTAAATGTTGTCCAAGTAGTTCTTAGAGTCTGCACACTGTCTGCACACCACCAATGTAGCATCGGACGGACTCGGAGGTTGATCGGAGTCTTCCGGGAAATGATCCGTGATCGGGATTCTTCCTGATTCAACGATCTTTCGTTTTGACATACAGGTAAACTCTGGGCAAGAGTTTTAGGATGGGGGCTGCACACTGCTGGCCAGTATATATGGTCACTGGAGGGCAGAAAAACTACAGCCACGGTAACTGTTTCCAAACCGTTTCCCGAACCGTTTGCTCATCCTCGCAAATGAAACGGAAATAAAAACGGTTTTTACCGTTCGAAACCGTTTGCAAACGGAAATGGTTGGAGCCTTACCGATGGTTGAGCTCGCCCGCGACGGCGCGAGCGCAAAAGGCCTTTCGACCGTCCTATCTTGCACCGTACACATTGCAACGAGCTTCGTTCGCGGACGTCACGGAACAAGAAACGACGTTGGTTACTGTACGGAGCGTGTGAGTTTGGCCGTGGGTTTTACCCCCAAGTGGTGAAGGGGGGAAGTGAATTCACGGGAGAACCTGATCGTGAAAATCTGTGAAAGCAGATGAATATCAGGGCGATCGCAGCCTTGCTGGCAGTTTCGAGGCGCGTGAGTCTGCTGATGAGGCAATCATATGAGATACAAGATCCCCAAGAAGACTGTTGGTTGGTTCCGAGTCGACTCGGAACCTTGTTGAACTAGTCGACCGTTCCAGAAAAGACTCGGAGGCACGAGGGTTCGAAGGAATTGAGCTCAGAGAGACTAGATCGATATCTCCTGAGGTCCGACCTGTATCATGCAGTGTTCATGGAGACGCAGACGGCTTGCCTGGCGTTGAATCCGCAAGGACATTTATGACCTGAGTCAACGGGTGATGTTGTAGGGGTAGGCGGCAAAGGAGGGGGAAGCGAGTGCTGGGTGTTGGAGGCCTGGTCACGGTCGACGATGGCTCCGCACGTTACACGCTGAGTGCTGAGCGCTGAACGCTGAGAGATAAGTAAGCGAAATTAAAGACTGGACATGGCGCCCGAACTGCGAACCGGGGATTGATAAAGATAATCGCCGACGCCGGACCGGGGCAATACTGTAGTACTGCCGCGAACCGTCGGCGAACGTAGATTGTTCTTCAAGGGGAAGGCTACAGAGGCTGGCGAGTGTGGCAAGTTGTTGGTTGAGGCGTTTCCTTTAGGGTTGAGCCAATCGGATACCACGGGCCGAGGTCAGTTATCTAATTCAATGTGTCAACGTCAGTCCTCGAGACAGAAAGGGGTAAAGCCCCGTCGCCGTCGCCGCGGAAGCGGAAGATAATTGAATCCCGGGGATCTTGTTTATAGCCGATATCGAGCCTGATGGATTTCGATTTTTGAGCGTGGAAGCTGCGAAGGCTCGATACTCGTAGAGGTGTATCCAAGGATTGAATCAGCGTCAGAATAATTGGGTGAAGCCAGCGCCGTCGCGGGAGACGTAGACAGAAACCTTCTTATCGATTATGATCGATGATCGATCGGCGCTCAGCGCCCATCAGTGACACAGCTTCCCACGATAATTTGTGTTTGAACTTCAACTTGGATCGGCGCGATTCCCCGAGAAAAGACTACATACCTTCCCGACTCAAGATGACGACGACGTCTTCGTTCCCGCGCCACATATTGATAAGGACCGCGATCTTCGCTCAGCATTGAAGCCTAACTCTAAAACTTGACGCCCAACTCTAAAAGACCGAACAATGACCGGGGCACATGAAAGTAAGCGCTCTCTCCTTTGTTTCCACCACGAACACATCTCTGAGCGTCGGCCAAGGTCGGACTGACGACGAGAAGCCTATCGTGGTGCCCATCCTGAAAGGGACCGACTTTTACAAGGACTTGTGCCAGAAATACGAATTCAGTGACGAGATCCGGCAGCTCCTCGAGAACGAGAAATTCGAGACGTCGGAGGCGCTTCTCGAAGCAGTGGGGAGCAATCTAGACAAGGCCGGGTACACGCAAGATCGAGTTGTGGAAGTGAAGAGGGCGTTGACAGAGTTTTTTGAAGATGGTGGTCAAAGTAAGCTCTCCTGGGCTTTTACCACGACCACATCTCTGAGCTTGGGCCCACTGGCAGATCGGGGTGTATCCTTGCGGACGTGAAGAGGGCGTTGACGGAGTTTACTAAAGACGGTGGTCAGGCCTGATCCCGAAGGTTAGACGTAGAGAATTCAACGGTTCGCGCTGCCTGAACACCCTAGATGACGTGCTGCACCACATGTATCTAATAGCATTGAACACAAGCGTAGTAACATCCGAAAACTGTAAATTTCGCTGTTTGAAGAATTCTTCAATCTTGCAATCCGCTGAGTTGAGCACGTGCAGCTGTAGACCTTCATCTACGACATCCACATCGACGCGGCCGAACTTGCCACAATCGTTCAATGGCGCCAAGTTATCCTCCGTACTGACACGGGTCCTATCTACACTAGAGCTGCCGGTAGCAGTGAAGCGCATCTGGGCGTCGGTTCGGCTCGGGACAGCGGCGCGTAGCCGCGCGTTCATGCCCTGCATTCCATGGAATGGACATCTCACTCGCTCGGCTCATCTGTGAGTTCTCATTCCGTCCGTCCGTCCATATCCGGCGTTGACTGATCCACATTACTTACCTGTAGCTCTTCCACAAATCCGCCGCTGTTGACTGTGTTTCTACGCCTACACGACTTGCAACCCAAATGACTGTGTCCAGATCAAGACAGCCAGGCCGTGGATCCTCGTCTCTTCTCCGCATTCCGACGGGAGATTTGCGGATCCAGGACCAGGAGGGAGCGGACATCCGGCAGAACCGCTGCCCGCTTTCGCGGCTCTCCATCACCAAGATCCGGGGCGTGTCGAAGGGTAGAGCATAGAGTTGAAGAGTGCGACGCGCGGGGTCTGCCGGAGGTACCTATTTCGTTAATCTCTGCGTCGTCCGAGCTGACTTGCCTTCACAGCAGATTCACGGGCATGTGCATCGTGGAAACAGATGTCTCTGTTCCTCCAATCTCAAGCAGGGCGAAGGACCGCGGACCTCTTCATGAATCCCCTCCGTACCCCCCACTGCCCATTCCCGTCATCGCCCCTGCGAATAGTCATCGCCCCTGCGAATAATTACCGCCCCTGCGAATAGGGCCCTCCGGCGCAAGCGACCCGGAAAACATTCGCTGTTTACTACACTCTCCCATTGAGGAATATGTACACTCCGTACTCCGCCCCTGACGACAGGCATTTTCTCCCCGTCATCTGGACCGCCACCGCAAGGCAGTTGTGGCCGGCCGAGGAGGTGCAAGACAAGAAGCGATCCGGAAGGCGCAGCCGTGCATGTACTTGGCTTCGCCCACGGAACCGTTCTCCATCCATTTTTGATCGGCAATGGGGGTAGGATGGAATCCCGCCCCATCGAGCCCATCCTCTTCGCCCTCCTCCTCCCGCCCACCGTCCCCGCCCGCGCCGCCAGCCTCCAGCACAAATCTACCTCCTTCGCCGGGGCCCTGCTGACGGCGATGTCTTGCTCCCGCACCGTATAAGGACGGACCGTTGTGATAAAATCTACTGTAACTCCAAAAGAACAATGACTGGAGCACACGAATGTATGTGAGCTTTTCTTGGCTTTTAACTCTCTGAATCTGATATGAAGCCAAGGTCGAAGCGTATCCGACGACGTGTCCATCCTAAAAGGGACCGACTTTTACAAGGACTTTTGCTAGAAATACTATGATAAAGTACGTCTATCTCTCTCAATTCTTCTTCAATTCTCTTCATCCAAACGGTGACACACTCTTTAGGTTCCCCTCTTGACCGACGTCTAGGCCGCCGGGGGCGCTGGAGCCCTTTCTCGTTGCCGGGAACGTCGGGCAGATCCCGACTTTTGGGTTCTCAGGGTATACGACAAAGTGCGTCGATCTCTCTCATTTCTTCTTTAATTCTCTTCATCCAAACGACTGACACACTCTTTAGGTTTCCCTCTTGACGACCGTCCAGGCTGCCGGGGCGCTGGAGCCCTTCCTCGTTGCCGGGAACGTCGACCAGATCATGACTTTTGGTTATCAGGGTATATGCCAAAGTACGTCTATCGCTTTCATTTCTTCTTCAATTCTCTTCATCCAAACGACTGACACACACTTTAGGTTCCCCTCTTGACCGACGTCTAGGCCGCCGGGGTGCTGGCGCCCTTTCTCGTTGCCGGGAACGTCGAGCAGATCCCGACTTCTGGGTTATCAAGGTATACGACAAAGTACGTCTATCTCTCTCATTCTTCTTCGATTCTCTTCATCTAAAGGACCGATACACTCTTTAGGTTCCCCTCTTGACGAACGTCTAGGCTGCCGGGGCGCTGGAACCCTTTCTCGTTACCGGGAACGTCGGGCAGATCCCGACTTTTGGTTATCAGGGTATATCACAAAGTACGCCTATCTCTCATTTCTTCTTCAATTCTCTTCATCTAAAGGACCGATACACTCTTTAGGTTCCTCTCTTGACCGACGTCTAGGCTGCCGGGGTGCTGGCGCCCTTTCTCGTTGCCGGGAACGTCATGGATCCCCGAAGGCCGCACGATCTTTCTTCTGGCGCCGCTCCGTACGCCAGTCGCTTCAAGTAGAGTCGGACGTCCCGCACCCCCCACCAGCGTCGGACGGACGTCGCCACCCGTTTGATTCTCGCGTGATTCCTGCAAGATTCGGGTCCTCCCCGACTTCCGCTTGATTAGCCGCGCACCCCGTATCGCCTCGGTATCCACTCCACTCCACTCCACTCCACCTCTTCTAATACCGACCTTCCATTTGAGACAGCCACTTCTCAAAAAGGAAGGTCTGTGCGTTGGCTCAAAATCCGTCCAGGGGTGGGGGTAGAGTGGGGGTGGTCAACCGGAAAGAGATGACAACGCAGCCCGGCATGGGTGCGCACTGAAACCAGAGATGTCACTGGGAGAGGAGAAAGTAACCATGGAGGACGATGAAGGGAGGGGGGGCATGTGGCCGGTGCTGGTGGCCGCCGCGCAGTGTGGTCGATGCGCGCAGCGATTGTGGGGAACGTATCCGAGGACGAGTGCGATTCCGAGGATAGAGGGCAGGATCGTTTAGCAGATGACCGGCCCTACAATCAGCCCGAATTTCAATAACTGTGGGAGGAAGGGGACGGAACTTATATGTACCTCTAGATAAAGAGATTTCGAAAGGAAGATCCAGTCGCGCGGGTCGTGCTACTTCGAGTTCTGCAAGCCCTGCGCATGGGAATGCGTATCCGGCGTCGCAGCGTCCCGACCAACTTCCAAGGCGTCACGTCGATATTTTGTCCGCCGCACGCCTGGGCGCGAGGCCGGGAAGGAGATTTGCCAGGTGTCGCAGCCTCCGATGGTTAAGCTCGCAACTCGCTGGGCCCCGTTTCGATTGTCTTGGATCTTGCACCGTACACACACGCGGTTTGGGGTTCAAAAGGCTTCTATGATACATACGGGTAGCCGTTGACCTTTATCATGCGGTATCCATTGGCATGGGGACGCAGACAGGTAGCACTTTATATGCACCCGTGGATAAGAATCGGTATGAACGAGAAACGAAAACGAAAACCCGGCAGCATACGGCGCCATCATCCGGCTGCTGAGGCCATCAAGTCAAGCTTGTCACACCCGCTCGGCTACATCCGACATCTCCGACGACGCGCTCACGTGTTGCCCACCACATCTTGACTTCGCGCTGCTGTTCTGCCCAGATTCTCGTACTTAACATGTCCATTCTGGCTGTGTGCAATAAATTATTTGTGCATATTGGGATGCACTCCGGTTAAATTCTACGAACAATTTGATCTTGACTGTTCAGAAAAACTCATTGACTCTCTCTCTCAATCATTCAAATGCGACTTTGACTTCACGTCAACTTTCATGCTGGTGCACTCATTAATCCTGGTTCCCCCATACCCCCATACATCCATTGTTCCGGCCGACAATCCTGGATAAATCAATGCGTGTCGTAAAATCAATCCTCAGCATGCCCAGCCACTTGCTGGTACTATGCTTTTGAGTCAAGGATTCACCCAATCATTCAGGCTTTTTTTTTTGATTTTCATAACAATTAAACGACCTGCTCAATCCACTAAGAATTAGCTAGCACCTGGCACCACACTTATTTGGTTGCAACCAGCACACACTGCTCAGGCAATGAAACGACCCACTCTCAATTCGAGTTCAATCTTGTAGCTGTCATGCCACACAACTGATCCTCAACACCTCACATATCATCTACCTCTTTGGGACATTCATTATTCTCAAATATCCCATCCAAGTCACCTGGGAAGCATGATAAGCTCAAACCAAAACTTAACTCTGCATCCCTATGCCAACTCTGCGGTTCACGCTGATAAACCTCACCCTCACAGTAACTAGCATGGTGCTTCTGTGCCGAGTTAAATATATCTGCCAGATTTGCGGCTCCTTCCAAAATCCTCCTTGCCCCCCATCTCAAATATTGGGCCCCAGCTTCACCGCTTACAATTTTCAACCACCAACTCAAGCTCGAGATTTTGATCTAGATTTTAACACAATTCATCTTCTTAAAACGTCACTCCTCTCAATACAGGCCCACCTGCTCAAGGTTCATAGTCATAGAATGCCACTTTGCAACAAAGTCCAAGATTCGAATCGGGGTATCGTCTTTGACTTCAATTTCCTCGGACTGATAAAATTCGATTCAACGAGCAGCTGCCATCTTTTTGGGTTAGCCGTGTGCTTTTCGGGTTCATTCTCGCCCATCCCCTGCGCCCTATGACCTGGAGGCTGGAGCTCAGCGGGTCTGGATATGACCACCACTGATCTCTACATGCCCGAATAAATATGTTGCTGTCTCTAGTTACTCATAACTGTGTGACAGATCAAGAGAATCAAGAGAACAAGACCATGGTTCAATAAGAGCATAGTTTCAACAAGAGTACACTTGTGACAAAACTTGCACTCAATTTTGACAAGCTGGATTGAGTACTGTTCACCATGAGCCGCCCCGTGCCACGAGGAGCGACCAAAAGTCGAAACGAACAGCATGGGTTCTATTTTTCATGTTGCCCTCTAATTTTTAATTTTAATTTTTCATGCATCACCTTTACCTAGATTTATTACTCTGTGAATATCACCAATATGGCTTGAGGGCTTCACGTGTCCGACATCCATAGTATGTCATTCTTTTAATGTCTATTTAGTGCCATCCTAATAGCTCCACTCGACAGATTACATGGCGGTGCACACCACACCTCTTGGGTTAGCATGCGATTCCCCGGTGTGTTAACTTGTTCAGTGTGCGCTGACCCGGTGACCACTTTCATGATGTCGTTACTTCTCTTTCCGCGGCGAGATGTGGTGCCTAGTACTATATACAGTAGATTGATTACCTACCATGTAGTAACTAGATTTGACAATAATACAACTTTTTATTCAAATTATTGCATCCTATCTGTGTTTTTGAGTGCTTAATTAGCGAGATATCCTCGAAACATTCGACACATTTTGGAGATATTTTGAGCACAAAATTTGATATTTATTCGGGTGAGAACATATTTTGACTAAAATGTGAACATTCGAGGAATTGAAGGAATTTGTGCACATTTTAGCTCAAAATACTAACAAATTCCTGGGGGGGGTTTCCCTGATGAATCTCGTTATCGTATATTGACATCATTTTTTAGTTTCTATGACGACGACGAGCGGCAGCTCGAGATCTTGATTGTCAGACAGACGTTGCCGAAGCGAATATCACGCACTTGACGACACTGGATGCGGACGATAAGTGGGTTTTTGTTCTCGAGAAAACCGTTGCAAGAGGTCAGTCTACTTACATGTTTTATCTATTCAGACTACTGACCCCGTCTCTAGTGATTTCAATCTATTCTAAGGGTGGTGTCACAACTAGGCTCAGTCTCCGTCCCAAGTCAGAGTGACAAGGGATTGGGGGGTGGAGGGTAAGAGGAGCGAAGAAGAAACTGGAATAAAAGACTAAAGAATACAGCGTCAAGCTACACTACTTATACTATTCTACAGTGGTGCATGTACTCTGCATGTATTCTATAAATATCATGAAACCGATCAACCTGTCGTATATAATTAAATGTACAACGCAAGCGGTCCCTAGGCCTCATGCCGCAGCGCCTCTCTCCTTCCATGTGCCTATGATGTCATAGTCCCACGTGCCCCAATCCCGTCTATCAGATGCACCGCCCTACGAAGCCCCTTCCAATCTAGAGTCCCCTGCCAACCAGCTCCCAACATTCGCCGGCTGGCAAGATACCTCCGTGCACCCCTTTCACCCGATCGAGATCGTCCTGGTCACGTGGCGTTGGAACGATCGAAATCGTGACAGGTGGTGGCAAGGCCGGGCGCCACGATTGGGTCCCCCAAGTGTCCGGAATCGGCAAGATTTCATACATCCTGGCTCAAACTTTCGAACATTCGAGCGGTCGCTCATTTCGGCGTATCCACCGGGCATCATCTATGCTCGGAGTTTCTCGTTTTGCACATCTTCCCCCGGGATCAATCTTGGTCCAGGTGCCTGACAAGGTCAAGCTCACTGCCGCGATGGCGGAGGTATCACGCAACACGGCAATTTTATTGCAAACCCTCAAAGACGAACTACCGGGGCTGATCAGGATGGTTACCAAGTTAAATACAGTCCAGAGGAAGGGGAAGGGCAATGTAAATATCCTGGACATTGAGGAGGAGGATTGTGTCGATGATTAGCACTCTAGGAATTTTTTTCTGAATTTTTTTGAATTTTTCGCGATTTTTTGACCTTTGATGCCTAGTCCGGACAAAATTTAGCCAAAATTTAGACCTGTGATTCTGGTCCGGACAAAAATCAGCGCCTCCCGAGAGCGAATAGTCCGGACAAAATTTCAAAATTCTCATTTTCAGAATCATACGTCTTGGGGCATTCTCAGGGGTCCTATGCCTAGAGGTTATGTGTGTGACTTGCCAAATTTTCTGGGCTGCATAAATTGCACCGTAGACAGACAGGATTAGTTTCGATTTAATGTTGGTACTCTAACATTGCAAAATCAATGAGTGTCTTGTCAATGTCTACGTCTGAACAAGAAGGTCAAAACAAGCCAGGTGTTGTTGGCGCATATGGCTCTGCCGCGCAGCACATCAGTTATTTGATGTGAACATGGCTGGTCCCGAGGTGACTGTCCGATAGTGACCGGCTCATCTGCGGCCATCATCCGCGGCCATCGCTCGGCGATCTATATATATATGTTTTCGTTTTCGTTTCTTGTATATACTCGATAAGAATCGGAGCTATGCCGTCGGGATCCAGACATTTGGGTGGCGTTGTGTGTGTGTGTGTGTGGGGGGCTGGAGAGGCTTGTACTTAAGTTGTGACGGGCGAGGAGCGGACTGGCTTCCCTTCGCGTGGAGGGGTTTTGGTTGAGGTAGGTCCCTCGTCTAGACCCAAATTACGTGTAAAAAGGCCGCTCGGATCACGGGCCGAGCTTGTGGGTCCAAGTTCAGCGCTGTTATCAATGGCAATTCAATGCACTTAATCCAATCTCGAGCACTGTACCAGGCAGTGCCCGGAGGCTCCGGAGGGCCATATTGAATCGGATTTTTGAGTGTGAAATCCACGAAATCAGGGTTCTAATTCCGGAAGGGAAGATGATGACATTCATACCGTGCAGAATTAGACTACCATAAAACAAGTTCTAAACTCGATGAAATCAGTGAAATCGGCCACTGCGGGAGGCCCCATCAGGTTTTTGACACTTTGCTTGTGCGTGCTTGTACAGTCTTGTACGAACCTGTACGGGCCGTAACACTGCCAGACCATAGGCTATGCCTGAAATTAAACCACAACTCGAAAAATATACCTGCGGGCATTAGGAAAATGACTGAAATCTAGGGGTATTGCGACCTTTGTGTGAAAAAATAAAAAATAAAAAATTCCAGAAATGATCCCCAAAATGCATTGGGATATGTCAGAGTAACCATGTTTCGAGGTCTGGTGGAGTTTCCGACAAGGATTAGTGGTCTGGAGTCTTGTTTGAGCCTGTACAGGTTCATACAGGACTGTACAAGCACGCACAAGCAAAGTGTCAAAAACCCGATGCCTTGTGCTCAATTGCTTCTATCGAAATACGTAGCCCGCGCCTTCGAGAAGGATGTGATCTGCTGATGCGATGGGAAGGTCAGAGGCCGGTTTTAATTAGCACTTTCAGAGAATGCAGAAGCGGAGGAAGAAAACGCGAAGTTGATAAGAAATGCAAGAATCATGAATGCCGGCAAGGTGCCAGCAAGGTGCCAGCATATTGGAGATTAAACATCAGCGGGCAATCAAAAATACCGCGCCAAGGCCTCCGTCCAGCTCCATCCCCGGTAACAGTACGCACGCGCTACAACTTAGCAGGATCCTAGAATCACGGCCCGCGCGATGCGCGCATCAGTCGAATACCCACAATTTTAGAAGAACCACTTAGCATCCTATGTTCCGAATCCAACTATTAAAATTATGACCGTCTCTTTACAAGGTAAGATCTTGGGATTAGCATAGGAGAAGGGGACGCATCCATGGTTTAATCCCTCCTATTGAGGATGTTCTGTTCACTTGGTAAGTACAGCTGTGATAAATGAGGACACGAGTACCAGGAAACAACTGAATAAAGACTTCGTTGAATTGTGGCGCCATTTGGGACCGCATGGTCACCTCTTCCTCCGCAGATACCCGCCTGAAACGCCAGTGTTTCCAGAAGTCATACTGCGCGCAAACGTGCCCCGCCAGGGAGGATCTGACATGGCAACATGTATCCAGGCCCAAACGAATTGGTGAAGATGCCGATTGGATCCCTCACGACGCTGGGAGAGATCGGCATCGACAGGTTCGAGACCCTTGGGTCGAAAGAAGCTTGGGACTCTATAACAAAGATTAATTAAAGATTGATGATGTAGGAAACAACGCTCCGAAGAAAAAGAATAAGTACAGACAACGGAACGGTCAATGACCGGTCAAAGGTGCTTGACAAACAGTCAAGGCGGGTCAAAGCCGTTCAAAGACAACACTGGATCAAAATTCCGGCCGGGGATGGCGGAGTCGGGCTTCTTTCGAGAGACATCGAGGCGAGGCATTTTGGTGACGCGCAGTCTCGTAACGAAGATCTGGGAAGGACGGTTACGTTCGCGTGGGGTTCTTATTTGTGAGTGGTCCCCATGAGCGCTGCAGGATGCGGGCGGGGAAGGAGGGGACGCGTGCGCCTGCGTATTGCGGAGGGCACGGGGAACGGCGCAGGATTAGTGACTACGTCCGCGTGGGGCTCTTATTTGTGAGCGGTCCCTTGAGCGCTGCGGGACGCGGGCGGAGACGGAAGGGACGCCGAGCGCGGTGCGCCTGCGTACTGCGGAGGGCACGGGGAACGGCGTGCGACGCGCAACACGCCGGACAAGGTATTAAGACTGAGACGGCTATTGGAGGAGCAACGACGCCGGAGATACGATTGAGCGACGACTCTGAGATACGATTACTGAGATACGATTAGTTTGCCGCGCGGGGATGCATGTCAATTGAAAGCACGTACCGACAAACTATGATCTATAACAGATTCAAGCCTATGGATGAGTGGGCACTTGAACCACCGCATATGCGGGGCATAGGACCGTATAATATGAGTGGATCGGAAAAGCGGAGGGAGGAGGGCGGATATCGCGCCCGAGGGGTCCAGGGAAATAAAGTCCGTGGGAGGCGGAACCTGACCAAGGATCCGGATATGCGGTGTAATTTCGGCCCTCAGGCGCACGGGGTACATAGGTATGGATGGAGATGGAGTCCCGTTGCGAGAGGGGTGCGCGTCGCGCGGGAACCGGGGAGGTAGACGCAGGCAGTGGAGATGTGGCCGATCATAGGAGACATATGACCTAGGTGCGAGGCCGGGGAGGCGATTGGCCAGGTTTCGGAGCCACCGGTGGCTAAGCTCGCAGCCCGCGGCGCGAGCGCAGAAGGCCCCGTTTCGACCATTGCACCGTACACAGCGCAACGAGCTCGATTAGTTCGCGGGCGTCACAGAACAAGAAACGAAGTTGGTTAATACGGAGTATGTGAGTTTGACCCCAAATGGGGAAGGAGGCAATTGCAGCTTTACTGCTTTACTGAAGCTAAGCTGGCAGCTCCGGGGCGCGTGTTGGGCGCTTGAGTGCAGAAAGCGGATAGTTGGCTCCGAGTCGAAAAAGTCTGTACATTAGTCTCCCTGAGATCAATTCCTTCGAACCCTCGCGCCTCGGGATCCGTTCGATCCTGACTTGAGGTCCCAAGTCGGACCTTTATCCTGCGGTATCCATAGAGACGCAAACAGCTTTGCCCGGCGTCGTATCTGCAAGGACAATTGGCCCTCGGCGGGTGGCGTTGTTGGAGTAGGCGACAAAGGAAGGAGAGGCTGGAGAGGTTGGCAAATGCTGCAAGTTGTTGGTCAAGGTGTTTCCTTCAGGAGCAAAGGCCGCTCAGATTTGGCTCAGATAGGCTCAGATACCACGGGCCGAGCTCGGGTGCTGTTATCTATACCCTTCTGTACGTTATCGATGCTTAATTTATGTCAACGTCAACTGTCATCGCTAGAAGCTCGCTGCTCCGTCGCACGTGTGAACAGACGATCGATGATCGATACGGATCCTAAAATTTCAGGTACGCCATCAAAACATTGATCGCTTCGATACAACGTCTCCAGGCATAGATATACTGGGGCCTGAAATGTGGTAAAATGGGAGGGTAGCCAAATCCTGGAGGCATTGAGTGAAAAACAAGGCCATAAATTGCAAGTTCACGATTCTGGCGGGTCAAACGACAAAAGCTGCCGATCAGCACAGCTTCCGCCGTCGGTAAAGATGATGAAGTCAATTAGCGTGCTAGAGCCGCTGTAAGCGGCTATGGTACACGATATCTACTTTCTACTAATATATTCGTGTGCTGGGTGCGACGTAGCGTTCAAGATCGTCGGTAATCTTCGATGCTCGGGAAGTTTACCGGCGTTCTTAAGCTGGACCGGGCGTGTTCTAGCACCTGAGCTTCTGTAGTGCAGATGACGTCTTGGCTTTCGCTGCATATAAGGACCGTTGTGACTGTCGCATCAGACGTGAATCAATCACCCATTAGAGGCTAAAGCTCTAAAAGACGGAACAATGACTGGGGCACATGAAAGTAAGCGCCCTTTCCTTGGTTTTCACCACGAACACATCTCTGACTTTAGCCCAAGGTCGGACTGACGATGGAACGGTGCCCATCCTGAAAGGGTCCGACTTTTACAAGGACTTTTGCCAGAAATATCAGCCCGGCGACGAGATCCAGCAGCTCCTCGAGAACGAGAAATTCGAGACATCGGAGGCACTTCTCGAAGCAGCAGAGAGCAATCTGGAGAAAGCCGGGTTCACGCAAGATCGAATTGCGGAGGCGACGAAGGCATTGACAGAGTTTTTCAAAGATGGTGGTCAAAGTAAGTTCTCCTTGGCTTTTACCACGAACACATCTCTGAGTTTACTAGTAGACCCAGATCAGCGTGTCACCATTGACGGGCAGATGCCCATCTTGAACACGGCGGAATTTTGCAAGAAGTACCAGCTCAATGATGAAATCCAGCAGCTCCTCAAGAACGAGAAATTTGAGACAGCAGAAGCACTTCTCAATGCAGACGAGAGCAATCTGGAGAAAGCCGGGTTCAAGCAGGATCAAATCGTGGACCTGAAGAGCGCGTTGACAGAGTTTACTAAAGATGGTGGTCAATCATCCTGAGGGTTAGAGAATACAACAGTTTGCGCTGCACCCTAGACGACGTGCACCCACATGTATTTAATAGCAATGAACATCGATATCCAAAAAACTGTAAACTCGTTTTCTCGCTGTTGCAATCCGCAACACGTGCAGCTGTATACCTTCATCCGAACTTGCCACAATGGTTTTGGTTGCGCGCCGCAACACCTTTGGCGTTCAATGGCGCTAAGTTATCCTCCGTACTGACACGGGTCCTATCTCTGGAGCTGCGGTGGCAGTGAAGCGCATCTAGGCGTCGTATCGGCTCGGGATAGTGCAGCGCGCGTTCATGCCATGCGTTACATGGAATGGACATCTCTCCCTCCCTCGGCTCATCTGTGAGTTCCCATTCCGTCCGTGTGTCCGTCTTCAGCGTTGACTGATCCACATTACTCAGCTGTAGCTGGACTCCGGGGACCTCGCTTCCTTCGGCGCTGATACGCCTACACGACTTGCAACTCAAATGACTGTGTCCAGACAGCCGGATTGTGGATCCTCGTCTCTTCTCCGCATTCCGACGGGAGATTTGCGGATCCAGGACCAGGAGGGGGCAGACATTCGGCAGAACCGCTGCCCGTCTCCATCACCAAGATTCGGGCCGTGTCGAAGGATAGAGCGTAGAGTCGAAGGGTGCGACCCGCAGGGTGTGTCGGAGGTACCTATTTCGTCGACCTCTGCGTCGTCCGAGCTGACTTGCCTTCACAGCAGATTCACGGGCATGTGCATCGTGGAAACAGACCTCTCTATTCCTCCAATCTCAAGCATAGGCGAAGGACCGCGGACCTCTTCATGGATCCCCTCTGTAGTCTGCAACAATAGCCCCCCGCTGGCCATTCCCGCCATCGCCCCTGCGAATAGTCACCGCCCCTGCGAATAGGGCCTTCCGGCGCAAGCGACCCGTAAAACATCCGGTGTTTACTACACTCTCCCATTGAGGAATATGTACACTCCGTACCCCCCTCGTCATTTTCTCCCGTCATCTGGACCGCCAACGCATGGCGGCGTTTCGTCTTGTGGCTGGCCGAGGAGGTACAAGACAAGAAGCGATCCGGAAGGCGCAGCCTGGCTTCGTGCCCACGGAACCGCTCTCCATCCATTGTTGATCGGCAATGGGGAGCACACCCTCTCGCCAATCCATTTCGCAGTGACGTATCCCTGGTCTCCTTCCCGGGGCGCAGCCCATTCACAGCCAAGAACGAATACAATTCCCGGCCCCGGCCCAGATGCATCGAGCTCCTCTTCGCCCAGCGTCCCCGCGCGCGCCGCCGGCACAAATTCCACTCCGTCGCCGCCATCTCCGCCAGCGCGTGCGCCTCGCCCCCACAGACTTCGCGAACTTCGCACCGCCGCGCTGCAGGCCTTTCGCATCGACATCGCCATCGACGCGCTGCGCCTCGTTCTCACCGACAGCGACGTGCGCGCGTGGCCCGCCCTCCGCGTCACCGGGCTCACCATCGCCCCGATCCGCCCCTCCCCGACGTGCACCTATCGGCGCTCTAGGAATTCGCCGTGCGCTGCCTACGCCTGCGCCGCACATCGCGAGTCGAAGGCGGCGCCGAGGTGTCGGGACCGTTTCGGCTTCGTGAGGATTCGGACGGAGGGGCCGCGGATCTCACCCGGACGCCATGCAGGGCAGCGACCGTGCGCCGCTTCGGACGGACGAGGGCCTTCCGCCAGTGTGTCGTACGCTCGGCGGGCGCCCGTGCTCGTCGCCGCGGTCCTGACTGCTACGTTCCCGAGGCTCCCGGCAAGCGCGGTTCATACGTACCCGACGAAGGGGCGGCCGGGGACGAGGAGTTGTGAGCGGCGGTGGCGACGGGCTTGAATCTGGCAGATGACGTCCACGATTGGGACGCTCTATCTATTACTGCGTTGGCGTTCCGAGCCCCGTGTTCGCCACTTCGGAGTCCTACACGCAGCTCGGGGCGTTGTGTGTATCTGCTTGTGAGAGGCGATGTCGTACAGCAGCTGGCGGTATGCTAGCCACATCTTTCTCCTGCTGTAATGACGTACGCGGAGACTGGGTGGGGGGTACGCTTCGTCGAGCGAACGCCCGCTCCGCCTTCCTCATCCTCGCGCCTTACCTCGGTGTACATCAACCCTTCATCCACGCCCTTTTCATGCATCGCCCGCATTCGTACATAGCGCGGTCGAACCCTTCGCTCCAAGTCATCCTCCTCCGTTTGCAGCCATGGATCCGAGTCGGGCGTCGATTCCTCGAGTCGGGCGCCACTCCCGTCCCAGTCCTCTCAAGTCGATTATTTCATCTCAATCGCAGAGTCTTCCCACCACTTCGTGCAGGCCTCCGCTCGTCTCCTTCGTCCGCTTCGTCTTCAAGTAAGTATCATCAGACTTCCGTCCCTCTCCTGGCATGTGACTGACAGCAACTATAGCCGGAGACTGTACTTGCTTCCTTCCGGCGCCGGTCGACTCCAAGGCCAAGGCACGATGTGCGTTTCTGGGCCCGCTCGGAGTTGCCAGTGGCCGGCGTGGCCGTCAGCGCCGCAGATGTACATGTTCCTGGGGCCGGGGCCGGGGGGCGGGTGCCGGGCGCTGGGTCATCATCGGACTCAGTCAACATCCTCAGCGCGGTCCTCGAGGTTAAAGAGACGCCGACGATCCTCAGCGCCATCGCCGACGTTAGCGCAGAGTGCGCACGCTCGCTGTGTAGCTTTACTTCGAGTACGAAGACGAGATTCCAGTACTCGACCATGAAGACGACAATGGTCCCGCCACGGGCACAGGCGCCACCGCTCGCCGTGTCGCAGAACGCGCCTTCCCCTTCGCCGACTCGTTCGCGTTCGCAGGAGCCCACCACCGTCGCGTTGCTCTCGCCCAGTACTACCACAGCCGCCGCGGTCTCAGTCTCGCACGCTCACCTTTCTCCTTCCTCATGCCTGAGACGGGGCTTCGCCACGGAATACCGATCAGTGCCACCAACCATCGCCATCGGGAGCCTTGAGCTCGGCTTCGACTTCGACGATTCGACATGACCTCGACGGCGACAATCCGCTCATGCGTGTCTTGTTTTTGTTTTATGGCGCGATGCAATGGGGATGTGGGGTTGTGATGTACGTTTGTGGGGAATGGGCGATGGGAGTGGGACGATGTCGGGGCGCAGGCGCACCGTATTTGAGGCCGTCGTCGCTTACGTGATCATCCTCAGACGGCGTCGCTGGTCATGCTGCGACCCTTGCTCTCCATTTCAAACTAGAGTGCGACAGAACGGGGAGCGCATGTTTGACCTTCTCGTCGGCCATCTCTTTTATGGAAACAAGCGGAATCGTACATCCTGTCGCACTGGCAAATCAAAGGCATACATGTTATTTATGTGAAGGTGTTTATTATAATGGATCGGGCTTTTCTAGTTCGAGGAAAGCATTCTCGTTGATTTTATCCATGTCCTCCATTTTCTTGAGGTTGGCAACACATCGCTTCACATCCACCCACCCAAACGGGGTCGTCGTGGATGAGATCCCGGCATATTGTGCCCGGGCACCTTCGTATGCAGTCTGTGCTCCCCGGAGGTCCATCGTTGCTGCGCAGTTGTAGCCCAGCAACTCCAGATCCTGGGCGATCGAAAGTGGAGAACCCAGGGCCTGCCCTATGGAAAGTGCTCGTTCGATGGGGCCAAACGCTTTGTCATGGAATGACAAAGCTATTAGACCCCCCGCAAGTCTTTCCAGAACCCTCAAGATGAGCTCGATGTCGCCCGTCTTTTCGGCTGCTGCCAGTCCCTCCTCGTAGACGACGAGCGCCTTTTTGTACTCGTTGCGGCGGGCGTAACAGATTCCCATGATGTAAAGACATTCAGCGGTACTTGCAGGACATTCTAGTTCCTCGAATATTGCTTTAGCGGCGGAAAGCATCTCGAGGGCTTCATGTCTGCGTTTTTTCCACCAAAGGAAATAGCCAACTCCACGCAAACCATGGGCGACATGATATCGATTGGACGCATCGTGAGAGAGGTCGGCCTGTGCTTCCAAAACAAGTGATTGGATTTCATCGTGAGCGCCGTTATCAGCCCGAGTCCACATCCAGGTTTCAGCTAACTTCATCGAACATTCACCTGCACGAAGACGATTTTCTTCAATGGGCAAGGTTCGGAAACGGTTACGGGCTTCCTCGAAATGCTGGCTGGCTTTGTCGTAGCGATCAAGTTTGAAGAATATGTTTCCCAAACATTGGTGTGCTTCGGCGACATGACGGGAGTCCTGGGCTGCGCTGGCGACCTCAAGCGCATGCAGGGCAACCGCAGTGCTGGGCTTTCTCCAGGACTGATAGAGGGCGAAGGCGATAAGAGCGTCGAGGGCATTTACGGGTATGTTGTCAGCGCCGATCTGCATTAGAAGACCCTGTATGTTTGTTTCTTCGTCCGCCAACTCCAGTAAATCTCCTTTGAATTTCGCGTCGTCGGGGATAGATTTACGCTCAAGAACGAATGTATAACAGGCTTCATGTACTTGTTGTTGCACTTCGGCCGATATGCGACTCTGTTGAGCCATGTACGCTTGGATTGTGGGGCGGAGAAAAATGCGAGAGCTTCCAAAGTCATCTCCGTCGTCTTGTTCAATGAGTGCGGCAGTGCTCAGAGCAAGGAGAGCGGCGGAATGCGAGGGCAAGGTAGGGGCCCACCGGCGCATGTTGTTGCCAGTCGTACCGGCAGGAAGCATGGAGAGGATGGAGAGGAGTTTATATGCGTCGGGATTCGATTCCACTCGCTGCACCGACAGGCCGATCCTACGATCCATGGTGGAGTTGATATCTGTTCCCGCCTTTTTCCATTCCTTCAACAGATCTTTCGGGGATGTTTTTAAATGCTTTCCATCAGCCGCCATGAGAGTGATAGCCAGTGGGATGTGGCCGACGGCCGTCAAAAGCTCGTCGAGTTTGGGTGCATTAGCTGCGCCGGGATACAAGCGCTCAAAGGTGTCTCGGGCAGCACCAGCATCCAAGGGAAGGAGCGGGCAGTGTTGCCATTCGACACTGTCCTCGGAAGGAGGGAATTGGGAAGCCATGGTAACGATAAGGGCGATATGTGGTAGCACAGTCAGCCGAACCAGGATATCAGTGATTTTATCCTGACTCTCGCCAGAAAGCCAAGGGGTCTCGAAGTTGTCCAGAAGCAAGAGTCGTCGCTCCGTCGAGGAGTTTAATTCTTTAATGAGAGGATCGAGACTGTCATACGAGTCTGCTGTTATACGAAGCTGGGTGTAGAGAATACGGCGGAGCAAATCTGCCGATTTTGCCTCGACGCAAGGGACCCAGAAACGATAATTGGGGAAAAGGTCCTTCACGGCCGGTTTATGGATGACGGCGAGTGCTACACTAGTCTTTCCCATTCCTCCCGCCCCCGTGATGCAAACCCGGGATGTGTCTTCGCGAGAAAGAAAGGAGACGACGTCGTCGATGACACCCTCGCGCCCATAGAATATCCGCTGCGCCAGAGGCATGTCTTGTCTGGAAACAGTCTCCGGTGCATTATGTGGTTGGCTGGAATTCTTGACAAGCCTATCGACCTTGGTGTTAATGTCGGAAAGCTGCGCATTTGCGCCGGAAAGCTGGGCTGACACGCCGGAAAGCTGAGCTGACATGTCGGAGAACTTCGACTTTATCTTGTCCAACAGATCTTCGACGCGGAGGTTATGGGAAATCTACAAGGGACTTGGTACCGATACCACGCAGGACAGAATAGAATACACTAACAGTGAATTGTTCCATAGCCGTATCAACATGGTTGAGACACCTGTCAACTCTGTCCTTGTTCATATCTCGGAAGAAGATGAGGAGCCATTTTTTCTGCTCTTTGATTCCGTTGAGTTCTTGGATGATGTTCTCCATAATGCTATAACCGTGACTGTGAGTTCCAGTGTGTCAAAGAGAGATCAAAAGCAAGCACACCCTTGTAATTTTTTTATGCTGGCTTGAAGGTCCTCATTAGCACTACTGGCAACCGGAACCTTGTCAAGCATGAGGAGCGTGAGGCTATAGACCCGCTGTTGAAGCTGCTTCACTTTCTCTTCGACAGCTGTTGCTTCCTACTCTTCATGAAACTCGGCGTAAATTACGTCAATGCGAGACAAATACCTCGCAGGCCTCGATGACGCCAATCGCGAGTTTCATGAACTCGCCAAGGAGTGGCACCGGGATGACACCGGACAAATCTTTCAGGGTTAAGGCGAGCGCCTTCCCTCCTCTCAACGCGTACATTTCGGTTGTGGGTACGACTCCATCGTTATCTGAAGCATGCTAAGATGAGATGTGAGACTATTTCGGCCTTGAGCAACGAAACAGAACACACCTGGTTGGTCGCTGCCCTCGTACGCGTTGTGGAATCGCTGCTCGAGCCTAGAGGGCACCACGAAAAACACCCCGACATTGTCCACTCAGCAAACGCCAAAAGGAAATCCACAAGCAGGCTATTCGGACGTCCAAGTGCGGTCACCGTCGAAGCCTTTGGGCGTTGTGAGCGTTTGGGCGTTGTGGGTGTTTGGGCGTTGTGGGCGTTGTCGATGTAACAGATGCATGTCGAGCCTAAGGCCATATATACCTTGACACGGTATGATTGAGAGATCGGTTTGCGCCACACAACGCAACTATAGCCACGGCGCTTGAGCCAGCGTCTCTCCAGGTTCATCGTACCCACCGTCTTCCACGAAGGCTCGATGGCTAAAGAATATCTTGAGCGGGTCTACTGTAAATCCGTACGAAGAACTTGGGAGAAAACATGGTCATCGAAGGAGGTATAGACATACATGTGAGTCTCCCTGGGATACTTCCCCGGCGCTTCGCGCTGGACATGTGTAGACATATGGTGTTATGTAAGAAGATGCAAAGTCTCTAATAACGTTATCATCGAAGACCCGTGGCCAGCCGTCACGGCGGAGTCGGGCTGTCGGCGGCGTGACGATCGTGGTGAGGAGGCGTTCCGCTTATAGGTTGGTAGCGAGGAAGGTCTACGGTGAAGGATGCTGGAGAACGCTGTGTCGAGGCCAGCGTCCGAGTGGGGGCTGGTATTTGCGAGTGGTGCTTTCGGCGCTACGGGGTGTGGGCGAGGAAGGATGCGATGCTGAGCAATGTGCGCGTATTGCAGAGGCCGCGGGGAACAGGTCGACCAACGTATCAGAGGAGCAGCATTTCCGGAAACACAATTGAGCGACGATTCTGAAATACCATTAGTTTGCTGCGCGGGGCTGTGTGTCAATGAGAGCACCTACCATTCACGCACAACAAAGTACGATCTTGGCGGATGCCCTCCGACACGCCACTTCATGACCGCGCCTCCCCCGTTATCTTCTGGCTTCTCACCCGGGCGCTCCATCACGGTGTATTGGGATCCACCACCCGCCCGCCGAGCCGGATCAGATTCAGCGCGCCTCGGACGCACGCAGGCAGAACCGCGCGTTGACGGGCGGTCGCTTGTGCCGCCGCGACGCTGGCCTGCGTAGAATGCGTCCCATGCGAGTGGATTGGGGAAGTGGAACCTAGAGGGAAGGGGGTGGATGCGCCCGACGAGTCGAAGCAAAGCGCAGAGGAGGTGGACCTGACGAAGAATGCGGTGTGCGGAGGGATTCAGGCCCCCAGCGGCGTACGGGATCGATCACGGTATGGAGTCGTCTTGTGAGAAGGGTGCGTGTGTTACACGCAAGAGCCAGGGGAGCAGATGCAGGCTTTAGAAAAGATGGTTTCGGCGGAGGAACCGGCGCAAGATCGCATAGAACGATCTCCTGTGTTACCCCCAAAGCGCCCCATTGTGGCTGTCTGCGCTCTTCGAGATGACGGCCGAGGACCTGCGAGATGAGATGCGATTAGCTCGGGGTAAGACACGGAAGGAGTAGAGGGGAAGAGAGGCATACTATCGATGTACAAAAACGAGGAGTGTGCCGCAGTCGTGTAGACATTCCTAGATCCTGCGCGACCGCCACGCGCCGCCCTCCCGGTCAGTATTGCGTTGTTGTACCCTGCGACCGTCACGTCGATTTCAAGTCGGTTTCTACACAGGGTCGGAATGCCTGCAGGCTTTATCGAGGAGCGGGAGGATGAAATTCGGGGAAGGACTCTGAGTGACTGCGGCTTCATCGACGTTCTGCAGGCAGTATGAGATTGCCACGTCTCCGGTGTCTCCCCGGCACCATCGGCTCCTCCGTGAACGCGATTCTGAATTAGCAACGTCCGTGAAGCTTGAAACGGTGTCGCAGACGCGACGACTAGGAAACGGCCAACAACGAGACTGTCAGCGGTGTCAATCCAAGAAATGAATGAGCCAGCGCACCTCTCTTGTAGTCTTGGATATCACGGGTGGCCTCCAGTATTCTCGGTCGCCGAGTCCGTGTTGCTAGAAGTGGGCCAGCAGATGGAAAACGGCCTCGACAGCGGCCGCGTCGAGGAACTCTTGTAGACACGGGGCTCGGCATGGCCCCGGACAGCACTGGGATTATCGAGAACATCGAATGCTACGCATGGAAATTGCTGTGGACGACGACGGGAATGCTATCGTCGTCGTGTTGCTCGTCGTTCGGAGCTGCGCGGAGGTAAGCGCCGATGTTCCGATTATTACCGAAACCGTCAAAAGTATTGCCTTGATCTCTACTTTATCCATGTCTTTACAGTTCTTCTCGTAGCGGACAGGTAATACCGGAAGAACTGCTTTGGATCTTGGGGATAAGTGCAAACCATGCTTCTGAGATTGCGCCATGGCTGAGGTATTTCTAGGAGTAACGTTTACTCTCTGAAATGGTGAGCGCAGTGCAACTTACCCCTCATTCTACGACAACCGGAATTCTGGCGACTACTATGTCATTTCCCGTCAAGATTCCCCGATACCAACCTATCGTTCCCTCTCCGAGCCGACCGATCCAGTCGAGACTGGAAATCAAACACAACTTTTCCCCGCGCGGTTCACCGCCATGAATGCGCTCCAGCCTCTGACACGTCTCAAAGCAAGATCCAGAAAGGATAATGAAATTTAAAGAGGCTTTGACTGCGGACCTTCCATCACGGCGCACCCGCGATTCTCCCCCCTGCGGCCAGCCAATTTTAACTTGCCTCAACTTCCGTGCGCGCGACTGCATCGACATGGTCCCTTTCGCTCGGCCCATTTTCTTTGGCAGACTCAGGTGTTCGTTCTCTGTGCAAGTGTCGCCGTTCAACGTCCAGGGGCATTTTGTGCAAGGTCTCGATTGAAACTCTACCTTTTTGGACTCGGAGATACAACGCGGCCGAATTCAAATCAACATAAGTATATCAAAGGTCCGTCTCAGTGCAACGAGGAGCGGGCGGCCGTCGCTCTTGAGACTTGTGCCGAAAAGCCTTGCAACAGACGTCGCGGACTCATTTGCAGCGATCCCAAGGGCCAAGGCTGATATTCTGTATAACAAGTTCACAGCTTGAGTGCCCGGTATCAAGGCTTCAAATCCATACAGAGCGACAGGCTAGGTCCCTTGCGGTGAACAGAAAATAAGGCTAGGCTGACGAAAGGAGACTCAAAGCCGCGGGGCTCGTCGCGTATGTACTCGGGATGAACGCGTCGGGCGTACGCAAGAGGTTCTCGGCGGCCCGCAGCGGTTCGCTGAGTGTACGCCCGCTGATAATTATCCCGGCGAGGATGCGCATTGCGCACCGCGAGGGATGACGTTCAGCAGGTCCGAGTACGAACCGACCCACCCACGAACATTCATGATCAGTAGATTCGGTTGAGGTGGGTGGCCGCAAGGAAGACTTGAATTTGCTGAAAACGATGTTGGTATGCGAATTGATACTATTCACGGTACCTCATACTCCACGTTCCAGGACTGTATTGATACTTTACCTTGCCAGGAAAAGTTCCTGATGCCTGCATGCACATATGTGCTGTTCCCTCTTTGTGAGTTCAAGTTTCAAAATCCCGTTGAGTATAAAAAATGATCACAGCTACATTTACAGCTTCACCACCATGAAGACGCCCAGCAGGCTCAAAATATTACAACAAGTCCTCGAGCAAAGAATCTGAATAACGCGCCAGCTTGGTTGGTTATTTCCGTGAGAAACCTCAGCGCGATCGTCGAGATTCGAGACACTCAACTTCAACAGCCTGCGCGGTGTATGATGCCGCTCTCGCTGGATATTGGTAGAAGGTTCCTCATGCCAAGTTGAATAATATAATCCTTAAGAATGGGTACTATTACTTACCGTGTCCTCCCAAAAAAATGATATACGTACTTCCAGGCCTATAGCCATTGGAAATCAATTAAATACTGCGGATGTCAGTAAGCCGGCGTTGAATAGGCTACAGCGCTTCAACTGCGTTGCCGCAACTGTTGTAGTTAGCACCGTCTGACGGTCGATATCTGACGATATATTTTCGATTAGTTCCTGAATTCTTCAAGTTCCCCTTCGCCACTCGCGGGCCAGCGCTACTATATCTGTCAGCTGTAGCAGAACAGATATTGCTCACCTAGCCGCGATATCCCCCAAGTCAATGTATCGCAGAACTCTTTGCCTGCCTAATGTCGAGCTATTGAGCGACTCAGGCTGTCGTAAGTTTTAGGAGCAAGATTTGTGGCTGTGTAAACCCAGCTCCTTTCTTCACTACCATCAACTTGCCACCAGGTGCGATTACAATTGGATAGTCGTTGGCTTTGCAGTCTACAAAATTGCTTGGTGCCTTGAAGCCCAAGTTGTTGGAAAACGAGTAGGAAAAATCTATCATCGAGGACATTTTGGCGTAACTTAATGTTTGCCTTAGGCTTTTGCGCACACTGGCTCGAGACAGGAGCGTTGGTGGAAGATTTTTTGGCTTGGCCGTGAGTACAGTTTTTCAAAGGCTCCTCAACGATAGCTTGAGCAGAACATAGGCCATGCCCGTGGAGGAACTGCAGGCGCGTATCAAGAAGATCTCCGTCGACATCGAACGGCAGAAGAAGATATTGAAAGATCTGGAGCAGAATAAAAGCCTTGTGCAACGTCAGCTCAACGCGGCCCGCGATCCAGTGGCACGGTTGCCCCTCGAAATTTCATCCGAAATTTTCATCCAATGCCTCCCTCCCTTCCCTGAACCCGGAGCCCATCGTCTTCCCATGATCCTCCTGAACGTATGCAACGCATGGACGGACATCGCACTATCCAACGCGGCTCTTTGGGAAGCCATCCGTGTTGTGTATCCGCGCGCGAAAGGCTTCCCACAACTTTTAACAATATGGCTGCACCGCGCGCGCAATCGCCCCCTGTCCGTATCCCTTACCAACGCTTTCCATGAAGGCGTCGTCTCTATCATCTGGCAACACAGCCAGCGACTCAAACATCTTGAGATCTGTTACAAGCAGGAGTATGGCGAATACAGCGATGAAGACAGTGACGAAGATCAAGTCGACATTTCGGAATGCACGAGCCTGGGACCATTGCCGCTGCTTGAAACCCTGACAATTCGCCATTCCACTGATATGGATCAAGCCCCGGCATACGACGGATCGCAGATTATCGAGATTCTGCGTCTGGCCCCAAACCTTGTCGAATGCGTGTTAGATCGTGTACATCCGGGGTGGTACGATACCGATGACTTCCAGGAGCCAGTAGTCCTTCCGACTCTTCGTAGACTGATATTTGGAAATGATGGACAGTACAATTACAGTGACGGCAGCATCCTGGAGCATCTCTCAATCCCTCGGCTGGAAGCACTCTCCCTTTCGATGCGCACCATCTCTCCTGCAAAATTGTTATCGTTTTTGAAGCGATCATCACCGCCCCTCCAAAAGTTGGTACTAGGTGACGGATTTAATCCAAGTGAAGACATTGACCAACTTGTTGAATGTCTTCGCCTGGTCCCCACACTCACACATTTCGACTTATGGAGGTGGCCAATGTCCCGTGTGGAAGATATATTCGCCGCCTTGGCAGAGTCTCCACCACATTTGCTATCTAACCTACGCAGTCTGATCATCGGGCTTAACTTTGGGCACGATACTCTTTCCGTATCTTCTTGGAAGACACTACTTCGCGCGCTCTCAGTCCGTCGTACTCAAATCCGAGTCGTCCACGTCACTGTCTCACGATATGGAAATCCATCGGAATCGTCAAAGCCTACGGCGGACATCCTTGCTGCGTTCAAAGAATTGGCAGCGGGTGGGATGGATATTTTCGTTGGTACTGATGAGCAGGATTTACTCTCCCTCTAATTATTTTATGCGTCGTTCTAATGTCCCATTTTGTTTCTCCAACACCACCAACACAATACCATGAGAGGAGCTATCTCACCATGCTGTACCTATTGTATTGGGATAATTTGGACTTCGAGCTCCAAGAGAGGTGGGCGGGGAGGCAAGTACAGTATACATTGTAGCATTCAAACTATTAGGCACAGTCAATTTCAAGTTTTTCTCACCATAGGTAGTAGTTGTCCGAAGTTCAACCCAGCAATCTAATCTATTCTCGGAATCGAGATCAGATAGTAGGCACACACCAAAGCACACTTTTCTTTTTTTTTTCTTTCTTCATTCAAAACGCAGGGATTGCTCATGTCACTGGCCGTTACCTTGCATCGCAGAGCGGGACAGTCCTGATTTTCGCAGGCCGTGGAGTCGACGGTAGTCGACGGTCCAAGGTTGCTACCAATGCAACGCCCCACTTCTTCCTCTGCCCCGCCCTTAACCTAGACACACCGGAGTGGGAAGAGAGCGAGACGGCGCCAGCGACGTGGAAGAGGTAGCCGTGTCATCGTGCCGGCGATAATCAATGCCCGAACGCACTCCCCCCAAACGGGATCCCAGTAGCAGCCTATCCGCGGTGTAGAATGGTGCTGGGTTGCGAGCGTCGCGCAGCGCGTCCCAGGTTGCACGGTAAACGCGGGCATGTATACAAGCACGGAAGTGAAGGCTTCGCAGTGCTACGGGAGATTGGTCCAAAGGCGATCGACAGGAGGTAGAGTAAGTGGTGGTGGTACAAGTACGTAGATATCTCCGTTCCGCCCTCTAGCCTCGAGTCTCGTCGCTGGAAGATCGTCGCAGGGCGGAGGCATGTACGTCCTGCACAGCAAGAGCACATCCTCGTCCCCGGCCCGACAAGAGGACAAGAGAATCCCCGCCGAAGAGGGGACGCAGTGGAAGGAAGACCTGCGGGGGGAAGGGTCGAGGGTGCGGGAGAAACGCAGACGCCTATCGGTACCCGCGCATTCCTTTGCACCGCGGCATACATGGGAGGGGGGGCGGCACGTGCGGGTAGAGTCAAAAACCATGTACGCGGTGTGCAAACCGAATACGAGTCGCGACCTCTTCGGTCGCGATTCGATCCGGCGCGGGGGGTGGCATGTCGACTTGAGATCCAGGGGCTTGTTTGTCAGGGTTCCGTCGTCTGCCGCACCATCGGGATTGGATCGTCCATTTGAGGAGAAACGAGTTGATGGAGGAGGGATGCGCGTTTAAGAGCGGAGCCGGCGGCGATTCCGAGCCCACTGTAAGCATTCCCTGCCGCGGGTGGACGGTGGAGGTGGGCATCTTTCAAGATTATCATTGCGATGCGTTCCGACGAAGCAGTCTCGGAGCGACGAGGGCTTGTGGTGGAGTATTAACCCGGCGTGGCGCTCTTATATCATGAGGGGCTCGCTGGGCGCTACGGGACTCGGGCGGGGAAGGAGCGCGGTGCGGCTGCGTATGCACGGGGAGCGGCGGACGACGTGCGACGTGTCAGTCAAGATATCAAGGTTAGACGGACGTAGGAGCAGCATCCCCGGAGAAAGAATTTGGCTCCGAGTAAGCAACGACTGCGAGTGTGAAATGCGATTGGTTTGTTGCGTGGGCTGCATGTCAATTGAGAGCACATACCGTTAAAGACGATCTTGGTGCTGCGCCATTCCGAAAGTCCATTCCCTGCGATCCCGGCCCGGGCTCCTTCACGGTGCATTCGGATCCACCGCTCACCCACACGCCCATCGGGTCGTATCAGATCCAGCGCAGATGCACGCGCAAGCCGATGGTGGGCACTTGCACCGCCGCGACGCTGGTCTGCGTGGGGCATAGGGCCGTTAAACGGAAAAGCCGCATTTCGCCTGTCTGCCTCGCCCGAGGGGTCCAAGGAAATGGTGCCCCGAGGGAGGCGAGACCTGACGAAGGGCGCGGGTCCCCAGGGGCTAGAGGCGCACGGGGGAGGTAGGGGTCGCCTTTTGGGAGAGGGGTACGCATTGTGCGGGAACCCGTCCGAGAAGATGGTATCGACGGAGGAGCCGGCGCTGGAGCTTCGGGACGGAGTTCGCAAGGGACGATCTTCTGTGGTATGGGCAACACAGTCCAAGCGCACCCCGTTGTGGCTGTCTGCGCTCTTCAAGATCCGAAGACCTGCTAGATGGGAAGTGATTAGCTCGTAGCGAGACATGGAAGGGAGTAGAGGAGGTAGGGAGAGAGACGTACCATCGATATAATGCGCAAAGATTCAAAAACGAGCCTGACTCTTCGTACTTAGATCCTGCGGACCGTACGCCACCACGCGCCATTCGATTCCTACCAGCTCCGACCGGTATCGTGTCGTTGTATGCCAGTGCATCGTCGATCTAAGGTGGTCTTTTCACAGTGTCGGAGTGCGGGTACGAGGGCAGAATAAAGTTCGTGGCTCAATTGATGTCTTGAATGCAAGGAGATTGCGCTGCGCTTGAACGTCTCCGGTGTGTGTGCCGTAGGCTCCTCTATGCACTCGATTTTATTCAAATCAGCATCGACAACTACAAAACGGCCAGCCACGGGAATATCAGCCACGTAAAGAATTGAATGAATGAG
This sequence comes from Mycena galericulata, assembly GCA_029289565.1. Taxonomy (NCBI): domain Eukaryota; kingdom Fungi; phylum Basidiomycota; class Agaricomycetes; order Agaricales; family Mycenaceae; genus Mycena; species Mycena galericulata. Next base: position 293,455 of record JARKIA010000130.1, on the reverse strand, counting down.
CCAGCGCACCTTTCTTAATATTTAATCTTGGGTATCAGAATATGCTTGGTCCGAGCTAGAAGACTGCGTCTACGCGCGTCAAGGAGATCTTGTACTGTACCATTTCGACCGTAGGTTCAGTGACGGGTGACACCTAGATTTTTTTGATGCATGTAAAAATCACCTTAAATCGAAAGTAAATTTTTCGGTCTTCTCGGATGAGATTTTCCTAAAAATAGTGAACCTACGGTCGAAATGGTACAGTAGACACGGGAATCGGAATCGGTGTATATAGCGCCACGAGTCGTATCGGGGGCACCGAAAGTCACGTATGGAAGCTGCCGCGGACGTCGAGGAATGGCGTCGTCGTCCTCGTCGTTGTTCAGAGTTTGCCGCGTCGAAGCTTACATAATATGATTCCTCTCTCTTTCTTGCCACGAAGTGACGATTGGTTGCATTGGGTTTCGTATTCATTTGGTAGGCAGCCGTAGGCTCAATAACCCAACAGTACTTATAATTCCCTGTGGCCCTGATAGACTCATCCTAAGTGAACGAGTGAGCAGACTAATTTCCCTCTGGCAACTTCAATTCTGACGCATGTATAGTTTCGTCGGCGTCTTGCCGCAGGGTTGTTCTGACAGAAACCAAAGCGCAAGCACACCACAGGCGATGTCCCTGACGGTGGAAGCGCTGGAAACGCGCCTCGCGAAAATCTCCGCCGACATCATGAATCTAGAACGCAGTAAAATTCCCATCCAGCGCCAGCTGAACTCTGTACGCGATCCAGTCGCGCGCTTGCCCCTGGAAATCTCGTCCGAGATTTTCATTCAATGCCTCCCTCCCCTCCCGCTGCCACCCGGAGCCCACGATGTTCCTATGCTCCTCTTAAACATCTGCAGTGCATGGACCGACATTGCACTATCCACCCCTGTCTTATGGGTCACCATTTTCATCAGTTTTCCCTATACAGAAGATTTCCAACAACTTTTAAAAACTTGGCTCCAACGTTCGCGCAAACACCCCTCTTCCGTCCACCTTTCCACCAGCGACTTCAAAGAGAGCGCCGCTCCCATCATTCGACTATATGGGCAGCAGTTGAAACACCTCGAAGTTTGCTACGAGAAGGACGACGACGACGACGACGAAGAGATCGACATTTTAGGATGCGCAAGTGCGGAGCCACTACCGTTGCTTGAAACATTGACCATTCGCTCGTTATCCGAGGTAAAACCGGAATACCGCGGTCCTCAACTTCTTCAGCTTCTGCGTCTCGCTCCAAACCTCACCGAATGCACCTTTGGCTGTGATACGCATCCCGTGTATGACATCCAGGCGCCGCTGGTCCTCCCCAATCTTCGCCGGTTGATATTCGGAGATGATGCAGATGTTCGCAAGAGCCACGACGGCATTCTACGGCACCTCACGCTTCCTCGGCTGGAAATCCTCTCCCTTTCGATGTATATCTTCCGCGGGTCCGATTTACTCTCATTTTTGAAGCGATCGTCACCACCACTCCGAAAGCTGTCGTTGGGCGCTGGATGTGACAGTGACGATGTTACATACATTGACGAATGTCTTCGTCTTGTTCCAACTCTCACGCGGTTCGAATTATGGTGGCCAGAGGGTGGTGCATTTGAACAATTATTTGCAGTATGGGCGGACTCCCCGTCCAATCTACTGCCCAACCTTCGCAATTTGACCTTCAGGTTCCATTCGAGATCTCAGATTCCCGACTCTTCTTGGGAGGCCCTACTTCGTGCGCTCACAGCGCGTCGCACCAAAATTCGAACCATCCGCATCAAACTCTACAACGAATCCTCGAAGCCTGCGTCGCACATCCTTGCTGCATTCGAGGAGCTAGTAGCGGACGGGATGCAAGTATACATTGGTACTAGAAAACGGAATTTCTGCGCTGTCCGAGTCTAACTGTTTCTCCGTACGTACGAGGTAACACGGAATATATATATTCGATTACGCCCCAATTTTCTCCTCCACGCCTTACATGTAAAAAGTCTTTGTAGACACTGCTCGGTGCCTGTTTCCCTTCTGATTCAGATTTTTATTCAATGCTGTACTAAACAGGCTTTCAGTCAGCAGATGCAGGAAATAACTCATGCTAGGTACGTTCACATTATAATTCCTATACGAATAAGTCGCCAAAATTAATGCCTCTGTGCAGAAACCATCTGTGGGTATATGTGTATCGGAACGTCGTCGTCCGGAACCCCAACAGGTTCGCATGGAATATGGGCGGATCGAATTTATTCTTTGGGAATGAGGTTAACCAATGCCAGTCCCAGATTCCGAAAAAAAAATGCACTTCTTGCCAGTGTGCATTTTATGTACGCGAGGAGCGACGCCGATGACAAAGATGTGCAGGGTGCACCCGAAGGATGCCGTGCAGCAGGTCCATGGACACTCGTGATCGTCAGATTCGGTTGAAGTGGGTGGCCGCGCCGAAAACGATGCAGGGAAACGATGCTAGTATGCGGATTGATGTTACTCATGGTACCGCATACTCCACGTTCCAGGCGTAGAGTTGGGATTGTATCGATACCTTACCTTGGCGCTAGGAAAAATTCCTGATGCCTGCACATATGTGTTGTTCCTCTGTGAGTTCAAGTTCATCAATCCAGTCGTGTATCACCATGAAGACGCTCCGCAGGATCAAAACACACAAGTACTCAAGCAAAGAATAACGCGCCAGCTTGGTTGAGTATTTCAGTGAGCAACCTCAGCGCGGTCGTCGAGATTCGAGACATTCAACAGCTCGCGCGGTATATGATAATTATAATGCTGCTCTGGCTGGCTACTGGTAGAAGGTTGATCATGCGAAGGTGAGTAATCCTCACGAATGCATACTATTGCTTACCGTGTCCTCCCCCAAAGAATGATATACGCACCTCCAGGCCTATAGCTATTGGAAATCGATTAAATCGGGGGGGCAGAAGGGAGGTACAAGACCTAACTTGGTACAGCGTGCCGAAAGAGCCTCGAGCAATTGTTCGTACCACGAGCTCTCTGGCATGCGATGTCGCAACTCAAACGAGAGGCTGGTGAAATTCGGGAGCAAATGGGGCGAGTTTTATGGAAATAGCGACTCCATGGGCTGCGCTGGTCGGACACGGATTCGATAGCTCCAATTTCGTGAGCATGGGTTAAAGCGAGAAGAATTCTTCCATGTCGTCAAATCTCCCTTCTCTGCCAGTGAGATCCGGGCCCACTAGGGGAAGAACGATTCAGGAAATTTATGGCCAAGATATGTCGCCAAAGAGAGAAGAGGGTTTTGAGCCCCGGCAACGTTAAGTACTTCAAAATTTTATCGCCGGAGCCAGCCTGTATCTGGAGATGCTGCAGATGCCGACGAATAACGAGCAGATCTTGCTCGCGGTCGGGGTCGAACAACTCGGACGCTGTATTCCACGAGATGAGGTAGGGAACGGAGTATGTCCATGGCCTCGGAAGCGTAGAACCTCTCTTGGATTCCGCATGTTCTTAAAGCGCGGAATGCTCCTTCGAAGAGGAGAGGTTAAATCTTGCTATTGTAAACCTTTGTCTGGAGCTCGAGTGCTGGCTCGTTCGAACCAGGTATCCAGAAGGTTGGACATGCCACCGAAGGTTGAACCACCGCCGTTCAAATGGATTCCCGCCCAAAGTTCAGGAGTGGAGAAAGCGATACTGGTCCGAGCGCTGCATATATCGAGGAACAGCATCAAGAAATGGCCGGCTCTGGGCTCGGGAAAACGGTCCAGGCATAGGAGGAGATTTCGGGGGGAAGCTGAGCTACTGGGTCGCAGATGGCATTGAGCCGGCGTTGAACAAGCTACAGCGTTTCTGCGGTGTCGCAACTGTCGTAATTTAGACGGTCGATATCCGACGATATATTTTCGATGAGTGCCTGAAGTTCTTCCGTAGACCTCAAAAGCATAGGCGGATTTAGCTGGATTGGTTTCGCCACTCGCAGGCCAGCTGTAGCAGAAGAGAAGTAAATCGTATGGCTCACCTAGCAGCGATATACCCCACTCTATTTATCGAAGAATTCTTCGCCTTCCTAATGTCGGGCTATTGAGCGACTCGGAAGTTGTAAGCTTTAGGAGCAAGATTTGTGGCTGTGTAAACCCAGCTTCTTCACTACCATCAGGTGCGATTACGATTGGATAGTCCCTGGCTTTGAAGTCTACAAAAATTGACTGGTGCCTTGGTCAAGCCCAAGTTATTGGAGAACAAGTAAGAAATTTCTGTATCGTCGAGGACATTCTGACGCGGAACGCACTGTTTAGTAGGTTTTTGCGCCGCGCGCTGGCTCGAGACAGGAGTGTTGGCCGAATTGCGAAGATCTTTTGGTTTGGCCGTAAGAACAGTTTTTCAAAGGTCCCTCAACGATAGCTCAAGTAGAATATAGGTCATGTCCGTGGAGGAACTGCAGGCACGTATCAAGAAACTCTCCACCAACATCAAGCGGCAGAAGAAGATCTTGAAAGATTTGGAGCAGAGTAAAAGCCTTGTACAACGTCAGCTCAACGCGGCCCGCGATCCAGTGGAACGCTTGCCCCTCGAAATCTCCTCCGAGATTTTCATCCAATGTCTCCCTTCCCTCCTTGAACCCGGAGCCCATCATCTTCCTATGATCCTCCTGAACGTATGCAACGCATGGACGGACATCGCAATATCCACACCCGTTCTTTGGGAAGCTATCCGTGTTGTTTATCCGCGCGCGAAAGGCTTCCCACAACTTCTAGCAATATGGCTGCAACGCGCGTGCAATCGCCCCCTGTCCATATCCCTTACCAACGCTTTCCACGAAGGCGTCGTCCCTATCATTTCGAAACACAGCCAACGACTCAAACATCTTGAGATCTGTTACGAGCAGGAGTATGGCGAATACAGCGATGAAGACAATGTCGACATTTCGGAATACACGAACCTGGGACCGTTGCCGTTGCTTGAAACCCTGACAATTCGGCATTCAGCTGATGTGGATAATGCCCCGACATACGTCGGATCACAGATTATCGAGATTCTGCGTCTGGCCCCAAACCTTGTCGAATGCGTATTAGATTGTGTACATCCGGGGTGGTACGCTACCCCTGACTTCCGGGAGCCGGTGGTCCTTCCGACTCTGCGTCGGCTGATGTTTGGAAAAGGAGAGTTCAATTACAGTGACGGCAGGATCCTGAAGCATCTCTCAATCCCTCGGCTGGAAGCACTCACTTTTTCGATGCGCGCCATCTCTTTTGCTAATCTTTTATTGTTTTTGAAGCGATCAGCACCGCCCCTCCAAAAGTTGGTACTCGGTGACGGGTTTAATCCAACTGAACACGTTGACCAATTTGTTGAATGTCTTCGCCTGCTCCCCGCACTCACACATCTCGACTTGGGGTGGTGGCCAATGTCTCGTGTAGAAGAAATATTCGCCGCCTTGGCAGAGTCCCCACCACATTTGCTATCTAACTTACGCAGTCTAATTATCGGGTTCTACTCGCACGGTGCTCTTTCCTAGTCTCGTACACAGCCCCTCATGACATCCCAATTCGGGAACCCTGTCATGAGGGTCTGGGCTGTAACCAGCCAAACAACCATACATGGAGCTCTCAAACGAGGACCCCGGCTTTTTCGCCACTCAAGAGACCGGCGTTCACAGCCACCGACCAGGACCCCAGAACTTTGCGGCCTTCAGTAGATAGAAATGGGGTGACAGATAAATTTGAAAATATTCAAAGGAGTTCTAATGGTATATACCTCAACAATCTACTCCAAGGTTTTGTGCAAAATGGTTGATAATTGGTCGAACGAGACCGCAAAAAATGGCAAAATCAAGAGCTCCATGTACGGTTGTTTGGCTGGTTACAGCCCAGACCCTCATGACAGGGTTCCCGAATTGGGATGTCATGAGGGGCTGTGTACGAGACTACAAAGAATTGGCAGCGGGTGGGATGGATATTTTCGTTGGGATTGACGAACAGAATTTACTCTCCCTCTAATTATCTTCTGTGTCGTTCTAATGCCCAATCTTGTTTCTACAACTCCACCGCAACACCATGAGAGCAGTTATCTCACCATGCTGTACTTACTGTATTGGAATAATTTGGACTTGGGAGCTACAAGAAAGGTTGTACTATGCAATGTGCAAACTTATATTTATCTCGTAGATGCCAATGGTAGTGTTTTGCTCTGATCGCGAGTAGCAGTGGGTATTGTGTATCGTATTTTCGGATTCAAACTCATGAGGCACAGACGGGCATCAGATTCAGATGGCCGTTACAGGCCGTTACCTTGCGAGGCATAATGTGGACGATATCCCCGTCGACGGTGAATACTGGCACAGATCCCCGTCCGTCACTAGAGAAAAAGGCATAACCAAGGTGGGTACCAATGCAACATCTTCTCGCCGCCCGCGCCGACGCAGCGCCAGTAGGTTCCAAGTCAAGAGCTCCCGTCCGAACTTCGGAACCGATTGCTCCGTAGCGACCCTCCTCCCCGTTCCGTGCGTCTCTTTGATAGCCAAGAATGAATACAATTCCCGGCCCAGCTCCTCCTCCGTCCCCGCGCGACGGCGACGGCGACGTGTGACCCACCCTTTGCAGAGTCACGGGCCTCGCCATCGCCCCGACACGCGCCTCCCCCCCACGCCCACGTCAGGAACCTGCCCACAAGTGCCGCACCCACAAATCGCGCCTTTTGCTGTTCGGGCTATCTCGGCTTCGCGAGGATTCGGAGGACGCAGGGGGCTCACGTGAATCTCGCACACGCTAATGCGGGGTAGCGACCGCGCACCGATGGCCGGATGAGGTGCGCCGCATGTCGTGCGGGGACCCCGCGCTCACCTCAAAGCCGCGTTCCCTTTCCCGCTCTCCCTCCTCCCCAAGGGTGTTCATGCGAAAATGAAGACGAGAAGGGAAGACCGTGGGCTGAGGAGCGGTGGGCGGCAGGCGGGCGGATGCTTTAAATTCGGTTGGTCATGAGAATGACAGGGAGGGGCGGGTCCGAGACGTTTGAGAGGATGTGTGGATGGATGTGCTGCGGCGGAAGGCCTCGTCCTTCTCCGTACGCAGCGGCTCGTGCCGGTCGTTTTGGCAAAGGGAGAGGCGATGTCGATGCTGTCCTACGGCTTCGATGTCGTCGGACCACTGTCGCTTTGCTCGAAAGGCCCGCTCCCAGGGTATAAGATGGCGACTCCGGTTTTCGTGGACACTTACACCATCATCATCATCGTCCGCTGCCCCAGACTCCAGTGTACATCGGCCTTCATCCACGTCCTTTTAATACATTTCCCGTATTCGTAACGCGGATCCTGCACCCCAGTCATCCTCCGAACCTCCACCTCACGGGTCACAGACCGCGGATCCGAGTCCGAGTCCGGCGCAGGCAACTCCTGGTCGAGTGAGTAGTGGCAGATGCTTGCACTCCATCGTACAGCCTCGAGTCGCGTCTCTGGCTGATCTCGGAGAGGTCTTGGGCCCGATGTGGGAATCCACGCTGAAAGGCGGAAGGGTCGAGGAGGCCGAGGGTGCGGGAGAAGATGTAGACGCCGCATCGGGGCGATCCCGCTACCCACAAATCCCCGCACCGCGGCATACATGGGAGGGGGGCGGCACGGGTGGGTAGCGCGTAGTATCATAAAAGACGGCGGAGGCGGTGTATGAATGGAGTAGGAGCGCCGCGATCGAGGAGGTCGCGACTCGTCCGAATCGGCGCGCGGCGCTGCGAAACCGTAACACCGACTTGAAATACAGGGGCTTGTTCCTCTCGGTCAAGTCGTATGTCGCATCATCGGGATTGATTCGTCCAATTGTGGGGAAACGATTCGACGCAGGAGGGCACGCGTTTGGGAGCGGAGCCAGCGTGGATTCTGAGGCGACTGTAAGCATTCTCAGCTGGGGTGGTGGAGCCGGGCATCTTTCTGGAGTATCGTTGCGAGGTATTCCGGTAAGACCCAGTCTCATAGCGATGAAGATGTAGGAGGAAGTATTGCCCCGGCGTGGGGCTCTTATTTGTGAGCGGTGAGTCGGCTACGGGACGCGGGCGGGAAGGAGAGGATGGCGAGCGCGGTGCGGGTGCGTATTGCAAAGGGCGCGGGGAACGACGGGCGACGTGCGGCGCACGGCGCGAGGGAAAAAAAAACTCTGAGAATATTGGGACTGAGACAGGCATTGCAGGAGCAGCGGCCCCAGAAATACGATTTGGCGGGAATACTGTGAAATGCGATTAGTTTGCTGCGCGGGGCTACGTGTCAATTGAGAGCACGTACCACTCACGCATGACGAAGTACGAACGAAGTACGATCCTGGTGGACACCCTCCGACACGAATATCCACCTTCCAGACCTTCTGGCTCATGGCCCGGGCCCCACTACGGTGCATTGGGATCCATCAACCACTCACACGCCCGCCAAGTCGAATCGAATTCAGCGCGACTCGGACGCACAGGCAGAGCAACGCGTTGAAGGTGGTTGCTTGGACCGCCGCGACGCTGGCTTGCGTAGAATGCGCGCCGTGCGAGTGGGTTGGGGAAGTGGAGCCTGGAGGGAAGATGCGCCCGAAGAGTCGAAGCGGAGCGCAGGTGGGCCTGACGAAGAATATGGGCGGTGGAATTTAGGCCCCCAAAGGCGCACGGGGCAGGTAGTATGAATGGAATCGCCTTGCGAGGGGGGTGCACGCGTCATGCGTAGTAGGAGCCCGGGAAGCAGGTGTAGACGTCCGAAAAGACGGTGTCGGGAGAGGAGATCATCATCAGGCATGGGATGATCTCCTATGGTAACAGTCCAAGAACGCTCCTTGTGCTCTGTCTACGCTCTTCGAGATGACGTACACCGAGGACCTATGGGGGGCGATTAGCTCGTGGCAATACATGGAAGGGAGTAGACGAGGTAGAGGAAAGAGAGGCGTACCCAAGGCGTACCGTTGACATAAACAACGAGCTTTGAGCCCGCCGCAGTCGTGCAGCCCGGCCATTCCTAGATCCTGCGACCGCCACGTCGATTCCAAGACACGGGGCACTCCGACCTGGAGGTCTTATCGAGGAGCGGGAGGATGAAATTCGGGAAGGTGCGCGTAACTGCCGCACGGGCAGCAGGAGATTATACCGTGCCTCAACGCCTCTGGTGTCTCCCTCTTCGCTCTACGCGATTTTGAATCAGCACCGACGTCGCAACGCGACGGCTAGAAACAGCCAGCAACGGGAATGTCAGCGATGTAAAGCCAAGAAATTAATGGACCAGCGTACCTCTCTTGTAATCTTTGATACTAACGGTGGCCTTCAAGATGCTCTTTCTCAGACTCCAGATTCAGTGTATACAATGTTGCCATCCATAGAAGCGGCTAGAAGTCTGAAGATGGAGGACGGTGTCAAGATCTTGTGGATGAGGGGATCGGTGTTAGCGCCTTAAGTATCTCGAAACGCATGTACGCAGCGGCGGACGTCGACAGAACGGCCTTCGTTGCAACTTCGTTGTCGTCCTAATCGTTGTTCGGAGTTTGCCGCTCCGCCACTATTACATAATTCGAATCCCTCTTCTTTCTTGCCAACACGATTTGTTGAATTGGGTTTCGTCGCCTATCCATTAGTGGGCTCAATAGCTCAACAACGACCTCGGATATCTCCCTTGGCTTTGATAGACTCATCCTGAGCGAACGAGTGAGCAGACTAATTTCCCTCTTCGTTGTGGTGTGGCAACTTCAATTCTGACGCATTTCATAGTTTCGTTGGCGTCTTGCCACAGACTTGAATCCGGTTGTTCTGACACAAATCATAGCCCATGTCCGTGACGGTGGAAGCGCTGGAAACGCGCCTCGCGAAAATCTCCGCCGACATCAAGAATCTAGAACGCAGTAAAATTCTCATCCAGCGCCAGCTGAACTCTGTACGCGATCCAGTAGCGCGCTTGCCCCTGGAAATTTCGTCCGAGATTTTCATTCAATGCCTCCCTCCCCTCCCGCTGCCACCCGGAGCCCACGATGTTCCTATGCTCCTCTTAAACATCTGCAGTGCATGGACCGACATCGCACTATCCACCCCTGCCTTATGGGCCGCCATTTTTATCAGCTGTCCCTGTACAGAAGATTTCGAACAATTTGTAAAAACTTGGCTCCAACGTTCGCGTAAACACCCCTCTTCCGTCCGCCTTTCCGGTCATTTTGAAGAGGGCGCTGCTCCCATCATTCGGCTATTTGGCCAGCAGTTGAAACACCTCGAAGTCTGCTACGAGAGGGACTCCTTCTTTGGCGGACTCGTCATCGATGCTTTGGGATCCGCAAGTGCGGAGCCACTACCGTTGCTTGAAACATTGACCATTTGCTCGTCATCCGAGGTAAAACCGGAATACCACGGTCCTCAACTTCTTCAGCTTCTGCGTCTCGCTCCCAACCTCGTTGAGTGCACATTTGGTTGTGATACATACTCCGCGAATAGCATCAAGGCACCGCTGGTGCTCCCCAATCTTCGCCGGTTGATATTCGGGGGTGGTGCAGACGGTCCTGAGAGCGGCGACTGTATTCTAGAGCACCTCACGCTTCCTCGGCTGGAAACCCTCTTTCTCTCGATGTATGTTATCGGGGAAGAATTGCTTGCCTTCCTGAAGCGTTCATCACCGCCACTCCGAGAACTGGTGGTGGGCGTTGGATGTGAGAATGACGACATTCCACAACTAGACGAATGTCTTCGTCTGGTTCCGACTCTCATACGGTTTGAATTGTGGTGGCCAGAGGGCGATGTTACGGTGGAACAATTTTTTGCTGCATGGGCGGAGTCCCCATCCAGTTTGCTGCCCAACCTTCGCAGTTTGACCATCAGGTTCCATTCGGTCCCTACTATCCCCGACTCTTCTTGGGAGGGGCTACTTCGTGCTTTCACTGCCCGCACGAAAATCCGAACCATCCGCATCGAATTCTACAGTCCATCCTCGAAACCTGCGGCACACATCCTTGCTGCATTTAGGGAGCTAGTAGCGGACGGGATGGAAGTATACATTGGTACTAGAAAACAAAATCTCTGCGCTGTCTAACTGTTTCTCCGTACGACGTAACATATAATATATATTCCGTTGCGCCCGAACTTGTTCCTCCGCGCCGTACATATATGAAAAGGAACTGGTGCCCTCTCATTCACACTTTTATTTGATGCTGTAATAAACAGGCTTTGAGCTAACAGATTTACCAAGTCAATTGACTCGTTCTGGCGCAGCTCATCTCGCGGCTTCGACGTTGGCCAGAAACCTATCACCCTGGTTCTCACCAGTCAGGCCCGGGATATCAGGATTTTTTTCCATGGCCTCTCAGGCCACCCTCGGCTTGAATAAGTGCCACAGAGCAATACCCGCCTCATTGCTGCCAGCCAATCCCGACCGACAATATTTGGCACAACACACCGAGGAGGGCTCCATAAAAATTCCCAGAAAAATAAACGAGATGCAAGCTACCTTTATTGTCTAAAATTCAGCTCGAGTACAGGATGTAGTACTTTGCAACTTGTGATTTTCCCAACCTCTTCCGCCTACTTGCTGCAATGCCGAGCCGCGACCTCAGTTAAAATTCTGCCTTTCTGGACTCGGAGATGAAACGCGCGAAATTCAAGCCAATGTATAACAAAGGTCCGTGTCAGCGCGACCAGCACCCGGTAGCCGTCGTACTTGATCCGAAAAGACTTGCAACAGACGTTTCGGACTCATTTACAAATTCTTGTTAATGTTGTCCGGATTCTCAACACGCTTGCATGAAACATCGAAATCCTCTGCGAATGAGAACCCTTCCGAGGTCAAATCGCAGCCATGAACCGCAGTTCTTGTACGCCGAAGGTGCGGCGGGCGCCTGTGACGCGTGCTGAACAGAAAATAAGGCTAGGTTGAGGTTTGACCAAAGGAGAATCAACACCGCGCAGCGCGTTTCGTCCCGTCGATCCAGCGCGAACGCGTCGGGCGCGAGCGAGAGGTAGCGGCGGCGGGCAGTCTCGGTGTAAATTGTAGCTGATGTGTCACATGTCCGTGTTGCCGGCTATGTAACTTGAATTCCGTCAGGTGTTCTTCTTTCTTACCACCATCACGATTTTCGACACCCACTCGTTGGAGTGTGGCACCCTCAACTTACTACTTGATAGACTCTGGCCGAACCCGTGAGCACACTCTGGAATCTTTCACCGCGCACAATCCTGACTTCGCATTCCGTAGTAACTCCCGAGTCGGCACACTCCTTTAACTTACGTTTGTCGCCCCGTTTCGATTACTTTGCAACTGATCTTGACCGGTGAGATGTTTTTCGCACTATCCGAACTATAATCTAACCCCACTGCAGACGATGTCCGTGGAAGAGCTGCAGGCACGCATCGCCAAAATCTCCGCCGATATCGAACTGCAGAAGGCAGTGTTAAAAAACCTAGAACACAGTAAAACCATTGTCCAGCGCCAGCTCAACTCTGTTCGCGATCCAGTTACGCGATTGCCCCTGGAAATTTCGACCGAGATTTTCAGTCAATGCCTCCCTCCCCTCCCGATGCCACCCGGAGCCCATCGTATTCCCATGCGCCTCTTGAACATCTGCAGTGCATGGACTGACATTGCACTATCCACCCCTGCCTTATGGGCTGCCATCTTTATCAGGCTTCCCTGTACAGAAGGGTTCCAACAGCTTTTGAAAACTTGGCTCCAACGTTCTCGCAAACACCCCTCTTGCGTTCGCCTTTGGGGTCATTTTAAAGAGCCTGCCGCTCCCATCATTCGGCTATTTGGCCAGCAGTTGAAACACCTCGAAGTCTGCTACGAGATGGACCTCAACCACAACGAAGACGCAGACCTAGACCTCCTTTTGGGATGCGCAAGTGCGGAGCCACTACCGTTGCTCGAAACATTGACCATTCGCTCATCCGAGGAAAAGCCGGACTACGGCGGTCCCCAACTTCTTCAGCTTCTGTGTCTCGCCCCCAACCTCGCCGAATGCACCTTTGGTTGTGATACACACTCCGCGAATAGCATCAAGGCACCGCTTGTCCTCCCCAATCTTCGCCGGTTGGTATTCGGGGATGAGGTAGACGATCCTGATAGCGACGACGGTATTCTACACCACCTCACGCTTCCTCGGCTGGAAACCCTCTCCCTTTCGATGCACATCCTCCGCGGGTCCGACTTACTCTCCTTCCTGAAACGTTCACTGCCACCACTCCGAGAGCTGGTGTTGGGTTTTGGATATCGGAATAACAACGTTACACACCTTGACGAATGCCTTCGTCTTGTGCCGACTCTCATGCGGTTCAAATTATGGTGGCCAGTGGGCAGTACGTTCGAACAAATCTTCGCTCCATGGGCGGACTCCCCATCCAATTTACTGCCCAACCTTCGCAGTTTGACCATCAGGTTCCATTCGAGATCTCAGATTCCCGACTCTTCTTGGGAGGCCCTACTTCGCGCTTTCACTGCCCGTCGCACCAAAATCCGAACCATTCGCATCGAACTCTACAGCGAATCCTCGAGGCCGGCGCCGCACATCCTTGCTGCATTCGAGGAGCTAGTAGCGGACGGGATGGAAGTACACATTGGTACTGAAGATCACAATTTCTGCACAGTCCGAGACTAACTGTTTCTCCGTACGCACGATGTAACAATATCCATTCGGTTGCGCCCGATTGTGCTCCTACGCGCCTTACCTGTATGAAGCCTGGGTAGACACTGCTCGGTGCTAGTCTTGGTGCTAGTTCCCCTTCTCTGAGTCATATTGATGTCGCGGTTCCTCCAAGGCTGAAATCCCAGGCTCGAGGTCGACGAAACGTTTCGGCAGCGGAAGGCTTTCGGCCCCGAGACCAAACACCGGGATGCACAACAGCACCACATAACGCCGCCCAGGGTGGATTGAATTTGGACGTCCGCGGGTCAGCAGCCAGGCCAGGAAGACATGTGCAGAATCACCCCGCACGCGAACGGAAGGAAAGGCGGTCGTGGCGTGAAGCCAGATCCAGAGGCTATAGTTGCTCAGTAGAGGCGACCTCCGGGCGGGCGCGAACGCGGAAGACATGCCGGGACCCCACAGACGATAGGGCAGCGCCGGCGTAACGAAAAATGCTCGCGGCGGTGGTCGCAGGCGGCTTCGATGCGGAGGAACGACGAGTCAGGAGTGGACACTGGAGGGCGGTGAATTCGCCGCGTCTTGGCTCGCGCTGCACACCCCGATCGGTTCGCAGGGAGCCGCCCGCCATGCTCGCGCGAGAAGCGATGTCCCACCATGGTATCTACGTACAGCGTCCCAAGGCACGATCCATTCTGAAGAAAAGGAAGTATCGGTAAGTCTGGGATTTGACTACTGCATTGAAGGAGACGGACCTTGTCATTCGGGAAGCGGAGTTCACTCCTCAGCCGTGCGAGCCGTGTGTGTGCAGCAATCGGCGTGTGGCGTACATGGACGGAAGGCAGCCGGGTGCGACGTCACGAAGTGGGAAAGAAGTCGCTCCGACGCGGAGGTCGATACGAGCTGGACCGTGACGCCTCGCGGGGCCGCCTGTGCTCCGCCCTCGGCTGGCTGGGCGTGAGCAAGCGAGGAAGCAGGCAGTGGGGCATCGATGGGCGCGAAGGCTCCCCTGACACCGAGTCCTCTCGGATTCGAAGGCCGTTCGGCCGTACGGGGGCGATCTCCCGTTATAATACAGTCCACGCCCGCCCGTCGCGTCAAAAAAAACCTCGCAGGCCGCCGGAGGCGCGGGCGTATTGCTTCTGGAGTCAGAAGTCGAGATCGGACGGGGCATCGTTGCTCTTCGAGATGACACACGCCGGAGACCTGCCACCTGTGATATGGGAAGCGATTAGCTCGTGGAAGGGAGGCGAGGATCGTGAAGAGAAAAGAGCAGCGTACATACCCACAAGCGCCAATAATGGAGCCCGAGGGCACTGCAGCAACCCGACCGGGCGCCGCACCATCCGATCCCTACCCTCCTCTCCCATCGATATGCCTATGATTGCCTTGTGGATCCAAATTCACGGAGGGCGCGCAGGCCTTATCGCGCAGCGGGTGGATATGATTCAGTGAAGCAGTGGGCGACTGTAGATGACCGGCGTCCTGTAGGCAGAAGGAGACGACGCCGCGCCTGAACGCCTACGGTGTCTCCCTCAAGTTCGGCGCCATCGGCCTTGCCGTGTATGGGATACGGAGACAGCAAGGGTCCACGCACGAGCAGGGTGGGTCCCGACGCCGTAGAAGTTACAACTGAGAGACGACGAGAATGTCAGCAAAGTCGAGCCAGAATGAATGAACCAGCGAACCTCTTTTCCCGCGGGTAATCTTGGATATCTGGAGATGGCGCCGACATCCTTAGTCGTTGGTGCTTTGTGGCGAAAGAGATCCATAGCCAGAAGGCAGAAGACGACGACGACGAGGCGTGACGCCTCTGTAAGACGTGAAGCGGTGGATAACGATCTTCGCATCTGGCGCATACAACGCCACCACACCCGTCGAGTGAATTCAGATGGAGCTTGTCGGTGGCCACCTTGAAGCGCCGCGTCGTGCGTCCCCGGATCCCGTTTGCGGGTATGGAGTGGATCGGAAAAGCGGAGGGAACAGGGAGAATATGCCTGTCTTCTTCGCCCGACGAGGCGAAGGAAAGCGGGGTACCGGTAGGTGGGCGTTATGAAGAAGGGCACGTGTGTGCAATTCAACTTTGAGGGAGTGTATGCGGCTGCGACAGCTCGCTCTGGAACGGGGTGGAGGGGCACGAAGGCGTAGGCGCCACAAAAGATGGGAGCCGCGCGCACGGCACAGTGTTTCTGGGAGTGAGCCAGGCACGCTGCGTCGGCCTCTCTTCTTACTTCTTCCCTCCCAGTCGTAATATAATCCACCACCCGACGCATCGCCGAGGCTTCGAAGCGACCGGAGTTCTAACTAGCCCTCCATATGTGGAGGCACCATGGAGCATTTGGGTGTCGACGCGCAAGAGGATATGTTGTACGCTGATTATGCTGGAGAAAACTTCAATTGTGCGAAGCCAAAGAAAATTGGGAAACGACCAAACCTTGACCAAAACGTGCCAGCATCGTGAGGCTGAGAAACGAGCCAGTCACCGTGCACCTCTCTTCTGTTTCCTCCGCTCTTCGAACAGGGCCAGAGTTGCAGCTAGATTCACAAAAAAGGGCCACGAGCAGGGGTAAAGTGGTGAAGGAAGGCGGGAGACGGCGTCGGCGGATGGAGGATCTTCTGAGACGCGGCGCTCGACATTGATGGCTGTATGGAACTGCTGTCGACGTCGTTGTCCTTCGGTTGTCCTCGTCGTTCGGAGGCAAGCGCCGATGATCCGCTTTCTACCCTCGTTGCCGAAAGCGGCAAGAATATTGGATCTCTCACCTTCTCCCAGTCTCCCTGTCGGCGAGCTCAAGGAAAGCACGGGAATTCATCAAAGTATATCGACGCAAGTTGGGGTACTAGGAACATGGCCGCCTACTGGAAGAATCGGAACCGGCTTGGATTTTGGTGGCTAATCAATATTGGCGTCGTGGCGCGGGGCAGGAGGATCCCAGCGAATGGTGAGCGAATCGTTGGACAAGGTACTACTCACCTATTCCTCGTCTCAAGAACATTGGGTCGCTTGTAACTTCTGCTGCGCGATAATCAATAGGAACAGCCAGGATTTTCGAGACTACATCGAATACGACTCCCCGGTCCACCGTCATGTATGCAGCATACGGCTAAGCCGCAATGCAAGAACTCGATCTGAGGGGAAATAATACTCGATATGCACTGACTGCGACACCCTCCATCATGCGTATCCCCGATTCTCGGAGCTCCCCTCCCGGGCCTCTGGTCCTTCAACTTGCCGCCAACGTCAAACTTGCCTCTTCCTTCCATGCGCGACTTCATTAGCATCATCTCTTTCTGTCGGCCCATTTTCTGTGGCAGCATCTCCGTTCCTTCGCTGCGCAAGTGTCGTCGTTCAACTTTAATTGGATTTCAAGTTCACGCTGCGGCATGTCCTTCCGTCCATTTTTTGTCTCCGCTGCTATGATTGCTCGGTCACCGTCAATCCGCGGTAACGCGAGACTTATTCTCAATGCAACGAGGACTGGGCCACCGTCGGGACTTTCAACGGCGATCCTAAGGCTGAAAGTCTGCAAACCAAATTCAACACATTTCCCGGAAGCAAGGCTTCAAGTAATCTGAATAATAATTCAGGCTAAGTACTTACGACTCACCTTATGTATAAATCGCTAGAATTAACGCCTCTGCGCAGAAACCATCAGTGGGCATCGTGGTCCGAGCACCGTCGTCCGGAACCCCAACACGCTCGCGCGAAATATGGACAGATCGTATTTATTCTCCGAAAACGAGATAACCCAATGCCAATCCCGCATTCCAAAAAAGCGACGCATTGCACTTCTTATACGGCGCCCGGGCCATGTGGTGCGATGAGTCTGCGGCGTTGAAATAAGCCTGAGCTGACCGAAGGAGAATGAACACAGTAAGGCGAGTCGTCGCTTGCTCGGTGCCGATCTCGCTCGGGGATGAACGCGTCGGGCGTGGGCGCGAGCGAGAACTTCTCAGCGGGCAGTCTCGGTCTCCTGAGTGTAAAGTGCACGCGAGCACATGTACGCCGACGATAGTCCGGTCGGGTATGCGCACCCCGTCTGTGGTGAGGCCCCCGGGAGCCCGCGGGACGAGGTTCGAAAACGAGCGGACCACCAGGCACGATGGAAATGTGGACAGGGAGTCGGGACAATGGAGTGCGGATGATCTACGGTACTGCTTACTCACTCTTCGTTTCAGGAGCATCGGACTCCAGGTTGGGACTGTATCTTAACTTAATTCCATCGAAACCTTACCTTGGCGCCAGGAAAAAAAATTGATGTGCTGTTTCCTCTGCGAGTCCAGTGACTCAACGCGGTCTAGTATGTATGGCAAGATTATGCCATAGATACGACTTCACCATGACGCCTCGCAGCCTCCAGGCTCAAAACACACAGATCCTCGAGAAAAGAATAGCGCACCAGCTTGGTTGAAAATTTCCGTGAGCGACCTCGGCGCGGTTGTCTAGTTTAGGCCTTGTAAAGCTCGCGTGGTATATGGTGCTGCTCGGACTGCCTATTGGTCATAAGTTGATCAAGCAAGTTGAGTAAACGGTGTCACTCAAAAAAAAAAAAAAAATGGTATACGTACCTTCAAAGTTCAAGTCTATGTATATCATCTAATGGAACAGATTAAATGCGGGGGGATTCATTAATGTTGCTCGTGGGGAACCGCGCCGGGTTAAAGTGGCGCATGGAGGTTACAGGTAAGAAACAAGCGCTGATTGTCACATGTTCGTGTTGCCGGCTATGTAGTTTGAATCCCGTCCAACGTTCTCTTACCACCATCACGATTTCAGCCACCCATCCTTTGGAGTCTAATAGCCTCAACTTAGTGCCTGATAGACTCTCATTTAACTTGGAAGTACCAGTGAGCACACCGTGGAGCGTTTCATAGCGCACAATCCTCATTCCGCATTCTGTAGTAACTCGTCGGCCGACTCCCTTATGTAACTTACGACCTTTTGTCGCCCCGTTTTGATCCAATTTCCGACGGACCTTGACCGGTGAGATGCCTTTTTCCACTCTCCGAATTATAGCTTAACTCTACTCAGACGATGTCCGTAGAAGAGCTGCAGGCACGCATCGCGAAAATCTCCTCCGATATCGAACTGCAGCCTGAGAAGGCAGTGTTAAAAAACCTAGAACACAGTAAAATCATTGTCCAGCGCCAGCTCAACTCTGTTCGCGATCCAGTCGCGCGCTTGCCCGTGGAAATTTCGTCCGAGATTTTCATTCAATGCCTCCCTCCCCTCCCGTTTCGACCCAGAGCCCATGAGGTTCCCATGCTCCTCTTGAACATCTGCAGTGCATGGACTGACATTGCACTATCCACCCCTGCCTTATGGGCCACCATCTTTATCAAGCTTCCCTGTACAGAAGAGTTCCAACAGCTTTTGAAAACTTGGCTCCAACGTTCGCGCAAACACCCCTCTTCCGTTTTCATTTGGGGTGATTTCCAAGAGGCTGCCGCTCGCATCGATATCATCCGGCTATTTGGCCAGCAGTTGAAACACCTCGAAGTCTGCTACGAGATGGACCTCGAACACAACGAAGACACAGACATAGACCTTTTGGGATGCGCAAGTGCGGAGCCACTACCGTTGCTCGAAACATTGACCATTCGCCCTGACTCGTCATCCGGGGAAAAGCCGAACTACGGTGGTCCCCAACTTCTTCAGCTTCTGCGTCTCGTTCCCAACCTCGCCGAATGCACCTTTGGTTGTGATACGCAATCCGTGAATAGCATCCAGGCGCCCCTGGTCCTCCCCAATCTTTGCCGGATGATATTCGGGGATGATGTGGACGATCCTAGGAGCGGCGACGGTATTCTACGGCACCTCACACTTCCTCGGCTGCAAACCCTCTCCCTTTCGATGTATCATTTCCACGGGCCCGATTTACTCTCCTTTTTGAAGCGATCGTCACCATCACTCCGAGAGCTGGTGTTGGGTGGTGGATGTGAGAGTGGCGACGTTATATTCCTTGACGAATGTCTTCGTCTTGTTCCGACTCTCATGCGGTTCGAATTATGGTGGCCAGGGGGCAGTTCGTTCGAACAATTCTTCGCGCCATGGGCGGAGTCCCCATCCAGTTTACTGCCCAACCTTCGCAGTTTGGCCATCAAGTTCCATTGGGGCTTTACTATCCCCGACTCTTCTTGGAAGGCCCTACTTCGTGCTCTCACAGCCCGTCGCACCAAAATTCGAACCATCCGCATCGATTTCTTCAGCACATCCTCGAAGCCTGCGGCGTACATCCTTGCTGCATTCGAGGAGCTAGTAACGGACGGAATGGACGTATACATCGGTACTGAAAAACAAAATTTCTGTGCTATTTAACTGTTTCTCTACGACGTAACACAGAATATATATTCGGTTGCGCCCGAACTTGCTTCTCCGCGCCGTACATATATAAACTTTTTCGTAGATACTGCTAGCTGCCAGGTGCCCTCTCATTCATATTTGTATTCGAGTCTGTCCTAAACAGCCTGAGGCTATTCAGCTAACAGAGTATTCACGCGAATCGGTCGACTTCTAAGGATCAACGCTCTGGTGCAGCTCATCTCGCGGCTTCGATGTTGGCCAGAAGCCCCACTGCACCTGCTTCTAGCTCAACATTCAAATCGATGTTTTTTTATGGCCTCTCACGCCGGCGTCTCGATTTGAAACACCAGACAAAACAACCCATTGCTGTCAGCCAATCCGGACCTCGTACATTTTTCACAGCGCGCCAAGGAGGTCTCCGCAAACAAAATTGCCAAGAAACGCAACGGGATGTAAGCTACCTTCATTATCTAAAATTCAGTTTGAGTACAGGATGTAGTACTTTGCAACCTGTGATTTTCCCAACCTGTTCCCCCTACTTGCTGCAATGCCAAGCCGTGACCTCGGTTGAAATTCTGCTTCTCTGGACTCATAGATGAAACGCGGCGGAATTCAAGTCAATGTATACCAAAGGTCCATGTCAGTGCAACCAGGACCAGGCAGCCGTCGTACTTGAGCCGAAAAGACTTGCAACAGAAGTCTTGGACTCATTTACAAATTCTTGTTGTCCGCATTCCCATTCCCAACATGCTTGCATGAAACACCGAAATGTTCTACAAATGAGAATCTCCTCTGAGGTCAAACCGCCGCCGTAAACCCCAGTGCTTGTGCGCCGGGCCACTGTGACGCGTTCTGAACAGAAAATAAGGCTAGCTTGACGTTTGACCAAAGGAGAAACAACACCGCGCGGTTGGTCGCGTACTGCTCCGCGCCGATCCAACGCTCGAGCCCTCGCAGATGAACGCGTCCGGCGCGGGCGAGAGGTTCGCAGCAGGCAGTCTCGGACTCCTGAGTGTAAATACAATAAATTCAATAAAATTGTAGCTGATGTGTCACATGTCCGTGTTGCCGGATGTAATTCCGTCCGGCGGCGTCAGCGGCGTTCTTTCCTACCACCATCACGATAGTATAGCTATCAGCACTGCTTGATAGACTCTGGCCGAACCAGTGAGCGCACTCTGGAATCTTTCATCGCGCACAATCCTGATTTCGCATTCCGTAGTTACTCCGAGTCGGCCGACCTCCTTGACCTTTTGTCGCCCCGTTTTGATTTAATTTGCGACTGACCTTGACCAGTGAGACACATTTCCCACTCTCTGAACTATAATCTAACCCCACTTTAGACTAACCCCGCTTTAGACGATGTCCGTGGAAGAGCTGCAGGCACGCATCGCCAAAATCTCCGCCGATATCGAGCTGCAGAAGGCCGTGTTAAAAAACTTGGAACGCAGTAGAATCCTTGTCCAGCGCCAGCTCAACTCTGTACGCGATCCAGTTGCGCGCTTGCCCGTGGAAATTTCGTCCGAGATTTTCATTCAATGCCTCCCTCCCCTCCCGTTTCGACCCGGAGCCCATGAGGTTCCCATGCTCCTCTTGAACATCTGCAGTGCATGGACTGACATTGCACTATCCACCCCTGCCTTATGGGCCACCATCTTTGTCAGTCTTCCCTGTACAGAAGAGTTCCAACAGCTTTTGGAAACTTGGCTCCAACGTTCGCGCAAACACCCCTCTTCCGTTTGCCTTTGGGGTGATTTCAAAGCGGCTGCCGCTCCCATCATTCGGCTATTTGGCCAGCAGTTGAAACACCTCGAAGTCTGCTACGAGATGGACCACGACCACAACGAAGACGGAGACATAGACCTCCTTTTGGGATGCGCAAGTGCGGAGCCACTACCGTTGCTCGAAACATTGACCATCCGCTCTGACTCGTCATCCGAGGAAAAGCCGGACTACGGCGGTCCCCAACTTCTTCAGCTTCTGCGTCTCGTTCCCAACCTCGCCGAATGCACCTTTGGTTGTGATACGCGACCCGTGTATAACGTCAATGACATCCAGGCACCGCTGGTCCTCCCCAATCTTCGCCGGTTGATATTCGGGGATGATGCAGACGATCCTAAGAGCGACGACGGTATTCTACGGCACCTCACGCTTCCTCGGCTGGAAACCCTCTCCCTTTCGATGTATGCCTTCTACGGGGCCGATTTCTCCTCCTTTTTAAAGCGATCGTCACCACCACTCCGAGAGCTGGTGTTGGGTGCTGGATGTGAGAGTGACGATGTTACATACCTTGACGAATGTCTTCGTCTTGTTCCAACTCTCACGCGGTTCGAATTATGGTGGCCAGTGGGCAGTATGTTTGAACAATTCTTCGCTCCATGGGCGGACTCCCCATCCAATTTACTGCCCAACCTTCGCAATTTGACCATCAGGTTCCATTCGAGATCTCAGATTCCCGACTCTTCTTGGGAGGCCCTACTTCGTGCTCTCACAGCCCGTCGCACCAAAATCCGAACCATCCGCATCGATCTCTTCAGCACAACCTCGAAGCCTGCGGCGTACATCCTCGCTGCGTTTGAAGAGCTAGTAGTGGACGGAATGGAAGTATACATCGGTACTTAAAAGCAAAATTTCTGCACTGTCTAACTGTTTCTTCGTACGGCACTAGTAGCACGCAATATGCAATATACACATTCGAATTTGCTCCGACGCGCCGTATGTACATGTATGAAGTCCTTGTAGGCATTGCTCGGTGCTAGTTCCCCTTCTCCGGTTCATATTGACGTCGCGGTTCCTCGAAGGCTGAAATCCCACGCTCAAAGTTGAGAAAACATTTCGACGGCGTCGCGGAAAGCTTACGGCCCCAAGACCAAACACGGGGATGCACAACAGCACCACACAACGTCGACCACGGAGACTTTTGAATAGGTGGATCGAATAGGGTGGGCAGAAAGACGTGCGTAGATGCATCCCGCATGCGAACGGAAGGAAGGGCCGTCGTGGCGTGAAGCCGGATCCAGAGGCTATAGTTGCTGAAGAGAGGACCTCCAGGCGGGCGCGAACGCGGAAGACATGCCGGGACCCAGACGACAGGGCAGCGCCGCCGTAATGAAAAATGTCGGCGGTAGTTTCGATGCAGTGGAACCCAGCGAGTCACGAGCGGACACTGGAGGGCGGCCCAGTTTGTGCGTAAGAATCCGCCTGCGTCTTGGCTCGCGCTGTATACCCCAGGCGATCGATTCGCAGGAAGCCGCACGCCATTATATCCAGCAGCCCACGCGAAGCAGTGTCCCACAATGGTATCTACGTACGGAGTCCCAAGGCACGATCCATTCTGGGGAAAAGGAATCATCGGTAAGCACGTAATTTGACTACTGTACTGAATGAGAGGACCTTGAAATCCGGGAAGCGGAGTCCACTCCTCAGCCGTGCGAGTCGTTTGGTGTGCAGTAATCGGCGTGCGTCGTACATATAGCCGGGTGCGACGTCACGAAGTGGGAAAGAAGTCGCGCCGACGCGTAGGTCGATACGAGCTGGACCATGACGCCTCGGGCACCCGTGCTGCGCCCTCGGCTGGCTGGGCGCGATCAAGCGGGGAAGCAAGCAAGCAACGGCAGCGGGGTGTCGATGGGCGCGATGGCTCGGGTCTTCTCGGAATCGAAGGCGTCGTTGGAGACGCGTTCGGCCAAGCGGGACGACCTGCTGTGGTAACACAGTCCACGCACGCCCGTCGCGTCAGAAAAAAACCTCGCTGGCCGCCGGGGGCGCGGGTGAGTTCTTCTGGAGTCGGAAGTCGAGATAGAACGGGCATCATCTCGCATCGAGATGACGCACGCCGTGGACCTGTGATACGGGAAACGATTAGCTCGTGGAAGGGAGTCAAGGCGGACGGAGGTAGGACCGTGAAGAGAAGAGAGCAGCGTACATACCCGTAAGCGCAAAGAACGGCGCCCGAGGGCACCGCAGCAACCCGACGCGCGCCCCCATACGCCATTCGATGACTGACCTCTTCCATCGGTATGGCGTCGTTCAGGTGTGGTGGCTGAGGGTGGGTGGTCCTTACGGCCCCGTCGTCGTCGTGCAGGCAGCTGGTGCACCGCCGGGTCATGCGTCCTGTACGCTGGGATCGAGTGGATCGGAAAAAGGGGAGGATGCGCCTGTCTTCTTCGTCCGACAAGGCGAAGGAAAGCGGGGTACCGGGAGGTGGGTCTGATGAAGAAGGGCGCAGGTGTGCAGTGTATTTGAGGGAGCTATGAGTCCGCGACAGGTTGTTCTAGTAGGGCGGGCGGGCGCATCGCGCGTTGAGGGGCACGAAGGCGCAGGCGTTGGGGAGCTATACGCGTGTAATGGCCACGTTCCCGTCGTTTCGTCGGCCTGGCTGTTCCTCTCTCCCTCCGATTCTGATTCTGAGGCTCGGAGTCCACCCCACTCCGAATGGGTTGGAAGTCCTACCACACCAACGCGTCGACCGGAATTCCAATCCAGACTGACTGCGTAGGACGTGGCGCTGCCGCTATCATGAATGTGGATGCATTTCGCGTCGTCGATGCGCGGAGGACATCTAACAGACGACCATGTCAACGACGTGAGGCCAAGAATTCGAAGAAATGCAGGTACAGTACCTCTTTCTCTTTCCTCCACACACACACTTGTGATCTTGGAAATCAAGGGTGCCTGTTGCAGCACCCTGGAAAACGGAAGTAAAGAAGCGGGCTACTGGCAGTGGTGCAAGAAGGCTAGGAAGGCGGAAGAGCATCGGCTGAAGAATCCTTTAACACAGCGCCGACGTAAACCTGGATAGGAGGTTGTATCGAGGATATCGATGGCCAGATGTGGAAACCGCTGTGGACGTCGGGAAACCAGCTCGTCGACGTTCGGAGCTAGGCGGGAACTAAAGCCGATGATCCGATTGATTGATTGATTGAATTTCAAGTTGGTTACTGTAGGTGGCCCGGCGAGGCTATGACAGTAGTACTAAAGTGGTAGGGAAGTATTCGTATGGTGTTTAATTGTCCGATTATATAAGTAAGAGGAGAGACTATAGGTATGGTAAAGTAGGTACATGACGGGGTTCGCGATGATCCGCTTTCGCCGCAGATTGCCGAAAGCGGAAAAAATACTGCTTTTTCAACGTCTTTCACCTTCTCGGTCGCTCACTGGAAGAACCGGTTTGGATCTTCACGTTAGTGGGTATCACCTCTGCCGACCTGCCACATTTCTCGTCTCAGCTTCGAGCTTATGCTTACGATAATCAATAGCATCAGTTAAGATTTTGAGACTACATTGAACACAACTCCCCAACCGTCATGAATGCGCTCCAGCCTCCGGAGCGCTCCGCCGCGGCTGAAAGGAAGATCTCGAAACGATAATGGATTCTCAACGGGCCTTGACACTGCACACCTCGACGGTGCATCCGCGATTCTCCTCCTGCGGCCCTCCAAGTTAGTGCGACTGGTGCTATTTCGCTCCGTCCATTTTCTTTGGCAGGATCTGTGTACATTCTTTGAGTAAATGAGCTTCCAGTGACATTTTGCCGTGACCTCGATTGAAATCCAGCCTTTCTAAACTCGGGAATACAACACAGGGAAGTCAAGTCGATGTATATATCAAAGACTCGGACTTATCTCAGCGCACGGGCGGCCGTCGAGACTTGCAACAGACGTCTCAAATTCATTTACAGCGATCCCAGGGCTGAAATTCTACAGAACAAGTTTACAGTGCCCGTAAGAAAGGCATCAAATAAATAGAATAGCTCAGGCTAGGTACTTACATGCGTCTCACCTTATAATTAACGCCTCTACGCAGAACCCACCAGTGGTTACCGTGGTCTGAACATCATCGTCCAGATCCCCAACACTGGGATGATGTTCAGCAGGTGCGGGTACCAGCGGGCCCAAGGAAACCCACGCATATTCATGATCATTAGCTAGATTCGGTTGAGGTGGGTAGCGGCGAAGAATATTGGGCGCCGATTTACCGAAACTATGCTAGTATGCAAATTAATGTTATACACGGTGCCGCATACCACACGTTCCAGGCGCAGAGTTGGGATTGTATCTTGATTTACTGTAATCGATACCTTATCTTGGCGTAAGGAAAAAAAATCTGATGCATGCACAACTGTGATAACGCCCCAGCTGGGTTAGATATTTTCGCGAGCGAACTCAGCACGGTTGTCCAGAGTTTAGGCCGGCTCAGGGCTGATCATGGTGCAAAGTTGAACAATATAT
The DNA here is from genome assembly GCA_029289565.1 of Mycena galericulata. NCBI lineage: Eukaryota > Fungi > Basidiomycota > Agaricomycetes > Agaricales > Mycenaceae > Mycena > Mycena galericulata. The sequence goes on along the minus strand of JARKIA010000130.1, from coordinate 267,401 downwards.
CCCTCAAAACTGACATTGGTACTTACCACCGTGTCCTGGAAACAAAAATTGATATACGTACCTCCAGACCCATATCGATTAGATACGGGAGCGCTGCCAGTGGCCCATGGGGAACCGCACCCGATGGAAGTTGAACATGAAACGAGACGTGTTAGAAATGGGACTCCTAGAGGACTCGAACGGCTCGGACAAACCCGCAGATGAGGGGGAACGCTAAGATTGCAGATCCAGTACATGATGTTTGTACGTATTAGATATCAGTAGCGAAGTCATCGAGCAGTACGAAAGCGGACGATTTCCAACACTCCCACTCTGCGAGATAAGCAAGCTCCCACTGAAACAAAAACAAAAGCAGGAGAGAAATAAAAAATGCTCCCACTCAATCAAAGAAAAGCTTCATAAACAACTCCAACGTCGACTTGATCTTCTTCCAAATCCGAGTTGTCGTGGCATCCACACTCCTGGTTGTTGCAATACCTAGTCGGAATTGCAGTTGTGAATGTCCGAACGCCAATTGGAATGAATGTGGGAAGGAGAAGGGCGGCGGCGACGAGGCAAGAAAGATGAATGTGCCACATACGTTTCGTGGACCGCATGTGAATGTTCGTTAGCGCCAGGACGGTCGAGAACCCAAGCCTTGATCTCCTTCGGCATATCTGCAACACATCGAGCGGCTATGTGGTTCCGCCGACCGCAGCGATGACAATGATCCTCGTGAGTGGGATCGCACCAACGAAAACCTTTTTCGTCATCCTTCCCAAAAACTTGCCCATCACCGCTAGAGGTGTGAGCGGCGCGATCGCGATCGCGATGTCCGGGATTCCCGTGACCACTCCCACTCGACGCGAACACCTTTCTACCACCACCACCGCTACGGGCTGCGAGGGCTGTCTCCTCGGATTCCGTTTTGACTTGGCTGCCAGTTGGGGTGATATAGGTAGCACCACAAAGGACGGCTTTGACAGAGTCAAGTTTGCTTTCACCAGCGGGCTGGGAAAGTAGGGTGTTGCGAACACTGACATAGAGAGGGTCGAGGTTCGCAAGGAGAACATCCTTGTAATAGTTGTCGGATATGGGTTCACCCAGTGCGATGAGCTGGTCACGAATTTCGGTGACCTTGTCGACATACTTTTCCACGGGCAGGGACGTGTCGTGGGTTACAGTGTGAAATGCGGTGCGGAGAGAAACGCGACGTGACCAGGTGGAAGCCTCGAATTTGGCTTTCAGCTTGGCATAGAGGGCTGAGCCAGAGGTGACGCCTTTAGCAAGTGAGCGAAGATCTTTGGACATGCGAGCCCAAATGATCGTCATAGCAGCCTTGTCCCTCTTCTCCCAGGCAGCGGCAGCAAGGGCCTCTGTGGGTTTGGGGGTTTTGCCATCGACGATTCCAGCAGATTCCCCATCAGCATTGAAGACGATGAGAATCTCGTCCTTGAAATTGTGCCAATTGTCAGAAGTGAGTTCTTCGACAGTCTGGGCTAGAGAAAGAAGGGAGAATGGAGTAGTCATGATTAAAAAGAAGCTGAGAAGCGGCCAAAAGAAGATGTCGAAAGGCGGGGGTAAGGTGGAGGTGATGACGTGGCGATTGGTGAGGGTGTTTTAGTGCTCAGAATAGACTCGTAGCGAAGGTGTAGACGCGGGGGCCAATAACCTGTTAGAAATGGGACTCCTAGAGGACTCGAACGGCTCGGACAAACCCGCAGATGAGGGGGAACGCTAAGATTGCAGATCCAGTACATGATGTTTGTACGTATTAGATATCAGTAGCGAAGTCATCGAGCAGTACGAAAGCGGACGATTTCCAACAAGACGTGCTTCCAAGCCTATGTTATATCCATTGTGCCTCCTGAAAACGGCGGATTATGTGCATCGATGGTGGGAACCACGCCACGTTGAACTTGCGTACCGAATTATTGAGAACATACGTATATCAGAAAGTTTACCAAGTTAACGGTGAACCTGGTGAACTGGGTGAACCGAGTGAACCTCCGGTAAACTGGTTATGTAACCCGCTGGCTGTGTTTGTTCGCATACCAAACTCGGCCAATGTCACACAAACGTTACCTCGTCACTCTCTCTCGCCCATTGGTATGTTTCTTATTTTTCCCCTTGTAAGTCCCCGCCTAGTCCAGAACCCGTCCAAAACTGATAGGAATATTGAAAAGGTATATGCTACTTACCATGCACATCACTAGTCTCGCCTATGCCCGCTGCGCCGCCGGTCCACCAATTCATACAATGCCCGAAGCCAGGCTGCCCGGAACGCATCCCATCCCTCCTCGTCTGCAGCGGTAAGAACGTTCCTTATCATGAGGGTCTGGAGTACCAAGCGGTGCGTCGTGATGTTCCCTCAGCTTCGATTCACCTTCACATCTGTTCCCAGTGTTGTTGCGGTTACTTCAAGTGGCTCGCGCCTGAGCTAGTAGCTGCTGCCGAGCGTCGTTGGAGGGACTCTCCTGCAAACGGAGCCCCGCCGTACCCGCCACCTGATGGGCCCAACGATCTGTACTCTCTATCGCCACGTATTCCATTCTGGAACGGCGTACCCATTGACCCTGCACTTGTGTCGACGCCTCCCGCTCCTCCATCATCGCAACCACGCGTTCCCCTCGTCCCACCCTCGCAGCCGGTGCCTGCCAACTCTCAGTCAGGGAAGGCGACCTGTGCAGTCCGCACATGCAAACGTCTCGCAGGCGCAAAGAGCTGCACCTACAAAATGTGCAAACAGTGCTGCGAGAACCAAGGGAAAGGGTGCCGCTATAGTGGACACCGTTTGCTGGACGCCCCCATCGCGTCTTCCTCGATTCCCGAGTCTGGGGATCCATCTGCCTTGTCTCGCCCGCGGCCAATGTTCTCATACCAGTCCTCTTCGTCCACAATCGACGCTGGCGACGAACCTCTTCCTCCCAAACTCTACAAGAAGGCGATGGATCCTGATTGGGCGCGCAAGTACAATGCCAATCGTGCCGAGCAAGAGAAGCGAAAAATCGCCGAGGAGCAACGACGGAGGCAAGATCAGTTATTCGAGAGGCAGGTCCGCTTCTGCTACTGGTCTAAGGTGCGTATACCGGTCTCTTCATATTGGATATCGTATTCACCGTGCTCTTCTCAGGATGGCGTCGAGCCGGAGATGTTTCGGCAGCAGGGCTTGGCGTCATTGCGGCTCAACATGGCTGACTACCCAGCGTTGCTGAAGAAGATGGGGCTCGTCACCACCGATGAGATTGGGATCTTCGACTTCGATGGTCGCTGCTGGGACCGCGAGGACGTTGATCACGTCATGGAGGTCGTCCCCCAGCAGGTTATCCTCGTACGCTGTTACGGGGTGGTGGATTGTCCGCGTCTGGATGAATACATCAACAAGTACGGCCGCAAGCCCATCGCTCCCCGTCGCGCACTTCCCACCGCTGCTCCCAAGCGCAGGCGTTTGTCGTCCGAAGAACCACTGCGGCCGTCCAAGTCAGCGCGCTCATTCTCCCCATCATCTCCTGCATCGCGCACATCGTCGCCCATCCCCGGGTCTTCATCTTCTTTGTTGTTCTCGCCACCCTCGTCTCCCTCGCCATCCTCGTCTCCCTCGCCATCCTCGCCCTCGCCTTTGACACCGCCTTCAATGCCGGTGGACCCTGACTTGGCCCAAAGAGGGCACGGATCTTCTTATTTCCATTCGGATCCTTAGCTGCAGCGCATTCGTCGCTGACCGTCATCTCTTCGACTTCCTCGGCAGTAACCTCGGCCTCGAACGCGTCATTGGGGTGAGAAACACTTGCACGTTGTAGCCGACCTCGGAGTTGGAAAAGTGCCTTGTCTCGCTTTTTATGGTTCATCTCGAGTTGGCGGTGCTCCGGGATTGAGCATGTCATGTACGTGTGTTCCACTGCAGCCTCACATCCTTCGACGGCGCAGATGTGATGCCGGTAGTTGTGTCCTTGACAAAACCGGTGTCGGTTGGTGATGAGCGGTTCCGGGCAGTCATGGACACCACAGCATGGATGCCCGATGGTTATCCCGTCAATAACGATGACATGCAATTTTTCTGGAAAGAAGTTAATTGGCAGCGAGGAGTCGATGATTGTTTGTCACTTACTGAGCTCGTCACCGTCTTTCCACACGCGCATACATTTATCGCAGTAATGGGACCATTCAGGCTGCCCGCAGAGCCTGATCCGAGCGTTGCGTTCGCGAATAGCCTTGTTGAATCGTACATTTTGTTCGCCGGTGTGTGGAACTTGAAGGATCTTGTTCTGCTCCTCGTGATCTTCTAGTAGCGACAAGATCATGAAACCGTCCCAGACGTGCTCAGTACGGAGTTTGAAGCTTCGAGACGGTGGCCAGTCCTTGTTATTTGGGCGATTCTCCGGTTTTGAGAGGCACGTATCGTAAACACGAGCAGCATTTGTCGCGGACGTCCAGGAGATCAACATTAGACCCATGAAGAGACTTAGGACCTCGCGCTCGACAAACTGATGCTCGCCGACTTGTATCGCATCCGGCACTCCAGAATAGTAGGTCCTGATGCCGTCGCGAACGGAATAGTTGTTTTGATAGTTTGTTTTACACTCTTCCGAATAGATATCAGTATAGAACGATGGTGAAATTGTGATGAACTAACTTGAGCAATGGAGATGCACCGAATAAGTCGCGCATGCCCCATCACTGAGGGTGAATAGTACGACCTTCCTGAGGCCATCCTTGTCCCTGAGAAGGTCTGTATTGAGGCAGCCAGGCGTAGTACATTGTTTGTTAGGCGGGAAAAGCATCCGAGCAGCTGTGAATGCTTAAGAAACGACCAATCGATATAAAACGGCGACATACAGAGGAGGTTTTCAAAGCCAAAGTCCCGGAAAATCTGTGCGTCCCTCCCGGAGCAGCCACCATCATCATTGTACCTCCATATTGTGTCGCTAAAGGCCGCCCAGCAGCCCGAGACAAAGTCATCTGGAATATTGGTAGCACAGCCTAAGAATGATTTGACATGCTCTGGAATTTCAGAAGGGGCGTTCGCAGGGTCGTAAGTAGAGGAGGACTGGGCCATAATTATCTCGTCCTTAAGTCGGGAAGCCAGTCGGACGAAAGTCATTGCTTTGTCCATGGTTATAGACTCTGCGAGGCCGGGAATTTTGCTGAGAAATGCGTGGACGTCTTCCATCGACGTCATTGTGTTGTCTGAGCACTGAGGAGGCAAGGAATGGGTAACGCTCGAGTGCGGAAGGCAAGAGTCGCCAGACGCGACTGCGATAATGGTCACCTCACGTGCGAATTGTGACTAATTTCTGTCTAAATGCGGTAGTGCATCGGAGCGTTGGGTGAGTTCACCCGTGGTTCACCAAGTTCATCAGGTTCACAAAGTTTACGAGGATCTGGTGCACTACACGGTTCAGGGATTTACTGGAATTATTGAAGAGAAGCCGATGTGTCACATGTCCGTGTTACCGGCTATGTAATTTAAATCCCGTCAGCTTTCCTTCTTATACCAGTGACCACCATCCCGATTTCAGCCACCCATTGGTTATAGTGTGATAGCGTCAACTCATTTGCTTGATAGAATCCCATTCAATCTGGACAAAACAGTGAGCACACTTTGGAGTCTTTCATTGGGCGCACCCCTGATTCCGCATTCTGTAGTAACTCGTCGGCCGACTCCCTAACTTACGACCATTTGGCACGGATTATTCTACTGAGGAACCCGGCTTTCAATGGAAACCCCCATAAAAAAAGTGGTGTTATTTGGAAACCCTGCTTTCAGGGGTTCTCCACGGCCGGATGCCCGGGGAGGTGCCGAGGCGGCAGCGCGGCATGTGGTCATGATCATTCCGCCGATATTTTGAGTATACCCATACACCTGAACAGCAATTCATAGACACATTTTTATGACTTTAATCTCATTGTTGAGTTCTACCTGCATGTGCTGTTCCTTGTTCTTCAGAACTGCTTAGCCGGACAATCTGGGTCATATTTCCGCCGATTGAATAAATTAAACCCTGTTGTGATACAAATTCGTATCCCACAGGCTATGACTGCAGAGGGCACTTCAAACGATTGTGTCCCTCCTGCCTACAGAGGGTGCATTTGTAAGTTCTACCTACCCAGGACTTTTCGGCAGATGGGGCTGAAGCAGGCTCTGCAATCTTTTTCCCCGGTTGCTATAATCCGGATTATCGCCCTCATTTCAGGTGCACACCACCATGAGTCGAACTGATTCAAGGTGGTGAGAAACATTGCCTTGACTTGCACTTAAGCATATTGACTTGTGCAGGCAACAAATTGACTTGGGTGCCCAAATCCACGCACAAGTCAAAACAAGTCAACCCGCAAGTCAGTTTGGCAAGTCAGAAAGTTAATCCTTGTTTAAATCCAGACTATAGTGTGATTCTGCCTGCTGGGTGTGAGCAGGACTTGTTGAGATTGTGGTCAAAGCGCGACGTGGTTGTGGTTCAACCGTAACAGTGGTTGACTTTGATTTGATCCGGCAAGTTCAAACTCCGCCCGGCTCTCGGCGGTGATGTCGGAGACTCGGAGGGGCTTTCGATTAGACATTTGAAAGATTTCTCCGAAAAGTGGGGTTTTTATTGAAAGCCGGGTTTCTCAGTAGAATAATCCATTTGGCACCCTGTTTTGATCCAATTTCCGACTGACCTTGAGCGGTGAGATACCTTTTCCACTCTTCAAATCATAGCTTAACTCTATTACAGACGATGTCCGTGGAAGAGCTGCAAGCACACATTGCGAAAATTTCCGCCGATATCGAACTGCAGAAGGCCGTGTTAAAAAACCTAGAACTCAGTAAGATCTTTGTCCAGCGCCAGTTGAACTCTGTTCGCGATCCGGTCGCACGCTTGCCCCTGGAAATTTCGTCCGAGATTTTCATCCAATGCCTCCCTCCCCTCCCGTTTCCACCCGGAGCCCATCGTATTCCCATGCTCCTCTTGAACATCTGCAGTGCATGGACTGACATCGCACTATCCACCCCAGCCTTATGGGCTTCCATTCGTACTGGTCTCCTGCGTACAGAAGGCCTTCGAGAACTTGTAGGAACTTGGCTCCAATGCGCGCGCAATCACCCCTTGTCCGTCTCACTCACCGTAACCTTCGCACGTGGCCTCCCCCCTATTATTTTGCGCCACGCAGGACAGCTGAAACATCTCGAGGTCTGGTACAAGGAGGACCGCGTCGGTTCCTTCGGAGGACCCATTAACATTCTGGGATCCTTGAGTCCAGACTCACCTCTATCGTCGCTTGAAATGTTGAAGATCCGCTACTCATCCGACCGGGGATTAGGATACGGTGGTTCCCACATTTTGCAGCTTCTGCGGCTGACTCCCAACCTCATCGAATGCATGTTTGATTCTGTGCATTACGCAGTTAACTCCACTGCCATCCAGGCAACCCTGGTCCTTCCCAGTCTTCGCCGGTTGGTGGTTGGAAATGGTACAGACGATTCGGGCAGTGATGACGATGTACTGAGACATCTCACACTTCCCCGGCTGGAATACCTCTCCCTCTCGATGTATGTCAACGTCGGGGACGAGCTGCTTCCCTTCCTGAAGCGATCGTCACCACCACTCCGAGAGCTAGCCTTGGGTGATGGATTGATACATGGAGACCTTGACCGAATCGACGAATGTCTTCGTCTTGTGCCGACTCTGACGCATTTCAAGTTGTGGTGTTGCCGGCGTGCTGCATTTGCACAACTATCTGCCGCCTTGGCGGAGTCCTCATCCCAGTTGCTGCCTAACATCCGTACTATAACCATCAGGATCTATTCGGACGCCACTATCTCAGACGGTTCTTGGGACACACTCCTTCGTGTGCTCACGGCCCGTCGTACGCAAATTCAAACTATCCGCGTCAAACTCCAGAGGGCATCCTCAAAGCCGGCGGCGAACGTCCTTGCCTCATTCAAAGAACTGAGAGCGGCTGGGATGGAAGTATACATTGGTACTGAAAAACAAAATTTCTGCGCTGTCTAACCTTCGTACGGCATAACACGCAATATATTGCTCCGAAGCGCCGTATGTACATGGATCAAGTCCTTGTAGACAAGTTCCCCTCCTCTGATCCATATTCATATTCGATGCTTTAGTAAACAGACGTCCTCTCAATTTAAACACGTACCACAGAGCAATATTCACCTCAGCCGATCCGGACCGAGAATATTTGGCACAGCACACCGAGGCGTTATCCATAAAATTTGCCAGAAAAAGAAACGGGATGTACGTTACTAGTTCGTTACTTTATTGTTGAGTTCGAGTGATTTTCCAACTTGGAGGCTTGCTTGCCAAAATCCCGTCAGAAATACACTAATTTGCACGGCGACCGATTCTGAATCCACGGCTCCTTTTTAATGGGCTTTGTAGAAAACGTCTTCGTGGGCCGGTTTTCTCTCTCGCTTCCCCCTTCCCTTGGAGCTCGACTTTTCAAACCTCCCACCATGTTTTTTTTTTGCCTCCAGCTAACCCGGTACCTCGAAATAAGCTAGAGACACTCTGGTCTTCTGACCCACAACGATTACGACGGGAGTAATACGAGATCACTCTGCAGTGCGGGTACTATGTAATTAACACTGGATTTAATCGTGCATTTAGATCTAGAGGTCCCTCATATGCCGAGCGAGCCGGAAAATGCAAAATAGTCACCATCTAGATCTTTTCCTTACTGTCGAGTCCCAATAGTGAATTTGTTTCGTAAGTCAGGTGGAAGAGGAGAAGAAAAAGCGGAGTGGGGACTCGGAGAGATCGAAACGGCGCCGTAGCCTTGTCATCGTGCCGGCGAAAATCAGTGCCCGAACACACTCCGCGCGAGCGAAATTCCCGTAGCAGCCTCCGTTATCTGCGATAAATGATGGAACTGAGATGAGAAACGCAAAGAAAACTCCGGTGTGGTGGATGGTAAAAATACGCGACCAAATTGACCAACCGACCACCAATAAGTAATTTACCTCCCACGTGATCGCGATAAATCACATTGGAATTTACCATAGTCTCTTATAAACAGATGCTACAACAAAAAATACTCGTACCTCGTGTGTGTTGTACTGTACCATTTCGACCGTAGGTTCAGTGACGGGTGACACCTAGATTTTTTTGATGCGTGCAAAAATCGCCTTAAATCGAAAGTAAATTTTTCGGTCTTCTCGGATGTGATTTTCCTAAAAATAGTGAACCTACCGTCGAAATGGTACAGTAGTCTGTCAGATCCCTGATCGGTGTGATTGGAAGTCGACCTTATTATGTAAGCTCAGATTTCTCGGCTGTCTTTCACACATTTAGGATGAATGCGAGGGATTTTTTTTGTCAGATTATCACTCAGTGAATCAGAATGGAAAATTTTCCCACTCAAGTTTTTTGCGGAAGAGCACAGGCGAAGAGGTCAAAATTTGATGGACCGTTGACCGGCCTTTCATTCCACGAGGATTACGGATCCGAAAGAAAAATTTGAGGAGACAGATCTATTGAAAATAAAAATAAAACTCAGTTGGCCTCCTAGACTTTTGAATCCATGCCTCTGGAAGCGCCACAGAGCCCGAACCAGAATTCAAACTCCGCACTTTACGTAATAAGGTCGACTTCCAATGATCGGGCGCGGTTAAACTACAGACTAAATCTACCACCTGTTTTTTTCCCGCAACCTTAGTCTGCAAGGCGTTGCCAGTCAGTGGCGGTCGGATGACTCTGGAACGGGCCCACCCGGTGATCAAAGCGGGAGAAAGAATTCGGAATTTGATCCCTTCGAAATCTTTGGTGACTAGTCTTTCCGCGTTCCGTTTTAATCTGACACATCCATTCCGCTCCTGCGCCTGGTTATATACCCGCTGCGCCTCGACATTACTGTGCTGTTGTGGGTGGCTCTGTAACTAACCGAGTCGTATTCTTGTAAGCTAATCATCAATTCATCGAGCGGAAAGTAAACCAGACACAATTCAGTTCAGTTCAAATTTCACGTTCTACTGGATATGTGTAGTACATCACATTGGAATAATAATATAACGTATGCTTTTACTTTAAATACAACGACAAGTGTCAAAGTTATGCACGCTATCGAGAGGAACCAGAAAATCAGGAAAAACACTATCACGAAATAAACCACTAGAAGGTTTTGGGTCCCTTGACATCGCCTTGCGATTCATCCTGATTATTCCCGATAGTGTGAGTATCGCCCGACGCGAAAGCGATGGCGGATGGGTATGCGCTCGGCCAGCTGTTCTGATGAAGCTCCACATCGCCGTTCAACTTCTCTCGCAGGTGGTGCCGAGTGTTGAGCCTACATACGCGAACCCGTGAGTCAGGAGATTTAACAGCGTAAATGGAAGGCGAACAAGGCCAAGAATGAGCACGCATACACTTTAGATACTAATTAGCGACATGAAATTCAGTGAAAGCGAAAAAGCGTACTGCGACTCAGGACAAAGAAAAATGGTCCATATACGAGCGAAGTCTCATTGGTGACGAACTAGACAATGAACTTCAGCATCTTTTTAAGACTTCCTCCTCATAAACTCACAGTGATTGAGGTCGCGATTGCAAAGATCCTGGAACCATCAAGTCAACAAATGGGAGTACCACCTTGGCATGAAGGCGTTGCGTACGTTGTCAGGAAACCTGGCGCACCGAACGCATGAGAACACATACTGTGAACTAAAAGACAAATACCTGTGTTGAGCGAGTAGCGCATCAGACTGTTGATGGTCCGATTCATTCCTCTGCACCGTTATAGTTAGTAAAGGCACAACAAATGGGACGTCATGCCTACTTTCGGAGGGTAACCTGTTGTTTCTGCGACCGCAGATAGTATATCATGGACACAGTGATGATAACGTCGCATGCGACGCTGGCCGCCATGCCGCTGATAGTCCAAGGCTAGTTGACAAATAGTGAGTATGAGGACCAGACTCAAAGGGACCGAATACACGTACCTTCATTGCCTCTGATTCTTTGAATTCCTTGACAGCGACCCTGAGGGATTGGACTGAGAGTTTGTCTAAGAAGGCTGGGAGTGAAGCTCACGCTATCACAGTGAAACCTGTAAAAGATATGATCAGTCAACTTCGGATGAATCCAGAATTTCAAGCTCACCAATCCCACAAGCTGTGAATGAAATGGAAATCAGAGTCACGGGCGCCCGCTGTCTTGGTGCACTTACCGAGCTGCCCTATGCTTAGAATACACTATGAGTAGGTAAATAACGTGAGTGGAAACAGGGGAACACGTAGGAACTTACAACAACGATAGGAATGAGGAAGTTCTTTCCAGAGACTGGGCCGGGATCTCAAAAACTGTATGAAGAATGGGAGACGATGACGTACGGTGGTAAATTCGATAGGCAAAAAAGCTATCAGTGAATTCAAGTCAGGCACTATCCAGTGGGCCATAAGAAAATCGCGAACAATTGGACCATCAGGGCGATGACATCCTCGACAACCACTTGGGCCTTAGCTCATGCTCAGCGACCGCAAATCGAAGAAATATGAGGCTGGGCGCACCAAGAGACTCCTGAACAGGAAAATTCAGCTATAATGTTTGACACCGGAACAAATCTTACCAAGTACTGTCTTGCAGCTGGATGTAGTCACCGAAGTTGGTCACTGTGTAGTGGTAGTAGAATATTCCCAAAAGCATGACATGGAGTGTGTCGAGGGAGCTGAATTCAAAACCTCTCTGTAAATTTCATTAAAAGATAGAGCAGGAAGAGGACCCACATAAGCACTCCTACCTGGAGAAAGACAATCAAATTAGTTTAGAATACAGAACGGGCAATGAAAAAATGTCAACAAAGGTTTTGAGGTGCCGATTATCATCTGAGCTATTCTCCGAGTAGTAAATGTACCCCTGCAGACAGGTGATACCATAAACCCTGCAAATAATTAGTCCGGAATTGGAAACACGAATTGGAATTGAGGTATACGCTGTGGAAATCAAGATACCGATGAATGCGGCACCAAGCAGATTGTCCAAAGGCACAAGAGATGGCATGGTGGTTGTAAGGACAGTGTAGAACCGACTTAGAGTCCAAGGCTTATAACATTAGTAATAGCTGAGATTCACCGTACTTGAATGTTGGTCAAATTTTGAAACCGGAAGTTTTGGGAATCTGCAGATCTGTGCCGCTCTTTCCCCAGTTTTCCGCTCTTCATCGGAGTTATCCCGGACTGCCTGGTGGGGATATTATGAGATAAAGATCATCTTTCAAGAAGGAAATCATTCATTAAGGCCACGGCGTCATTAAGGAGGGCGTTCACAGTTCGACCTGATTTCGACCTGATTTTGATTTCTATATCATTTTGGCTGTGAAAGCGAAATCAGCGAAATCAGTTACCGTGAACGGCCCTATTAGTACCTTCCTGGGGATCCACGAGATAAGTCCCAACCATATATTCTCCACCAGGCGTTTAGATGCTGCACATTCGCGCCAGCGCCGGGTGCCTCGAGCACCGAGCGCTGCGGAGCTTCTATTTTGTGATTTCGTAGTGGCGTTGATTACTGTAACAATGAATCCCAGACCGTGAACAATCACTCGTGTACGAACTTGTCAGTAACCATATGCATCCAAGGACCAAGGTTCGGGGTCGGACTCTATGTTCCTGAGAAGCGGGATGCCACCCTGGTATCTCGGCATTCCAATGTGCCAGCGAACGAAATTTCACTTTTGCCAACTGAGTTAATACCGCTTGTCGGAACAGTGACGGAACACACTGCGTGCCTCGAGCCTCATTAGGCTATCAACGATTGCTGGCCGTTCGTCAGATTTGTAAGAGACTCGGGTTGGTTTTGAGCCCGCAATTGACAAGAGACATGAGAAAGCACGAGAAGTCCTTATCGATGCGAGATGCTCCACCTTGTTGACCTAAAGATGGTACTATTTTAGCCCCCCATGTGTCCACGCCAGTGATCGCAGGCGATAACTTCATATAGCCTTGGCCTTTCCCTCTCGGCAGCGGAACCTGAGCACGCTGAGGTCTTTTATATAGCCTCGAATATTTTTGGTCTTTTTGGACATGAAATGGGGGAGATATGAACATCCCGAAAGTGGAACCACAAGTGGAATCACGTTTTGGCGGGCAGTTTGGCAGTGTCACAAAACGTCACAAAATCTTCCTTTTCATTTCTTTCGTGCGTTGTACAACTTCTGTCGAACCCATATTTTGCCAGTCGATAGATATGGTCTATATACATGTCCCCGATTTTTACTAGAGCAAGAGAGCTTCAATTGCGCTTGGGATCAGCAAAAATTCCACATCCGGGTCCGTGGACACATCGGGGGCTGAAATAGTAAGGGTAGGCCGTAATGTAGACGTGCCTGGGCGGCCCGGACGCCGGATTGAGCATAACATTTATCTTCCTGTTCGTTCCACTGTGAGGTATCACAAGGAGCGCGCTGGCCGGTCGGGCTGTACACCATATACGGCATACGGCTGTGTACTGACGGCGCTTTACGGCGTGACACGCGGACCCTACCCGTACCCTATACGGTACTACCGCCGTACTCCATCGAGGACTGAGGTAAATAGTCTGTTATAAAGTAAGTTGAACACATTTCTAAAGGACTTTAACATCTCTACGACTCCAGGTTGCATCAAGGTTGCATGAAGACACGGTCAGCACATGAGAGCGAGTACATACAACTTAGTAGCATAGGCATTCGGCCCGTTGACCGAACACCTACTTGTCGCAAATGGGTCAACGGGCCGCCTATGCTACTAAAGTTGCCTCGATATCGATGAGAGCTGACCGTGAGCCCTCGGCCGATGCGGCACGTCGGCTTTGGGCGCTACATTAATCGATCAGCCCTTGATTGCCGATAAAGCCGTCAGAAGCCGTATACGGCCGTATCCGTTGTGACGGTACGGCTTTGTACGGCAGGTGGGCCGTACACTGCCGTACATTCCATCATACCCAACCCAGCTCGTACGGGACGGCAACGGTACTTAACCGTATTTACGGTTTGGTGTACGGCCGTATTACGGTTACGGCGTCCAGCCCCAGCACTTCGGTTGAGTCTCAGTACCAATCTTTTTATAAAATTACGCATGGGAATCTAGATGAATGGAAGCCACTGGAGACAAAATTTCCTTCTTGAGAGATCTGAAGGCGACAGGCGTCAAATAATGGGCCGTCGTAGTAGGCTTTGGAGTGACTCAATTGAACACCAAATTTTCTGGGTAAATATCATCCTTATCGCAACTCTAGTATGCTGACCACTTGCATACGAAAGTAGAATTAACACTTGAACCCTTCCATTCCCGCTCGTATCCCTTGCACCATATTCAGGTTGTCTCGGCGCTTGGATTCAACTGGCCCACCGAGAGCATCATCCCACCATCTATCTTCCTCTGCCACTGTCTTCCAGCCACCGGACAAGAAATCACGCATCGCCTTGGCGCCACCTGATTTCCAAATTGCTCGAACTCGTTCCCAGTGTGGTGGAGGGTTTGTCGCAGAGTACGGGGCGGAGGGGTTCGGGGAAGGTTTAGAGAACCCTTCGCACGCAATTGCTATCGCGGGAGGCACGGTGACGCGGCCGATCTTCATAACCATGTCACTAATTGCGATACAGTGAACTATGGCACCGTCCGGCTCGACTGAATTTGGTTGGGATTTGGGAGATCGGTGTGCCTTCCTTTTCTGGGCCACCGTTGGAAGAGTAACGACACGGACGATAACATACATCTGCGATGATTCAGGAGTTCAAGATTTGGAAAATAAAGCGTAGAAGAAATTCCCTACCCATTTGTTATCCCAACCGGCAAACCTGACACGCTGTTCTATGCGCGCAAAAAGTGGGATCTCACTGAGAAACAAAAAGTGGAGGCCTAGAGACGGTAATTGAGCGCCGAGCTTTTTTGCAAAGATTAATTTACGCACCACCGAGGCCAATCCAGCCACCAGCACGTACAAACCCAGGCAAGCTCGCGACAGCAGATTTCAAGCGGCAAGCGTCCAGATTCTACCAAAGTTAAGTATGGCGGCTAATTGCTTTCATTCCCCTGGGCACCTTGGCGTATGAAGAGTTGCTGACGTGCAAGCGGAAGTCACAATCATCAAGGGCTATCCAACAGTTGAGTTGCGCGAAAGGTATTTAATCATCTAACTTACTTGCCCATGTTTTGTAGACTACTTGGCGGTCGAACGGTTCCACCCCAAGAGGGTATAGACTTTCCAACCACAATTGTTCGATTTCGGCTCTTTGGTCCTTCGGATGGAATAAAAGCCACGCCTTGAATGTAAGGAGTCTAATCTTTAGCAAAACGAGCGGTCGAAAAAGGCGAACTACGGATCAGCAGTTGAGAAAACTAAGCGCGAAAAATAAACGAAAAGGCCTACAGTGCCACGAGAAGGGGATCGAATGATTGCATAGGGCAAGAATCGCTGCGACAGCGGAATAATAAATGATGTTAATCAGATAGTTTGCTGATAGAATGGACGAGAACATTTTTGCAGCTGTGGATATCAATGGCTTCATCGTACTATTTGTACCGTAGAAAGGATGGGGAACGTTTCATGGCACCGCGCGGGATGCCGTATGATGCTACAAAATCCGAGTTCCGTGCAGTTAGTTTTGATGTTGGTATTCTGGGATAGCTCTGTTACTTCGGACCAGATCTTCCCGACTTCCTGCGGACAGTTGCCATCTGGCTAACCTTCCGCTGCAAACCGCATCCTGTCAGGATTGGACCAATTGGAGCTGGCATTGATCACCGCACATGCGTTCCCATCGATAGGCATATATGAATCTATTTTCACATATGTAGACGCCCAATACATATTTCACACCAACTCGGGAGGATCTCACCTATTCTAAGCGTCCAGCATGTACTTTCCCAATCTGGAACAGATTGAACCGAAGCCATACAAACAAATAAATAGGATATCCAACTACTGGCCTAGATTGTCCATTTCCAGGACGACCTTGCCAGCAATACCACGCAACAGATAAGCGCCGATAGCGCAAAGCCTCTGGCCCACGCGTGAGTGATCTTCCTGTGCGAACTTTTGCCCGAGATCTCAACAGCGTAGTCGCCCCATGCTGGCGTTCTGGCTTTCCACCAGAATAATGCGATGGGGCCCGGCCACACACTGAATACCTTACCGCTAGCCTCGGTGCGGTACCACGAATTGCAGTGCGTGAAAACCGAACTAGACATGCGGTTTTGGATCCAGGCGTTGTAGGAGGCGGTCGCAGCCAGAGTGGGCTCCACGGAAGCAACTTTGCCGCTGATAACTTCTTTGACGAGTCGAAGCGCGTATTTTGTCTGGTGAACATTGAATATTGAAATTTGAAATGGTCTAAACGGGGACTCAACGTACCTGCACTTCTTCCACAAACACCACAGACGCGTGGCCAGTTGTTGTGTTTGGGCCTGTAAAATGAAATCAATTTATTAGCATTCAACGTAGAAAGTAAAACGGAGCAGCTGTTACCGGCCAACATGATGAAGTTGGGGAATCCAGGTAAAGTAGTGCCCATATACGCCGTAGGGCCACCTTCCGAATCCCAATACTCTTCGATATTTTGGCCGTTCCGTCCACGGACAAGGATAGATGGTTTATCCTGCTCAATCGTTCAGTTCATCGACCACTGATTATTAAATATCGACCTACCGTGATGAAACCAGTGGCATAGATTATAACATCGAAAGGCAAGGATTCCCCTTGGCAGGAATAAGTGGATCTGACGTTTCATGACTGTTGTGCTCACCTTTGGAAGTAGTGATCCCCTCCTTCGTCATTTCCTCAATTCCATCCCAATTGAGCGAAACGTTGGGCCGATGGAGAGCAGTTAGATATCCAAAGTCGTAAGCCAGGCGCTTGCAGCCCGGCGCTACGTGTTTTCTAGTGAAGCGAATGTGTTGTGGTGAATTACTCACGAAAAGAAGGGATTAGCTTTTCGATGTATTCGGTGGGCGCCGTTTTCGTCATGTATTTTTTGAGAAGCTAAGACACGTCGAAATGGGAAATGAATTGAGCAAGAGAACTAACTCACTTTAGTGACTAAACGGACTGCGAAAGAGTCCGGACTTCTCCAAGCCAGGAACCGCATATCCATCTGTAATACATGAAACATGGGGAAATCATGCCAGACCTGGGTTGACTTGCTAGAAACATGACAAGGGCCCTATAAAGCCGGCCACAATAAGGAACATGGGCAAAGAACCATTTTGCAGAAGGAGAGAAAGTGGAAGACCGCTACGATGATAAATCGTTTTGAAACGGTCTTTGGAAAGACAGTTGTTCAGCGTACATCTGGGGCAAGCCAGGTCGGCGTGCGACAAAAGTTTGTAACTTGGACGGTGGGATCCGCCGAAATCACAGGGATAAACTGGATACTAAAAGAAACATCATCAGCACGCTGACCACTCCTGCCGCAGAAATAAATTCACGCTGAGCATCCATTGCCAATAACAGCCACTCGTTTTCCTCGGAGATCCAGATCATGTTGCCATCTAGAGCTGTGGAACACTGGCCCGGAGAAGGACTCGGATCCTTTGTAGACAGGGATATGGGGTATGGAGAGAACCCCAGTGGCCGATACTAGGACCCTCGAGGCCATAGTGAATTCAACCTGGGTCTTGTTATCGATTGCCCTGATATTATACGTCTTCAGTTGGTCGTCCCATTCGGCGGATATAAAAGTTGTGTTGAAGAGACAGTTGAGGCGAATCGAATGTCGGTCTGTGACCTTGAGCAGATAGGACAATATGTCAGGTTGAGATCCATGGGTACGCGGCCAATCTGCTTTCAGGTCGGTCGAAAGGGAGTACCAGTGGATCGGAATGTCGGATCCGCAACCCTGAAAGCCGTTTATATTGGCAGTCTCTATGTAACGGGACGAGAATTACTGGGTATGTGTTGTCCTAGGACGACCAAGATCAGACACCGCATACATTCAGAAATACATGTCCTCACTCGCCATGTCCCTCCAATATCGGACGCCTTTTCTATTATCTGGAACGAGTTAAAGGGAGTCACTCAAATTCCCAAGAGCACCATAGCGTACTAGGAAATCTGTGAAGCCCCATCGTTTCTTGAGAGCAATGGCGAAAGCAATGCCGCCGATCCTGAGTCCAATGAACCTCTGAGAGAACAGGACTTGGATCTACTTACCCAGCACCGATAATTACAATCTGAGCAGTCTTGGAGCTTTTGGTGGACGACATGGTCAAAGTAGATCGACGTGTGGCGGGGAAGCTTGCGGAGCGATGTGACCGGCAGTTAGAACCCGAAACTTGAAGTCTGGTTCATCACATTATGGGAAATAGACAAGAAATAGAACAGTCAGTGTGGCGTGAATCATGATCCGTCTGCCTTAGCCACCGGGCGCACCGGAGTGTGAAGGGATGGGAAAATGATGGCACCTTGGCCGAATGGGGATTTTGGGGCAGATCTCGCGGTCAAACACCGACATTTCCGTTGTCGAACCTATTAACCCCACGGGTCCACCATGGGGTCCATGTTCCAAATCTGATTCATTACACGACTCTTCGTAACATGCTGCCTAGTAACATCAAAAGGGGTACAAGTTTGGCGCCGAGTTCAATCATGGTACGGATAGATTTCCTCAGCTAATCCCCTGGAACCCCCAGCCATGCTATCACTTGGTGTGCGATATCTGCTCCGCCTTCTGCCCTTTGTGCTTCTCCCACCTACCTCGACTGCTTTTTTCCTCTACGCTATTGGACTCGAGCTGCACGTTGTCATCCATGTTCTGCTGTCGCTATTGTCGCTCCCAATTGGAATTTTTCTCGTAGTCCGATGGAACGACTACCAGGATCAAAGACAAGCCACGAGATTAAACGCTGTTTTGCCGCCCCGCGTTGAAGATAGAAGCATCGGCGGTCTCAACACTATGCGTAGCATGGTCAATAACTTTCAGAAGGGATATCTTGGTAGGCCAAAGTTTTGGTGGCGCCTGATTTTTCTCGCATTTTGAAATTCATTGCCAGGTGACAACTTGGCTCAGTGGGCGCGCACGTACGGTCCGGTTTTTAACATTAGGATCATGTTCGAAAATAGGGTACGTTAAAATTTTGATACCAGGATTCCGACCCGCCAAACAGATTTAGATGTTCACGACTGAACCGGAGCATATCAAGGTTCAAACCAAAGTTAGTTACCTGTCACTCCGCTGAAATAAGCTACAGAGTATTCTAGCAACCAACTTTGCTGGATTCGAAAAAGGTTTATTCTAGTTGATTGCATGAATGTTAGTCATTAATTTCCCCGACAGGCTCACATTTCCGCTTCCAATTTGATTCTCTCCTAGGGACTGGGGTATTCAATGCGGATGGTAAGATGCCCTCAATTTCTCCGACATGTGTTTGCCAACTGTACTGTTCAGGTGATTTGTGGAGATTCCATCGTGGAATAAGCAGGCGAGTGTTTGAATAAAATGAGTATCTTCCTGGATCTGAAGAGTTGAGTATCCAGGCCCTTTTTCACCAAGGATCGCATCTCCGATTTGCAGGGTTACATGCGATATTCAGATAGGGCCCTGCGTCTCCTATCGGAACGTCTCCAAGAAGGATACCCCGTGGACTTTCAGGTCGCCCTTCTCTACTAAGTCATCCCTGAATTAATTCTTCTTTCTACCAGGACCTTGCCTCTCGCTACACGCTGGACTGGACTACTGAATTTCTGTTTGGCGCTAATGCAGAATCCCTGTCGAATACTTTACCGTATCCTGCAGGATCTGAGTTGAAGGGGTCCCAAAGCCGCTCGGGTCCGAGTCCCGCCGATTTATTCGCGCGAAGCTTTGTGGATGCGCAATCCCAGACATCGTTGCGGACGCGCTATGGCCCGGCATGGCCACTTCTTGAACTCCGCCGCGACAAAGTCAAACAACACATGTCGGTTGTGTACGACTTCGTAGAGCCCATCATCCAGAAGGCCATCGATCGTAACCGCAATCCCGAGAAAAAGCTGGCCGAATGGGAGCAGTCAACTCTCTTGGATTATCTGGTTCAACAAACCGATGGTATGTCTTTTTGTTTTCAATGACTGGTGTCAGGTGTTCTCATGCACCGCTACAGATATGTCAATTCTTCGTGACGAAACACTCAACATGCTCATTGCTGGACGTGATACGGTCAGCCCAAAATTTTTCTTTTCTGGGAGCCGCTGATGGCGCCTAACAGACCACTTGCTTACTGACATCAACGATATACGCGCTGGCTGAAAATCCATCTGTACTTTTGCGTCTTCGCACCGAGATTCTAGATGCCTTCGGTACCACCGGAATTCCAACGATCCAAGACCTCCGAGCACTGAAATATATGCATGCTGTGTTGAATGAATCATTGCGACTGTGGCCTCCGGTGTCAGTTGTCCATGTCAATTAGGGCTGTCCAAGTCTAACTTTGCACGTAACTTAGGCCCATCAATATCCGCAAGTCCAAGGAAACAGCCCTCTGGGCCCCAGTAGTCGACGGGGGAAAGCCTTTCTGTGTTCCAGCTCGAACTAAGTACATCCGATTATTTGAGAGATCCAAGGATTATATTCAACTGCCAAATAGATGTTCATATTCTGTTCTTCTGATGCACCGAAGAACGGACTTGTGGGGCCCCGATGGTAGATGTATTATATACATACAAAAATTCACTACTTACAGCCCAACAGCTGAGACATATGACCCAGACCGCTTCCTCGACGAACGCTATCAAAAGTACCTCGCCCCAAACCCCTACATTTTTCTCCCCTTCAATGCCGGTCCTCGAATTTGTATGGGCCAACAGGTTCGTTTGAACCATATTGGCGTAACTGAGTTGCATTCATATTTTCCAGGTTGCCTACGACGAGGCTTCCTTCTTCCTGATTAAATTGCTGCAGTCATTTTCTGACATCTCCCTCGCTCCGGAAGCGCAACCGCCCGAGTCTGTGCCGCCCTGGAAAAATCGGGAAAAGGTGTGGTTCACAAGCCACGTCAGTATGTACTTCAAGGTTGGTCCTCCTTTGGTTGCACATGCCCGAGGCCTAAAGTTCTGTCGCAGGGTGGTGTTTGGGTCAAAATGGGAAAGTCTAATTTGGAAGGGTGAAGTCGTCAGTTATTTTTATGTATATGAGCCTCGAGGTACCTGTGCGAATTTATCATTCGCTGTCTTCCACTGGATACATTGTTAATTAATAACATGTCCCCCTTTCCCATATGCATAATTCAAACTCCGACCAAGCTCGTTTTAGTCCCCGGATCAGCGCATCGGTGCTCCGTGGCCGTCTAAACGCCTGCTCTGCTTCGCAACTCTTCGTTGGGCGTCTGCCCGTTCCGTTGGACCACAATTGAGCCCGATGCATATCTTCCAAGCGCCCTGGTCTTCGGTATAACGTGTTCCAAATTCATCCTCATTAGTTATTCGCTGCGGTTTGGACTTCGATGATTGATATGCGCGCTCTGCGATACACTCCGACCCAAAACAGCGTACAGGCGCCACCATGCGAACGGTTCTCCCGCCTTTGATTGTTTTTCGTAAACTAAACACCCGTTTACCTCGCAGGTTCTGGTACTATTCATATCCTTATCGCCGCAACGACTCTGCGCGGAGATGCACAAACTCCGATTCTCAGAGCAGATGAATGTACATAATGAATGCATGCTGCTTTCATTCTGATCCACAGATGGAGACCACTCTGCCGCCAACGACGACCTAAAAGGAAAGTACTGTTGAGTTTCCGCCTCCAGCTTCCAAATCCGGCAATTAAATGACGGCAAAGATCGGCACCTTTCGAGCTCCGCCGACACCAAACGGCCGCACTGTCCGTACCCGTTGATGAATACGTCAACGCGTCAACGCCGGTCACGGTTGCATCGGTCAGCCCCCCTTGCCCCTGTGCCCTGTGTTCTATCCCCACCCCTGGTTCCGCTTCTGGCGGTTCGTAGCATGTGTACCCATCGAGTGACGTACGGCTGCTATGACTGTTCTAACTTATCCTTGCTGTCCAGCTTCGCTGAGGTCGGGTGCCCACCCCCAAGGCACACACACCGTTCCAAAGCAGGCCAACACAACCCCCGTCGTACTCCGCTTTGTGACCCTTGACCTCAGAATAGAATCTTCTGCTGCTGCATTCACGAGGAAGCCACAGGGCGGTGCACGCTGAGTGTTGTGCCACAGTTGTGGACTTTATACTAAAGGAAAGAGTTGGGAAAGAGGGTCTCTGTCGTTCGATCAAGTAGCATGTTACGTGTAATTCACCGAGATCGCCGTGCGTTATTCGTGCTGACCTTGTACGATCGTTTGCCATTGGTTTGCCACAAATTTAAAATCAGTGGCCCGTTGCCAAGTTGGGGTCATTAAAGTATCCTGGGGTCCGGTAACGGTATTTCTACCAAGGAAAAATACCAGCGATGCCAGCTGTTTAAGTGTCGTTAAAACATCTTCTCGTAGAGTTATACACAGGCGACGAGTTGCGGGCTCATGTTTCAATCTTTGATTCTTCGACGGTTCAGCGTGCCTACCTACATTTTGTCAGATTTTTCACTTCTTGAATCGTTCGGAAATCCCGAATTGTCATAGATCTCAGGGTCTACACTGCCTACAGCGTGGGATTCCCACTGGTTGTCGAGATCTCTCACACAGTCATTACAGGCTTATTCTTGCCTCGATCTTCCGCTTAAGCTCCGTCAGGGTGAATATGTCGCAGGAATCATGACTGCCCTGACTAAAATCTCCTCCCTCCCCACTGTAACTTCGCCACCAGCATGACCGGGTCGTCCTCCTCCACCGTGCCTAGTACTCCTACCCAGCCTATTCAACGAGCGGAACTCGCGGATGAACGCCCTCCCCGCGACATCCGGTTCTGGCTAATTTTTGTCTCACTCTGCGTATGCGGATTCATCGCCGCCCTGGAACTGGCTAGTTCTCCGACATCCAACCCCAAATTTTTTGCTGACCTTTCAACAGGGATCCATGTCAACGGCTCTTCCCACCATTGTCGATGACCTTCACGGCCAGCAGTTTATTTGGGTGGGATCTGCATATGCGCTCGCGGCCACTGCGCTTATGCCGCTGAGCGGTGGATTGGCCCAAGTAAGCACGGCTCCATCGTGATTGGCGTAGACATGCTCATGGCCTTCCGCACAGGTATTCGGTAGAAGGCCTATTCTTTTAGGCTCACTGCTTCTCTTTGCTGCTGGCAGCGCGGTGTGCGGCGCGGCTAAGAGCATGAACATGTTGATTGCAGGAAGAAGTGAGCTGAATAATGGAAAGAGAAGGTCATTGTTAACCAGACTTTCCCAGCTATTCAAGGGCTTGGTGGCGGAGGGATAATTTCTTTGACCCAGATCATCGTCGCCGATTTAGTTTCGCTTCGGGAGCGGGGCGCATTCAACGGCCTGATATCCATGTCAGACTTTCCGTTCGCTGTTGGATACCATACTGAGACGAACTGGTAGATCATGGTCCATAGGGTGCGGAATCGGACCCGTCGTGGGGGGAGGCCTTGCTGTCTCCGGCCAGTGGAGATGGCTGTTTTGTAAGTACCCCCTCCTAAACTTAAAAGGATAGCGCTAAGTGTTCTTAGATCTTAACATACCCATTTGTGGCGCGGCGGCTCTTCTGGTCGTCTTGTTTCTTCGTCTTCGAACCCCCGCTGGCACGTTGCGGGAGAAACTCGGCCGCATCGATTATATGTAAGTCTGGAAACTGCGTCGAACTTATAAATTATTTATTGGGGGGTCACAGTGGAAACCTACTCGTCGTGGCATCTACAACCTCTACTGTTATCGCACTCACATGGGGCGGGATACAGTTTGCTTGGGGATCCGCCAATATTCTCGTGCCACTTATTCTTGGCTTGCTGGGCTTGTGCGTGTTCTTAGTTTTTGAATTCCAATTCGCGAAGCATGCCATGGTTAGTTGTTCTGGCACCGCTGTTAGCAGTTGTGCTGACGTCCGTTCAATCAGGTCCCGTTCGATGTTCTATCCACACGTACGGGACTCAGCGGATATGCGCAGAATTTCTTCACCTCCCTCATAATGATCACCCTCATTTGTATGGATTTTCTACTTCGTCTACGCCTAGACAGCGAATAATCTCCCCTGTCCCAGATTACCTGCAAGTTTATTTCCAAGCATGTTACGACGTCTCGCCCATCGGAGCAGGTGTCGACGGCCTCGGTCTGGCCTTCATCAGTGCTCCGATGGGACTGGTTGCTGGAATTATAATTCAAAAGACGAACTCCTACCGAGCACCAATTTGGGTGGGGTGGATTTGCATGATTGTTGGCGTAGGCCTTCTTGGTACTCTCGACGCGGACACTCACCGAGGCAAACCCATCGGTTACTCCATTATCGCTGGCTGTGGCATTGGTATCCTTTTTGTGGCGTCTTACTTTCCTGTTCTTGCGCCCCTCCACGTGTCGAAAAATGCTCAAGCTCTGGCCTTCTTTGTCTTCCTCCGTAACTTTTCCCTGGTGCGTTCTGTACCCTTTCCGGAATATACCCTTCTCATTTCAACATCAGGTCTGGGGAATCACTATAGGCGGCACGATTCTTCAGAACGAGCTACATAAACGGCTCTCCGCGGAGTTTATCGCTCAATTTCCCGGAGGCACCGAGATCGCATATTCTATCATCCCGGTCATTCGTAGCCTCGAAGAGCCTTTGCGAAGTCAGGTTCGGGATGCGTTTGCGCAATCGTTGAAAGTCGTATGGTGGACTACAACCGGAATCGCCGGTCTTGGGTTCCTGCTCAGTCTTCCCATGAAGCACCACCAACTGCACACGGCGGTAGATAGAGAGTGGGGGATGGAAAAAGCGGACGGAAGTGAGCCGGAAAAGGATGTCTAGACTCATGTCTAGATTCATACGAACTTTTGTACATAATTATCGTCCCAGTTAACTTATTAGTCTCAGTTGTTGAACGGATCGAACCGTGGGAATTTCGGGATGTTGACAGATATCGTCGAAACCTCCCGTCTTGCGTGAGGACCGGGATCGAAGTCCTCGGAACAAAGTGTCAGATTCATCAAATGGATGCCTGGCCCCTTGATGGTATAACGATACGCCAGGTACCAGAAAGGAAAGATCGCTCCGTGAAAGCCCGTGGGATTCGATCGCTGCAAGAAAAGGTCTATACATCATTGTACGTACTGCCCCCGAGGTCGCACCACCCTCGCCAGTCTAACAGTCTCCGCTGCGCGCTCCGCCATGCATTTGAGACTTTCCTCAGTCTCTGGCGCCATTACTATCGCTAGCCGTTGGCTCTCTGCACATCCATATTTACTGTTCTTGGGTGCCGCCATTCTCCTCTATTACGGCCGAATCGGCAAAGAAAAAACGTCGCCCACGCTCACCAAGGATTTGCGCAGTGGACTGGACATCGACGAATATGATGTGATCATCGTAGGAGGAGGTTAGGCGCGAAGGTCCACAATATCTTCAATAACTAACGGACTCAATCTGGGCTCAGGTACCGCTGGGTGTGTTCTGGCATCACGCATTAGCGAAGAGCCTTCGATCAGCGTCTGCTTGCTGGAAGCGGGAGAGAGGTGACCCTCATTCCGCTAGACTGCCATCATGCTAAACAATGTATTTGAAAAGCTCGCTGTCTCTTCCACATTCCAGGATACCGTCGGGGTACGCGAAGCTTTTTGGGTCTGAGCGCGTCTTCAATTTGGAGACTACTACTCAACCAAATGCTGCAAATACATCAAGATACTGGCCAAGAGGTAATGTGGCATTCGTCGTTCTATTATCCCCGCTTATTTTACTAGGCAAGATGCTTGGTGGATGTGGGTCATATCTTGCTCCATAGGTTGTCGAATACTTACCTCATTTTTCCCCAGGCTCAACGATTAACGCCCAAATGTACGTTAAATAGTTCCCAGCAGCTGTTCAAAATCGGGCCCACTCACCGTATACGTAGATTCCACTGTGGTGCACCTTCGGACTACGACGAATGGGCTCGCACCGGACTCGAAGGGGCAAGTCATTGGTCCTATGAGAACTTCCGCAAGTACGTGTTGTAGTCGGTTCATTCTGCCATTTTTCTGAAATACTTCCACAGGTACTTTCTTCGGTTCGAAAAGTTTTCGCCCAGTACCTCACACCGTAATGTCCAAGTTTCTTCACGTGGGACCACTGGACCGATCGACAGTATGATAACACCCTCCGATATTAAAGCCAATTCAGACCTTTTCTAGCGGGATTCTTTGGACATTTCTCGACCATTACTTCCAAGTTTATCGCAGCATGCCAAAACGCAGGTATCACGCCCAAAAGCGACCTCAACACGCCCGAAGGAACTTTGGGAGTTGCCAAGGTTGGTAGTCTCCGCTGGCCTATACACGACTGACAGGTTTGCCACAGCTTAGTACGCGAGCCATGGAATCTCCGTATTTTCTCAGCTGATATGATTAGTGACATATATCAACGCCAAGGGTCAACGAGTCACTACAGAGTCAGCGTATCTAACCCATCAGGTCCTCGGTCGGAACAATCTCTGCGTCGTTACGCACGCCTCTGTCACCAGACTTGTGTTCGAAAACTCATCAAGCGGAAAAAATCCTTGCGTTTCTGCGGTTGAGGTTTCCCCGGATGAAGGTGTTACTCTGAAACAGATAAGGGCCAGAAAGGAAGTCGTACTGTCGTAAGTGTTCTTCAGGGGACTTCCAACATCAATTCAAATTTAATCAGGGCTGGTGCGATACACACTCCGCAGGTCCGCTAATCGCTCCACGAAGAGTCCACCATGCTGATTATTCTTAGATCTTGATGCTCTCGGGGCTAGGTCCCGCAGAACAGCTTGGAAAGCACAACATTTCGGTAGTGCAAGATCTCCCTGGCGTTGGTGCCCATCTTATGGATCACCCTGTCGTGGATGTTGTCCTAGAAGAAACCAGTGGTGACTCGCTCAGCTTCTTTCAACCGCGAACCAGCTTGCAGACAGCTCAGTTAATATTCGCGCTGGGTCGTTACTCTATTACCGGCAGAGGTCCACTTTCGACCAACGTCAGTTGTCTTTCGTTTCATATTCTAGTCAATCTAATCATTTTTCCGTTAGTTCGCCGAAGCTGCGGCTTTTTTTCGCTCATCCGATCCTTCTCTCTTCCGGTCTGATGTATACCCTGAAATAATAGAGGACACGACGTCGGGAACGGACGCTCCGGATCTGGAGCTTTTTGTCAGCCCCCTTGGCTACTTGAAACATGCTCAGACGAAGCTGCCGAATCGCAAATCGCTGGGACTGCATATCGTCCTTCTACGGTACGCCTAGGTTGATGAACACCGACCTGACGACTGATATTCAACACAGGCCCCAAAGTCTTGGAACCATCACTTTGAACTCAAGAAACCCATTTGATCCACCGGTAATCGATCCGAAGTGAGTTTCTGCGGGCCAACTGGTAGCAAGTGCCACGACTGAGACTTTTATATAGCTACTTGTCGTCTCGTAACGACGTGCAGATTCTCCTGCGGGGAATGCATATGCTTAATCGCATCTCTAAGACCGCACCGCTCGGAGATATTATCAACCATGGAAATCGTGATACTCTGTTCGGCCATCGTCTTGTTGATGCCCCAGATGCGGTGCTCACTGAGTACATTCGCACCACGTTGGAGTCTCTCTATCACCCTACGTCAACGGCGCGCATGGGAATCCGAGCGGATGGCGGTGTAGTCGATGCGTACCTCCACGTTCATGGTGTCGAGAATTTGAGGGTTGTAGATGCCTCGGTCTTTCCCACCATTCCGTCTGGACACACGGTATGTCTTCCCATACAGTTGAGTTGAATTCTCAACCTCTGGTTCACAGGCAGCACCAACTATTGCCATCGCAGAGAAGGCCGCCGAAATGATTAGATCCAGTATGAACACCTGAGGAGTGAGGGCATTGCCTTCCTTCAGTGATTTTCTACATGCTTGTGTGTTGCATTTCACTTCGGCCATTTCGGGGAGTCATGTGTTTACATGTTCAATTAGTTGATACAAAGATGGTTACCTTGAATTAGAATCAGAATCAACAAGGTTATGTGTAAAGAAAAGAACAAAAAAAAAGCGGAAAACGATTACGGGGTTTTTTGTTTGCCGAAATGTTTCGATTACTCGTTCTCTTAAAATCCACGGCTTTTGTCCCCATGCAGTATATCTACTTTCTGATAGCTTTCCTCTCGTCCTCGTTTTCCAACGCCAAATGACCGATGTGCTGTTCTTCAAGCTACACGGCCTTGAACAAACTCGACGGAAGCCCTTACTCCTTCAATAATTGCGCTCGCACTGTGCTCAGAGGTCAAAACCTGTGCTAATTCCTGTTCGTCAGGACTGCGCTGCGACTGCGGTCCAATGTGAGGCTGCAGATCCCCCGAGTAGGACATTTGACAAGTTCAAGGGTTCACACTGCCTCCCAGTGACGTGGTTGCTGTTGAGTCAATCCTGAAATGGAACAATTACCCCTCTGTGCCGCAGGACGAACATGTCTGTTGACTGCAGCCACGCAGGCTGTTTTTGAGGTATAAAAGACCTGCCGCATCACCTGTCCATCGCATAACTGTTGTCTCTGACCTGCCAGCTCGGACCCCACCGCCCTCAAATTTTCGTGGTTGCTTGGCGGTTGCCATTGATTTTATAATACCTACCTACCTACCTACCGGAAGTTGGCCGATCAATCCCATTGCGCCTTTCAAGTTCTAATGCTGAATTCTCTGTGTGATCTAGCAACCTGATCGGCACTGTAAAAACTTCAGGGTCATTATTCCAGCATCTCAGTCTTCTACACACTCAAAACTGAAGTACGATGACCCGGATTTCCTGCATCATATCCGTTGCACGAGCACTTCCACACAACCATCTTCTGCTTCCCGTTTCTGGGCGAATTCCTTGCGCCGAAGCGGAGCGAAGGCACATATTGTAATACATTATACATACAGTGGACAGATTTCGACCTCAACCAATTTCGAGCCATGCCAACTTTACAAAGAATACAATTCGAAAGTACTAGTATCGGACACACCCGTAAATCGGATGAACCGGAGGCCTTCGATGCGCAGTTGTATTCGCGAATTGACAATCGAACACATTGCCCAACCAATTCTGCGGGACGTTAGGTGGTCCAAGGGAGAGCAAAAGAAACGAAAACGGACATCAACGTGACATAGAAGTATTTTGACTAAGAGGAAGGTGAACCCTTGGCAATAGAGATGGGAAGCAAAAGCACGTACGTCACCGACGATGGACATTATCAAACTAGTGAGTCGGAGAACTAGAAGTAGCAATGTTATGAAGGCGCAACACGAATCGAACTGTACTTACGAAACAAGCACTGAGACGGCGGTTCGGTCATTCACCTGAAGAATTAACCAAGGTGTTGACGCACCACAAACATCCTAGCTCCATCGTGCTGAAGGGAGGTCATGACCTCGGCCTGCTTTTGATATGGTCGGTCGAGCGCGTTGATAACCGTCATGATGATGATAAACAAATCAAAGCCAGTCTGAGGCTGCTGTTGAAAGAAAGACCTGACCAGCAAAATTAAACACATACTAGGGCTGCCAGGGCAAATTTCAGGGCCCACGGTTTCTTGAGGAACACGCACATATGGATGCCTGTGTTGTATTCCACGAAAGCTGCAAGCAATGTGATAAATTTATTTTCAAAGGCACGAAATACACGCACATTGAATTTGCTGAGCTGACAGGACGGAGAAGGAGAACGATATGGAAATCGCAACACCAAATGCGATCCCGAGTATCCACTTTATTTGTTGGCGTCTGTCCCACAACGTGTAGATGCGCACCACGATGATGACTGTTATACCATGAGTCGGATGAGATAAAATCGGGGAAATTGCAACACACAGTGGGATACCGCTACGAATACTGTGGAGGCGATGGTGAATATCCAAACGAATGCACTGCAACTAATGCGCTGTGAGTATGAATGCCGAGAGTTCGAGATACACCATACTTCTAAATTATGCTATGTGTCAATAATATTTCGGTTGTAGGAGCGCGAGTTCTAATCTTACCTGGTCAGTAATGCCCCGACTTTCACCGCTGTCCACTTGAAAGAAATTGGTTAGGACCCAAAGAAGAAGAAAATAAATTACTTACTGTAGGCCACGTAGATTATAATGGACTCCGACATGTATCGGTTCACAAGGAAGCCAATACGATTTCCAATTCCTGCCGCTGAGTTCAGCCAGATGTGGCAAATTTCTCCCCTTAGCGTCAACGCATGGTCATAGAGGATGGCTGCAACGCATATGGCTGAAGAAATCCTTCATATTATTTCAGAGAAGACAAGCAGACAGACATACCTGAAATGTAGCGGGCGGCGAAGACGGGTGCAGCTATTGACATGGATCGTGGCAGACCAGATTCGTCTGACTCCAGCTTATAACAACAAGCCCGAGGTATACAATCGCCGTTAGGTGCATACCATCATGTAGATACCAACTGTCCAGGAAAATGGTAAAATTAGCATCAGTGCTCCGAGTCTGCCAGAGCCGACAATCACCGCTTGAGAATGTGAAACTGTTCATGAGAAGAATTTGGTTAGAAGTGGGTGGACATAGATAAGCTGTGCTTATTAAGATCTCGCTATATGTAAGATCTAGTACATGAAGTATGGTGAGAGATTGCCGCTCAACGGGAAATTAACATGCCTATGCTTTCGGCGTTTGCCCGGAGCAACCAAGCGGATATGAACGTGTATATCTACGCAGGCTTGAGAATTCCGAAGCGGGAGAGACGCGTCAGCCACAACGTTCCTTGGCCGAACCCGGCGCGGAGGAGCTATGTTCTGATTTGTCTCACTGCCCCGGCGTTCGTAGACGTTGATGCGGGGGACAGATTTATACATCACGACCCCATATGACCTGGATACGAAGGGGGTGACGCCTCTACGAAGTGAGGTGGAAAGGTGGAATGGAAAGCTGAAGGGTTTCGGAATTGCATCATTTTAAACGGCATTTTGTTATTGATTGAAGTCCCGGTAACTCCTACCTACCTACCATAATCTCCGTCCCCGTCGGGAGCTATGGGCTCGCGCACAGCGAGGGCGCGCGCATCACGCGTTAAGGGGAACGAAGGCGCAGGCGTCGGGGAGCTGTGCGCGCGGCATGGCCACGGTGCCGTCGTTTCGTCGGCCTGGCCCTCCGAATGAGTTGGAAGTCATAGAATCTACCACCCCAACGCGTCGACCCGCACGCCGTGAAACTACTGTCGCATCTGCGCCTGGGCACGTCGGATAGCAGTCGGCACCGGGCGATTTGCGCGTGATGGGGGGCTTTCTTCCTCCCAGATCCGGCGAGAGGCAGACTATTTTCGTTGGCCGCCTTGCATCCTGCATACCGGAGCGGACACTAGCGTTATGTCAGTTCGTAGAACTCAATAGGAATCAACCAAGCGATGTACATTCGCGTGTCTAAGCTTGACTGACGCGCCGAGAAATCCTTAATCCCTCCCGCCCTCCCCCTTTGGGGTACGATATATTTGATTCCGCGCGAGGCATCCTGCGCTCGGCGGTCTACTCGGGACTCGGGGCGCGGGACGAGCATCCAATAAGCGGAGCGTAGCACTGAGTATTCTGGACCGCGGGTGCGCCGCGCGGAGTAGGGCGGGATCTGTGGAAAAGAATGAGTAAGTATCGTGATTCGTGACGGTCGGGAGCAAGGGCCGGGAAATTTTTAAAACAGACGGGATGCGAGCCAAGTCTGAGATGTAAGGTAGGGGGGAGAAGAGCATGTATGTATTTTTGCGCGGGAACGAGGAACGAGGGATGCGTAAGCAAGGGGGGGAGATAGAACATGGGGAACGAGAAGCACCAAACAAGCGCCAGGTAGGGAGCGGAGTAGATAGGAGATACGGGAAGTGTGAGGAGGGAGGGGGAAGTATGGATAGCCCCTCACCTCAGCATCGATGCTCATCGAAGCCGACGTCCGCGGGAGCACGCGCCGAGCGCGTCGTGGGCGTAACCATGCAGTACAGTGGGCGCGGGGACCTGCTGGCATCGGAGGAGCAGGGACTCTGAAACCCGGGTGAGGGGCGACGACTGGAAATGCGATTGGTTTGTTGCAAAGAGCTATGTAGATGTCGATGAGACACGCACCAAGTACAGCCCTTTCAGTTCTCGTTCTATTTACCCTGCACATCACGGTCGCACGTCCCCGATATCTCTTATTCCATCACGGTGCGCCCGAATCCTCTGCATATTGTCTGTAGAACACCAACACACCCGCCAGGCGTATCACATTCAGTGTGGGCGAGCAGCGCGCTGGGTCGGCGCTTGCACTGCTGCGACCTCAACGTCGGCGTGTATCCGATCTTAGCCCGCGTCGCGTGCGCTGGAATGGACAGACATGGGGCGAGAGGAGTACGGAGATCGCGTGTCTTGGCTTCGCCCGACGAATCAAAGGCAGGTCGTATCCCCGTTTCTTACCCCGCACTCGTAACGTTGCCAGTGCGAGGTGTAAACTTCCACGGAGAGCTATCGGCCCATCCGCACGGCGGCTTCAAAGTCATTCTGCGAGAATAGTGGCCGCGTGAATTGGGGCAGCGCAAACTCGGCTGCAGGCGTCGGGAAGGGTGCACAGGGGCGGTGGACGGGGATGGGCAGGATTACACCAAGCGCGTCGGTCGACGCGCTTAAGTAGCCCTCCGAAGGGAAGTCGAATTCAGTGAAGTAATCATTTTGAAGAGAACTTCGCGCCGTGCGTTCGATCCCTGGCCAAGTAGAAACTTCGGTGGTGCGAAGCCTAGAAAATCTAAAAAAAACAGCCAGCAACTGGTGGTGATGTGAGGCAAGGAACGAGCAAGCCAATATGTACATACCTCTTCCTTTCTTCCGCAGACGCACTTGCGAGGTGCGATTTCTTCCAATAGCCCAGAATTGGCCCAGAATTGCAGCTACTTTGCAAAATCTGATTCACAGAAACGGGTCGGGTGAAGGCAAGCGGAAGATGGCGTCGGCGGATGAAGGAGACTAGGCGCTTGGTGGACAGCAGGCGTGTTTGGAAAACCACGAGGGACGCCGTCGTCGTCTCGCTCCGCGTCGACGCCTCGTGAGTCGTCGTGCTCGTTGTTCGGACTCCCGGAGACAGAGCCGATGATCCACGGTTGCTCGTTGCCGAAAGCGGCAAGAATATTGCCTTCATGGGCTCTTTCATCTATTTGGAGTCCTCCTGCTAGCGACCTCGAGGGAACCACTGGAATTCATTGAGATATGTCGACATTTGTTAACTAGGAACAGGGCCGCTCACTGGAAGAACCGGTTTGGATTTTGGTGGGTGATATATCATATCGTATATCTGGTTCCCTCTCCGAGTCCAACTCAGTCCAGTCAAAGTCGAACACAATCCCCGGTACACCCCGTCATAGAGACGCGCCGTAGGCAAAGGGAGTGTTGGCCGTCCATGTACTGACCGACTTTGGCACTCCGACTTGAGGCCGACAGCCACTTTTATAGATTTAACTTGTTCTAACGCCCACTGTTGGACAGGACTCCACAGCTTTCAGAGCTCAGCGCTCATCCACTACCTTCACCGCGAAACCCTTGTCACCTCTTGCGTTGACATCTAGATGCGTGAAGAAGACTCCTCCCCTCGTTCTCAATAATGAGCAAGATCGCCGCGTCCTAGACTATTGGGTCGGCCTCAGTCGGGAAGAGCGCCACGATAATTTCTGGACCTACAAGTACTGGGATATTTTACAACCGTGCCAGCAACAATTTAGTCGGTCGAGTATAGACGCCCAGAGGAGGTGAGCGTTATCTTCCGTTTGTCTCGTGTTTTCTGATTAGTAACAGAGATACCATTAAGAAGGAAATGGAAACCCTTTACAATGCGTACTATGAGGTCCTGGTCCTGAGGATCTCGAAGAGTACACGCTCAAGCAGAAGAGTATCCCCTCCAATCACACACTCTCCCCGCCCACCAACAACCTCTCCCCGCCCACCAACAACCGTAGCTCTGCTCTCTTCCTCTTCCCTGGCCCAGGCTCTGTCGCGTGGGACGACTTAACGGGGGTCGAAATGCACCAAGAGCACCCTGTGGATGTGGGAGGCAAGTAATTGACTGGGCTTCTCTCTGTGACGAGATTGAATGTCTCTTCAGACCTTGGGTCGGTTCGTTTTGTTGCAATGAGCTTGTTTAAGGGCAACACGCAGCCTTTTATCGATATGATATGGCAACTGGCGGAGCGGCGATTTCAGCGTGAACAAGAGACTACGGGCGGTATAGGGGAGGAGAAGGAGGACAAGCGCATGTTCTACATCGTGGCTGCGTTCTCGTTGCAAAAGCGGGTGTTTGTCACGTTTCGGCAGCTGGAATTTGTTCGCTCGCTAGAGGAGGAGACCAGGAAACAAAAGAAGAGGGATAAGAAAGTGTGCGTACCTCTTTTTTTTTCTTCTTCTTCTTCTTCTCCTTGGTATATGTATTTTGAACTGACAATGGGCCTCTCTCGTCCGCAATCGACAGCAGCAGAACAAGGCGCAGAAGGCGGCGAAGGTGGCAGCAACGTCGCAGACTACACAGAACAGGCCCGCGGAAAATATCGATGAGGCGCGGGATTTTCTCCCGACGTCTATGGAGGAGGTCGTTGCGCCCAAGGCGAAAGAGAAGGCGCATACCGACCATACCACTACAGATATCGCCTCGGGGGAGTTCCAGACTGCCCGGAAACGGGCCGGGAAACAGGGCGATGAGGGCGATGCTCCCGATCCCCTCCCGACACCTATGGAGGAGGTTGCTGCGCCTTGGCTGAAAGATAAGGAACAGCAGTTTTGGCACTGGCCCCAGGTTCCATATTCTCAGTCAACACGGTTGCCCGGACCACTGTCTCCGGAAGCAGTATCTCCACCGGAGCCGGGCTGCCTTGCGATATCTATCTTCTCCTCCGATTTTCTTTAGCAAGTGTCCCTGTTTTCAAGGTAATTAGTATGGGATCTATCCTGCAATTTTGACATCTAACCTCAATTCGCAGACTCGGGCTCAAGATAAATACGAGGTTCTTGAAACCGGCTCGGTTGAATCATACGTGTTTTTCGCCCTGGTCGCTCGGCTTCCCCTATTGCTTGCTTCCGTATCAGTTTTCTTCATATCCGTGCTGCTCGCGCACGCGGCATACAAATTATCACCCGTCGTCGTGCTAATCATCCTCGATCTCACGGTTTTCATCCTCTCCTTGCAATATCTGTGCTGGGTCCTGGTTTGGATGGTATTCGGGCTGTCGAAGGTTCCGACCTGGCTGGCTGTTGCACCGTCAATGGCCGGGACATGGTTCACAACGGCATTCAAAAAGGTCACACAAGAGCTATGGATATCGGCTGTGAACTGTAGTCAGTAGTCTTAACATTTCTCTTCGGATTCCATTGTCCTTGTATAACGACCGAGATACGTTGACTGTTTTTCCCTCGAGAATAGTATGTAAAATTGACTTCTTTGTTGCTTTTGCATTTCCGCGCCAAGTCAATCTACAACTGGTCAAATTAGTCAGAAAATCAGGCTGGCCTGGCGGGGACTGCGACTGGCTCAGGCTGATACCTCTTTTACTGGCCTTTACAATGCCCAGCAACCATTGGGCTCACAATTTAGTGGGGTTGCTCATCCAACCATCAACTTAACACCAGGACAAAGTTTCTGGTGCCTGCTCGTACTTATGTCCTTTCCACTGGATCTGCGGATCGGTCAGAGCCAATCCATTCGGGTACAAGTAACAGACGTCACAATGGATCCAACTTCTACTTCACCATGGTCAAGACGCCCCGGCGCGGGCTCAAGATACAAAGGTGCTCGAGCAAAGGATAATGCACCAGCCTGATGGATTATTCGTAAGCGAAATTAGTGCAAGGTTCTGTGCGTGAGATCTCCGAGTCGAGGAAAAATAGATATTTACACCCACGCTGGGAAACGCGTTGGGTTCAGGTCACGGTGGCACTGATGTGTCGTCACATGATCGTGTTGCCGGGTACAATTTGAAACCCGGAGGCGCTCTTTTCTTTCCAGCAGCGACCATCACGATATCAATCGCCTCGACTCATTCCCGTGGGTTTGTCAAACTCTCACTCATTCTGGAAGACCAAGTGAGCACACTCTCTCGTCGTGCACAATCCCGGGCCTTAGGCTGACTCGGCACACTCATTATAGTAGTAAACCAATCTTGGGGCTTTGTGCGTGGTCTTGAGCCAATCTTCCGCCGAATTTGAGCGGTAGGGTACCTTATCGCACCTTCCTTAAACGACGTCTCAAGTAGATTGTGTGCAGAACATGTCCGTGGAAGAGCTGGAGGAGCGTATCGCGAAAATCTCCACCGATATCGAACTGCAGAAGGCAGTGTTAAGAAAACTAGAACACAGTAAAATCCTGGTTCAGCGTCAACTCAACTCTGTCCGTGATCCAGTGGCACGCTTGCCCCTAGAAATCTCGTCCGAGATTTTCATCCAATGTCTCCCCCCTCTCCCTGTGCCACCCGGAGCCCGTCATGTTCCTATGCTCCTCTTGAACATTTGCAATGCATGGTCCGACATCGCGCTATCCACCCCGGCCTTGTGGGCTGGCATCCTTCTCCGGTTTCCGTATACCGAAGGCTTCAGAGAATTTGTTGGAACCTGGCTCGGACGGGCGCGCAATCACCCCTTGTCCGTATCTCTTTCCAGTAGTTTCAGAGGGGGCGTCGATCCCGTCATCTGGCAATACGGTCAGCAGCTGAAACACCTCGAAGTCTGCTACGAAAAAGAAGATGACGAAGACAGTGACACCGACAGCGACATTCTGGGATTCACGAGCCCGGTACCGCTACCGTTGCTTGAGACGCTAACGATCCGCGGCTCCCTGGAATCCCCGCCATACCGCATTTTCCGAATTGTAAAGCTTCTGCATCTGACTCCCAATCTTGTCGAATGCGTGTTTAATTGCACGCGGCTCGTGGACAGTGTCGACGACATCCACCCCACGCTGGTCCTTCCCAACCTCCGTCAGTTGATGGTTGGGAATGCAGACAGTCCACACAGTGACGATGGCATCCTGAAGCATCTCACACTGCCCCAGTTAGAAAGCCTTTCGGTCGGGATGTACGAAGTGTCTGTTGGAGATATCTTGTCGTTCCTGGAACGATCGTCACCACCGCTCCGAAAGCTCGTAATGGGAGATGCATTCGATGACTTGAACCTCCTTGATGACTGTCTTCGTCGTGTGCCCACCCTTATGTGTTTGGGCTTGTGTGGCCAGAGAGCCATACATTGGAACACTTATTCGCCGCATTGGCGGAGTCACCCTCCCATTTACTGCCCAACCTGCGCAGTCTCACCCTCACCCTCTATTTGTATGCCCCTACTATTGATTCTTGTTTAGAATCACTCCTTCGGGCTCTTACAACACGTCGTTCAAATATCAAAACCGTCCGCGTCGAGTTCTGGAGATTGTCCTCGAAACCAGAGGCGAACATCCTTGCTGCATTCAAAAAATTGGAAGAGGATGGGATGGAGGTATACATCGGTACTGAATCGCAAAACTTTTGCTCCGTCTAATCCGTACAAAGCAATATTGTATTCGGTTGCATCCATCCTCCGTAAACGCATAAACTCTTCGCATGTAACTGGAAACAGGCGAAGAACCTGCCTTCAAAATCCAACCCTTTCAACGCGACCGTTGGAGACCAGGTTTAATCATTTCTTCGGAGACGGCGACTCAGTAAGCTAGCCAGTGGTGTTTGGAACACTTTACACCACATCTATAGTAGTCGAGGTTGATATTCCGATTTTGCTTACTCTGTAAGGAACCCGATAGATACCTCGAATAAAACATCCAAAAAAAGCTTCCACTCGGGAAGTTTGGTATAATACGGTTGGAGGATTGTTGTAATTGCATTCTGTATTTACGAATCTGACCACGGCAAGGACATCAAAACCGCGGGATTTTGGCTCGCGGCGTAATACTGCATCGGAATTTCTCAGGATGGCTACCGGGGAGGCCAGTATCACTGAGTCGAAGAATCAAAGTAGAATGGATTTACCTACCTTATCGTCCCAGTCTGATATTCAACATCCTTGTGTACTCTTTCCCCCTGCATATCGGTAGGGTCAGAAATGTTACACTCCGATAGGGCCGCGGCGATCGCGATGAACATCGAGGCTTCGGCAAAGTGGATCCCCGGGCAGGCCCTGAGGAGAATTAAATTTAATTAAGATTTCTGCGAGTGAAGTGTGGGCCTTTAAATTGATGCTTGCTCACCGCCTCCCGAAACCAAAAATGCAATTAGCGACATCGAGGGCACGCTTGTCGTTAATGAAGCGCTCGGGTCGAAACTCCAATGGGTCCGGAAACACAACCGGATCCCGTAGGATGGACCTGGATATCCGAATAATCAAGCTTTGTTATAAATTTCGAGCCGACAATTACAACACTTACCAGACATTTACCATGACAATTGAACCGGCAGGAAGATGGTAACCTCTATAAATATCGTCCTTTGTGAGGAGATGAGGGAGCCCTACGGCGTATAAACCGCTCAACGAGAGCCTGAGTGCGTTCAAGGGTGCTTCGCACCTAGAGGACCAATTGGGTTCCACCGCAAAACCTCTCGCATCACACATTCAACGTACGGCAAATTGGGACGATCGGAAAACTGCGGAAGCCTTTTGTTAGAAGTCACCACTCTGTCGATTTCCGCTTGCGCCGTGGATTGGACCTCCGGATACAGAGCCATCGCGAGAAAGAAAGACGAGATTGCAGCTACCGTCTGGAGTAAGGTTAACACCTGGAACGATGAGATGATTGATCAATGCATACAGTATCTGCCCCGCCTAGTAATTAGATGAGTGGAAATATTCAACCAGAATGAAAAGATCAACCTACCTCCAAATAACGACGCAGAAGCCCACAACAGCAGGTCGCGGTCATTTCCAGAGATCCCTTCGGGTGACTGCGACAGAATCGTCGAAACAAAATTTGGCCGGACCAGGTCCGGAGAGTCCTGAAGTATCATCGTAGATATATTCTTCAAGTAATTCGAGTGGATGCTGACCTTGTTGGCCAGCGCCCAATCGAAGGGACTTTCCACAACCTCCATGTGCATTTGGTTCCAGTACGCTGCCGTCCGCTTGAACCCGGCACCAGGAAACCACGAAGGGATATGACGAACTGATGTTGAGAGCGGAATTAGTGATACCATATTCTTCAAGTCAATGAACAGCCGTACGCCAGGGAATAATATCCACTGCCCAAGCCCCCGGCTGCGATGCCTGGGAAAAGGCGCCCATCACTCGTTCCGCCAGCAATAGAAACTTGTCGTCTTGAGGCGCTGTTCGATAGCCGTATGTGACACGAAGGATAATGGAGCCTGCATAACTATGTCTCGATGAGTGGGAATCCGAATCGAAGGAAAGCGGGAAAGACATACTGGCGAATGGAGTCCAAGAAGAGGCCCGGATCTTGAAGTACCTTCTTGATCAAGATACGACTTTCCTCCTCGTGCAAAGGCCAATATCTTTGAAGCATGCTTCCATTCAATTCCTTATGCATGAGGCGTCGGAGACCGTGGAACCGGGGCGAATACGGCATCAGGGCCAGGGCCTGTGCGAAACCGGTTCTGAGATACGTGATCAACATCAAGTTGCAGAGTCTCGGAAAGCGTACAGTTCGCCTGCCATGACCTGCTTTTGTATAAGATTGTTAATTCACCGATTGGGAAATTCCTCTCACTAAACGAGGTCTGCTGGAATAAATGGCTGATCTTAGACTCAGAAGATCGTGCGCAGCTTCCAGAGAATGCAGGATGATAATCGGCTGGTCAAGGACGTGAACATATACACAATCCCCTGGGATGGAAATATATAAATATTGTATTGAGATTAAAGACTTAGAGAGCATGAAAATTCGGACCGTATGTCGTCGCCCATTCCGCAAAAGTTTTCCACTCGTGATCCCTTGGCATCTGGAGGAGATTTCCAATAAAAGGCAGTGCTGGAGGACCGGGTGGGCGCTTCTGGGGCTTGGTAGAAAGATACAGGAGGGCAACAGCGCCGAGAATGAGCGGCAAAATTATTGCGGACATGCTGGTCTCGCTGGTCGTGGATGTCGACGTGAGGCAAGTCAGACGATTGTTATTGCTGTGGACACGGGGAACAATCCTTGCGGCGATGCTATCAAGGTATGTGTGCGCGTTGTGTGCACGACTGAATGAAGCAGGCTTCAATATTCGGCCCGAGCCCACCGGTTGCTCTGTCACGAACGGACTCCGTCGAGCAGGGGCGTCGACAGGAGGGTCCCCGGTCAACACGCAGAACTCGCTCCTGCTCCCTCGCGGCGCACATTTTGGTTCACATAGGCTATGGGTATTCTACTGTCCGTCATAGACCAGAACTTCTTCCCTCCGAAGGCGAAGTGGACGACGGCGGATGTCCCGGATCTCTCTTCTCGTGTCATGCTTGTTACCGGTACGTAGCCCATATATTGTGGCAGCCCGTCCGCTCCGTGAATCCTGATCCAACGTTTTCGAAGGGGCCAATAGCGGGTTGGGGCTCGAGACTGCGAAAGTACGCCGACGCAGCTCCAAAGCCAGATTCAGGATTCTACATAAATGCTGACACGCACACGTCACCAGGTCCTCCTACTTCACAACGCCAAAGTATACATTGCGTGCCGTTCCATTTCGCGAGGGGAAGCTACCATAAAGATGTTGAAACATGAGACGGGGAAAGAGGCAATCCTCCTTCCGCTCGATCTTTCCAGCTTCGATTCCATCAAGCAGGCAGCAACAGAGTTCCGGAGGTATACTGCGCGTTGTTCCATTTACCTCTGTTGAAGGTTTATAGACAGGAGCCCGAACTGCATGTACTATTCAATAATGCGTGCGTTTTCTGCACAGGCTCATTCAATTAAACGCACTCAAATCTGGTTTCAGCGGTGTCATGGCTAGCCCGACCGCGCTCCTGACGCATGAAGGATACGATTTACAATTTGGGGTTAATGTTCTTGGTCTGCGAAATATTGTTGCTTGCTATTTTCAATATGCATCTGATTCATTTTAGGTCATTTCTACCTAACCCAGCTCTTACTCCCGTGTCTCATCGCCGGCGCGAAATCTTCGCCAGATCATGTCGCACGGGCGGTAAATACTTCCTCCCAGACGCACATCGTCGTAGATAAGGTCAATTTCGATGCTCTGACGGATACTCCGACGCGTTCCAAAATGAGTCCGGACGATCTTTATGCACAAAGCAAATTTGTGAGTCTTTCGCACTCATATCTACAGCCATTTAATTATTTCAGGGTAACGTGGTATATTCGGTGGAATTTTTCAGGCGCTACGCCGGGGACGGCGTGATATCCACTGCGGTGCATCCCGGAATGCTGACAACCAATATCGGGCGGCACCTCCATCCGTTGAAGCGGCGTTTCATTGTAACTGTGTGTACATAGATTCAATTTCTTAGTTGAACCCATTCGCTATACAGCACGCACTGTGCCACAGCCCACCCATGGGGGCTGTGACTCAGCTTTGGGCGGGAACAGCGCCAGACGCCGCCTCTGCGAACGGCAAGGTTCGATAGCTTTTTCGCCACATATTTTCAGATACCTGATAATCTTGACTCTTCGTTAGTACTTGATTCCGTGGGGACGGATAGGCTCCCCCCACCCGGCCACTTTAGACGCCGAGACGGGCGCCAAATTGTGGAAGTGGTTG
Source organism: Mycena galericulata (assembly GCA_029289565.1). NCBI lineage: Eukaryota > Fungi > Basidiomycota > Agaricomycetes > Agaricales > Mycenaceae > Mycena > Mycena galericulata. Next base: position 225,799 of record JARKIA010000130.1, on the reverse strand, counting down.
GAAGATCAGGTTCGCGATAGATAATAAGTAGGCCATACGTTTTCGTCGACCGACCTGACATAAATATTCTGCTTCCATTGCCAAATCATTTTAGTCTGCCAGATGTTCCCATCTGCACTATCCGCCTCTATGTGGTCGCCAATCCTCAGTGCCACGCGGTTCAGACTGCAAAGTTCAACCGTGGGAACATTCGTGGTTGTGAGGTGCCATGGCGCTCCCTCCCTAGCACCGCCGCCAAGCCGACGCCGGTTGTTTTGCACTCTTCGCTAATGGTCAATGCGCGCCGACTCTTGGATTTATTTTGCTGGAGGACTCGGAGCTGAAACCCCTCCGAATCTTCTACGCTTCATGTCGCGCGGCACGATATTACCCAGCAAGATCCAGGCGGGTTCTTTCAGTCAGCGACCGTGTTCCTAGTGTATAGTCCACACACGCAGGCTAAGTGTAATAAAATCCAGTGGTTCCCTGGGCCTTGAGCTCGCTAGAAGTGCACGAAGGTGAAGACGTTGAAAAAGGCAATATTCTTGCCGCTTTCGGCAATCAGCCGCGCCACGGTTCCGAACTTCCGAACGCGATGACAACCATTCATTCGACCCACCCAGTTCCCAATCTCATGCTGAGCCTTATATGTGGGCATTGCCAGTGGTTGAGCGCTCAACCACTGGCAATGCTTACGCGGCGCTCAACGTTGAGCGCCGCGTAAGATTCAGAGGCTCCTTCTTGGACTTTCAAGTGCGGAGGAAAGAGAAGAGGTGCGCTGGCTCGCTCGTCTCTTGACCAGAGGACGGACACTGTTGCTGAACGTTCTTAGATTTCCTAGTAGTCTCGCAAACCGACTTGATCCAACCGATGGCAGTCTTTCACACCCATTTTTTCCCGCCTCCATTCTCTCGCGTCAGCGCGGAAATGCATACGCCGGCCTCCAGATTCCTGCGCACGACGTATCGCGGTTGAAGAGTACGCCATAGCTTGGCGCACTCCTCGACACACCCCGATGTGGGCACCGCCTCCCTTCCTGAAGCCTGCGCCCAAGTTCGTGCTCCCCCGGATTCCCGCGCCCTACCTCCCAGAGCGACCGTCAAGCTCCCGCCCGCCTGGGCCCGTAGCTCTCCGACCCCAAAGTCTACACCTCGCACTGGTAGCGCTCCAAGGGTGGCCTCAGAAATGTGGACACGACCCACTTTCGGCTTCTCGTATGAATCAAACATGCGCGACATCCGTCCTCCTCCCTCCACGTTCCCCATCCACTCGATCCACGGGATGCATGCCGACATCGGCGTCGCGGCGGTGCAACACGGCCACCCATCGACTCGCTGCTCTGCTTGCCCATGCGCTGCGCTGGATCCGAAATTCGCTTGGTGGTGTGCAGTGTAGGATGCACAGGATGTAGGGCACCGATGCTCACTTTGAAATGGTACGTGCGCTCATTGACATGTAGCTCCGCGCAGCAAACTCACTGCATTTCCCAGTCGTCCTCCGAGTCATCCCATTATCGGAATCGAATGATCTTTCTGAGGTCCGAAGAGCAGCGCGGCCCCTCAGGCTTGGTCGACCCAACCAGAGCGCGCGCACGCACAGCGCTCCGTATCTTCTCTCTACCCAACGTACCGCTACGAAGCGCCGGCCTCGATATTTCTCGATGCTGAGGTGAGCCTCCGAGTTGGGTCCCTGTACCTCCAAGCACTCAAGCGAAGCGCGATGTGTCAGCGGTCTCCTCCCTTTTTCCTCCCATACACCGTCGCGTTCCTGGTGCCGGCAGAACGACGACTTCCGACATCTTGTTTTCTCCACGGCGGGAAGCAACGCCGAAGAATCGAACGCTGGGACTTTCGTACTTGCAAGAGGCGAATTCGACGCTGCAGTTGTTTTCGCTGTGCGCGAGCACCTCCTTCTGTGGCGCTTCCTGCGGGTGTGCTGGACTTGGGCAGCCGGATTCGTCCCTTCGTTTTCTTCGCGCGCCGGATCCAGTGTGTCTGTGAGGTGATTCTCAAGAGAAGCCTGAATACAAGGCCTCATCTTTGTGCTCGTGCGCCCGTGTTTCCCGGCCTCATCCCTCATGCATTCCTTGCGCTTGTTTATCGCCCGCGACGAGCGCCTATCTATGTCGAGTGAATACCAGCGGGATTCTCCCGCTGCCCTAGTTCCGCAGCAAAGCTTAAGATCGCGCGGCACCCAAGTTCTTTTCGGGCGCGCACCTCGATTTGCTTTGGAGTTGAGTTTGCGCGGTGGTTCTGCACGAAGATTTCAGCATTGAGAGAAGGGACTAGTCAACATTTCAAGTCCGACGCTCAAGTGTATCCCAAAACAGAAGATAAAATCGCAAAATGTCGACATGGAAGCCAGCCCTGGAGTTGTGTACTAACCGGTGCGTCGAGGCAGTGGGTGGAACGAGGTATTTGGGCTTCCTTTCAAAGATTTCTGGAAATCATCGAGTTGTTTTACTCCCACTTCGGCATGCAAGAGCGTTTTTGTCTGGTCTGCCCTAACGCTTGCTGCTTTACGCCACTCGTTACAGGTTACTGAAACGGTCGAGTGTTCCTCTGGTGTCCCCGGCGTGTGATGAGTGGTAGATCCAACGGCGAAATCGGCCGCGTATGTGCTTTTATTTCTCAAGGCCATGGCCACTCAAGATCATGTTCAGCGTGCTTCAAACGAAGCTGATCAAGTCACGCCAACTACCGACATAAATGTGATAGAAGGGGGCAAATTCTTCGCCTCAACCTTGGAGGACCTGTCTGGTTTCATCGCCGTGCCTTTCCTCGGCGAGTTTATGGAAGTTGCGATCGCCGAGCTCGAATCTTGCGAGGTGCGTGCTTCTGTGTTTTTTTTTTTCAAGGATTTGAACGAAGTCTCAACTGGTTATGATAGGATGCAAATGCCTGCGATTGCCATCGCAAAGAACTTGGAGGATCTTCAGGGGAGGGTCTCTAATCTCATGCTTATAATCATCGACAAAGTTCCACGGCAGTAGCGCCGAAGAGGACCTCCAGGAAGGGTGAAAAATCTCCAATGGTGTGTTTCCATTGATCGTTCAAGCGTCTGAATATGAATCACGTGGAGTAGCAACTTAGTTCTAATCAGCTCTCAGACAGGAGAGGTGAGCCTTTCCTTCCACCCCTATGGGATCCTTTCCTTCCACCACCATGTCTGAGGATATAACTCTGTCTGGGGGCGTACTAGTAGATCCCGCGTTCTCCAAGCGCAATGAAGTGGAGGAAGTATGGGCCAAATTCCAGCCATGGTTGAAAGCTTGTGGGTACATGCTCCGCCCCCGGTATCATCCGGACTGGTCTGTTCCCCCCGGAACAACCACACTGGGATCTGAGAGTGCCATCCCATTGAGAACATTGGTCAATCCTCTTTCCTCTTTGCTGGTCATATTCTACAAGCTGAACGTGAACATTCAGGGCGGCGTTCTCGACGCCACGCGGATTTCCGATGGTGCTCAAGTGGTGCTCAAATTCGTGGAGACGGTTTCGCCTGATACCCAGATATCAGCGTACCTGACAACAGAACCGGGCGCGCACAATCACTGTCTGCCGATCATCGAGTTGCTCCGGATCGAGGATCTCAAATACTCAGGATGCTCACTGATGGTGTTACCGCGCATGCGCGACTGTGATAGTCCTGCATTTGCAACCATCGGAGAAATCGTCGAATTTATCGAGCAGGTCCTTGAGGTGAGCAATATTGCCGTGCGCATTCTTCAATGCTCCAGCAGGCTTTCCAGGGACTTGTTTTCCTGCATAGCAAAAACATTGCACATGGGTCCGTATTTCTTTTCCCGCCCAAATCTTGATAACAGCTCGCATTAGCGACATATGTATGAAGAACATTGTGATGGACGCATCCCGTATGATCCCCGGCGGATTTCACTTCAGCTTGCCGTCCCTCACCGCCGACGGCAAGCGTCGTCTTTACCCATACAACGGGGATGACACCATCCCACATATAAAGTCCCGCACGCAGGCTGGGCCGATGAAGTATTACTTCATCGACTTTGGGCTCTCCGTGAAATTTTCCAGCTACGAGACTCGTGAGCTGGTGACGGGTGAATGCGGCCGTCTGCGGGAGCACATCCCCGAGATTTCGGAGACTGTACCGTACGACCCTTTCAAGGTTGACGTGTGCATGGTCGGGGAGATGTTGAATGAAGAATTTAACACGGTAAGTGGAGGGCTAGTAGCGGGTTTCCCTACTCAATTTACTTTCTAGTATGTCGGTCTCGACTTCCTCGTTCCCTTCACCTGTGCACTCCGCCACAGGGATCCTGCGAGCAGGCCGGACGCGAAGGAGGCGCTGGCCTTATTTCGAGATCTGGCATCAAAAATGGGTGCTAATGAATTGACGACATCGGTGCCCAGAGTTTGGGAATTAAATATTGAACAGGAAGGCGAGGCAGCATAATTATCTTCTTGAGGGTTTGGGCAAGCAATTTATATAGGACCATTTCTCAGTTCACAGTGGTATCATCGTCAGGCTCTAGTTAATCTGGGTCAAATACTCTCTTAATTCGGCAAGAGGCAAGGACGTCTCGGCTAATTACGGATTCATCCCGGTCAGGCCTCGATTAGATAAGTTCTGATTTTGCAACACTCCTGAGACGTGACTTGGCGGGGAAAATCCACGTTTACGGCTCATCGGGTCGTATGTATATCAGCCATATCCACGAACATGGACAGTCTGTATACAAGATGGCAACCAGAGCCACCATTCGAGGCAATTACAAACCCAAAATGGAGGGTAGTTTCTGACGCTATCAAACAATCCGGCGAAAACTTCTGCTACGTCCCTTGAGTGAGAAAGTGGGCGTGGATTCCGAATCCGATACGTCGCCCAGCAGATTAGGTATTATGACGGTGAGTTCAGCAAGGAGGCGGAACAAGCTGTGAAAATCACCCGAGCTCAATTCGAGCTGAATCGACAATGAAGTAGTTTGCATCCCGTTGTTTTTGACAAATTTTTATAGCGACCTCGGCGTGCCCGTGTAAAATGTTCTAGATCCGGGAGAAAAGAGGTAGCATTTTTCTGTGTGGTATTTGATTTGAGCGAGAAGACGCCAGCGCGGAAGGCCATCAAAAAGGATATCCGAGCTGGGCTAGTGAGAACAAGATATGGGGCTTTCGTCATAGATCGAAGCCGCGAAACGACTTGGGCACCCTGTGTGAATGCTCTGTCAGTTAGATGGCCTGTTTAATGCAGAGTTTCATCGAATAAGAATTTGAATCAGAGAAGGGGAACCAGCTACTGCGTAGAGTTCGTACATTCAGCGGCGTGAAGGAGAAAATGAGGGCCCAAACAAGAATATATTCACTTGTACGGAGAAACGGTTAAACGGAGCAGGAGTTTTGATCTGCAGTAACAACATATACATCCATCCCATCCGATCGCAGTTCTTCGAATGCGGCAAGGATATTCGCCGCCGGCTTCAAAGATGCCCTCTGGACTTCGACGCAGATAGTTTGAATTTGCCTACGGCGGGCTGTGAGCACGCGAAGGAGTGCATCCCACGAACTGTCTGGGATAGTGGCGTCCGAATAGATCCTGATGGTTATAGTACGGATGTTAGGCAGCAACTGGGATGGGGACTCCGCCAAGGCGGCAAATAGTCGTGCAAATGTAGCACGCAGGAAACACCGCAACTCGAAATGTGTCAGAGTCGGCACAAGACGAAGACATTCGTCGAGTCGGCCAAGGTCTCCATGTATCGATCCATCACCCAAGGCTAGCTCTCGGAGTGGTGGTGACGATCGCTTCAGGAAGGGAAGCAACTGGTCTCCGACGACAACGTACATCGGAAGGGAGAGGGATTCCAGCCGAGGAAGTGTGAGATGGCTGAGTACGCCGTCATCAGTGCCCGAATGACCATTTCCACACACCAACCGGCGAAGACTGGGAAGAACCAGGGTTGCCTGGATGACATCGAAGTTATTAACACCCCCGTATTCCACGGAATCAAACATGCATTCGACGAGGTTGGGAGTCAGACGCAGAAGCTGCAGAATGTGGGAACCGCTGTATCTTCGTCCCCAGTCCAATAAGTGTCGGATCCTCAGCGTTTCGAGCAGTAGTAGCGAATCCGGACTCGAGGATCCCAAAATGACGATGTGGCCACTGATGGGGCCTTCGCGGTTGTCGGACCAGATTTCAAGATGTTTTAGCTGTCGTTGGCGCAAAATGATAGGGGGGAGGCTTAAGTCGAAGGTTACGGTGAGTGAGAGAGACAAGGGGTGATTGCGTGCGCGTTGGAGCCAAGTTCCTACAAGTTTTTCGAGACCATCTGTACACAGGAAATCGATATGGATGCTGGCCCATAAGGCCGGGGTGGATAGTGCGATTCCGGACCATGCGTTGCACACATTTAGGAGCAGTATGGGAGCACGATGGGCTCCAGGCACCGGGAGAAGAGGGAGGCATTGAATGAAAATCTCGGACGAGATTTCTAGGGGCAAGCGTGCAACTGGATCGCGAACAAAGTTCAACTGGCGCTGGACAAGGATTTTACTGTGTTCTAGATTTTTCAACACGGCCTTCTGCAGTTCGATATCGGCGGAAATTTTCGCGATGCGTGCCTGCAGTTCTTCCACGGACATCGTCTGTAATAGAGTTAAGCTATCATTTTGAGAGTGGAGAATACATCTCACCGGTCAAGATCAGTGGGAATTGGCTCAAAACGGAACGATGAAAGGTCGTAAGTTACGGAAGCTCAAGATTGTGGCTGCCGACGAGTTACTACAGAATGCGGAATCAGGGTGTGCCCGATGAAAGGCTCCACAGTGTGCTCACTGGTTCAGCCAGATTGTATGATAGTCTCTCAAGCAGTAAATTGAGGGTATCACACTCCAACGAATGGGTCGCTGAAATCGTGATGGTGGTAAGAAAGAACGCTGGCAGCGGAATTCAAATTACATAGCCGGCAACACGAACATGTGACACATCAACTTTGTCGTCGCGTCCATAATTCAATACGCAACTTCACTGGCAGCGCGGCATGGTCCCTACCAATGACGCATAATTCGCCGTATTCATTAGATTCATATATATATAGGCTTGGAGGCACTTCTCGTTTCCATGTGCAACTTCAACCCGGCGCGGTTTCCCACCAGCGACGCACTGTCTCCTAGTATTTAATCGATTTCCAATGGATATAGGCCTAAAGGTGCGTATATATATATATTGAGGACACGGTGGTAAGTAGTAGTATTAATTCGCACGATTAGCCTTCTACCAAGAGCCAGCCTGAGCTGCATCATACAGCGCGAGCTGTTGAAAGTCTCGAATCTGGACAACAGCGCTGAGGTCCCTCACGTAGATAATCAACCGATCTGGTGCGTATTTTTGCTCAAAGATCTAATACGTATTTTGAGCCTGCGGGGCTTCGTCATCATAATGAAGCTGTAAATGTAAGTCCGTATTACTTGGCCAGGTCGTCAACTTAGACTCACAGAGGAAACAGCACACATGCGCGCCGGGCATCCAGGATTTTTCCTGGCGCCAAGGTAATGAATTAAGATCAAACCCCGACTCTGCGCCTGGACCGTGCACGGGGAGTATGCGGCGCTGTGAATAATATTAATTCACATACTAGCATCGTGTTCAGCAAATCGGCGTCAAGTATTCCTCGCGGCCACCCACCTCAACAGGATTTAATTATCATGAATACAATGCAAACTTAGAAGACTGACGCGTTCATCCCCAAGCGCTGGATCGGCGCGGAGTAGCACGCGACGAACCGCACGGTATTGATTCTCCTTCGGTCAGCCCAGTAGGTTTAACCAGTTTTAGTAAGTGTCACAAGGGCGGGGCGCCGCCTCGGGAGAATTTGGCTGTTTCGGAATTTAGGCTTGGCATTGGTTTATCTCATTCCCAAAGAGTAAATTTTAGCGGCTTATGCGTATAGGATAATCTGACACGTACCTAGCCTGAGGTATTTCATTTATTCGAAGCCCAAGTCTTGCCGCCGGATACTGTGAACTTATTTTGCAGAATTTCAACCTTGGCGTCGATGTAAGTGATTCCGAGATGTCTTTTTGGCTCAAAACGACGGCCGCCCGGTCTTCATTGCACTGACTTGAATCTAAACCTTTGGTAAATATATATCGACTTGAATTCCCGGGTCCAGAAAGGCAAAGGTGCGCAGTCAAGGCCCGTTGAAAATCCAGATCTTGCTTTGAAAAGCAGCGGAGGCTGGAGTCTAAGTGCATTCAGGTCGGGGAGTTGTGTTCGATTTAGTTTCGATTGGATTGGGCGACTCGGATCGGAGGGAACGGTGGGTTGATATCGGGGAAATCTTGAAGAGAAATGTTATCGTAGTGGGCAGAATTCATGTTATCGTAGAATGAGGACTGCACTCACCATTTCAAAAATAAGTGTTACTCCTGGAAACCCCTCAGCCAGTCCTCAGATGCACTGGCGGCTACCAGCGCATTCTCATAAGCACGATTATCGCACAAGATCCAAAGCAATTATATCAGTACGTGCCCGCGCTGAGAGAAGAACTGCAAAGACGTGGAGATCAAGGCAATAAGTAATTTTTTGCCGCTCTCGGCAGAAAGCGGATCATCGGCGCTTGCCTCCGCGCAGCTCCGAACGACGAGCAACACGACGACGACGGCATTCCCGTCGACATCCACAGCAGTTTCCATGCGCGTAACCTTCGGTGTCCTCGATGATCCCAGTGCTGTCCGGGGCTACACCGAGCCCCGCATCTATTAGATCTCCCTTGACGCGTCTCCCGTCGACATTGTCTTCCAATCTTCTGGCCACTTCTACATATGGATGGCAAGACTGCCTCGGCGACCGAGAATATTGTAGGCCAACCCTGATATCCAAGTACAAGAGAGGTACGTTGGCTCGTTCATTTCTTGACTTGACGTCGCCGACTGTCCGTTTCCTAGTCGTTGCGTTTGCGGCGCCGATGCTCATCTAAAATCGTGCACGCGGACGGAACAGAGCGTAGAGGGAGACACCGGTGACATCCAGGCACGGCACAAGTTCTTGCTGCCTGCTGGAAGTCGATCGGCAGCCTCCCTGTAAACTTCTGCTCTACAGTACTAGTACGAGGCCTGCTCGCACTCCGACTCCGTTCACGACCGACTAGCCTAGCCACTCGCTTGTAGGCAACGACATGATATCGATGGGTATCGGATGGCGGGTGGGAGCACACGGTCGCGCAGGATCTACCACGGCTAGGGGCCCTTTTTTGCACGATATGTTGACGGTACGCCTATCTTTCCTCTACCTCCACACGCTAATCGCTCGTTTCCATCTCGCAGGTCTTCGCCATCTCAGAGAGAGATGCAATGCGGATTCCACTGCCAATTCGCCTAGGCCCCCGCTGCATGCGAGGTTTTTGACGCGACGGGCGCGCATGGACTGCGTTTCTGCCGGAGCTTAATCCGCCACGCGAAGATCTCCAGCGCCAACTGCGTCTACGGCGGCGTCTCCGAATCCAAGAAGACTAAGCCACGGTTGCTTCCTCGCTCGCTCGCGCCCAGCCAGCCGGGCGGGCGAGCCCGTACCAACCAGGCGAGAATGCCATGGTCCACGTCTCGTCCTGCGCGTCGGCGCCTTCTTCCCCACCCAGTGACGTTGCACCCGGGCTGCGGTCCGTCGATGTACGACACACGACGACTTGATAGCGGACGGGACTCGCTCCGCACGTCTCCTGGCACCACCACCGTCACCAGCAGTAGCGCAAGCAGTGCTTCTGTCCTTCCTGACGGGCTTCTGTCCTTCCTTACGGCGCGTGTAGACTCCATTACCACGGGCGATTGTCCCTGCGAATACCGTGACTCAAGAGCTCTAGCGCCGACGGCGCCTCGTTTTCCGAGAAGACTCGGTGGGAGGGGAGACTACGCGGCGCTTTCCCTCGTTCGCTCGCTCGCGCACAGCTGCCCAAGTCGGAGCACGGAGCGCGGGCAGAATGCGGGCGGTACCAAGTACATACCCTTCTCCTCCTACGTGGCGGCGCGACTTTTCCCCGCGCGCACGCGACGACTTGATAGCGGATGTTGTCCGGGTCGAGGGGCTGGCTTCGTCACTGGCGCCTGCGTGGCTGAGGCTCTTTCGCTTTCTCTTCCTTTCTTTCAAGGTACTTACAACTCGCTCTCTCAATGCTCAAATCCGTACCGATCATTCCTTCGCCCCAGGGTCGCGCCTCGGGAGTCGCAGCATACTCCCAGCGGTGCTCCCGCGCTCCCGACTGCTCGATGTTGTGCGCCGCCTACGTGTAGATACCTTCCCGTCCCGCTGCGCCGACTCTCGAGTGAGCCGCCGAGCCGTGGATCCAAATACATCGCATCAAGCTCTCGGTGCGTCGGCTAGGCTCAGAAACGCGAATGTGTATTTGCCATCTGTGTAAGCTATACACGTGTCTTGTTCTGTGAGCTCCACGAACTGACAGAGCTCGTCCCAGTGTTCACGGTGCAAGACGCACGGTAGTCGATGAGGATACCCGAGGGGGTGGGTCACAAGCTCCGACAGCGCACGAATCACCGCCTGGTATTCAAGGGTGTCCCGAAACAGACGCAGATGTAGCTGCCGACGACGCAGCAGGCGTTTCGTTGTCAGCAGCGCGCGCGGGCACCCACTCCACGCCTTAGCACCAGTATTATATACTGCACTGCACGAAGGTCTTGCGCACTGCACGAAGCTCTTGACTCCTGCGTCTGCCGGGCGGAGATACACTGGCACGGCCGCCCTTTACTTCCATTCGCGTCTGCCTGGCTCGACTACTGTGCTAGGGCCGCGCATCCTTAATGCATTCGCTGGCGAGACTGTGTGGTGCTGTTGCGCAACAGCGTGTTTGGTTTCGGTGCCGTAGGCCTTCCTCCTCCGCCGCCGAGGCGGTTTGCGACATGGAGCTGTAATTTGAATCACTCAAGCGAGGCGCGATGTGTCGAGCACACCCGTAGCGCTCTCCCGCGGCCATTGCTCACGATCTGGACTCGTGCTTTCGTTTCCTCCTGGAATCCTCCACGCGCCGGATTCAGGTCCCTTGGGACAAACTTCGAGGCGGTACTTACTTATCAGCACGGCCAGCGCCCATTGATGTCGAATGAATACTAGCGAGATTCCACCGCCCTGTTTCCGCAGCAAAACGTAAGATCGCACCGCATTCGTCCTTTCACACCTCAATTTCGCGATGCGAATAGGGAAGCTTGGCCTGGATTTTTTTCAGACCGACGGCAGTACTGAGCTTGGACTTGTGAGAATTCTTGGAAACATGTTTTCTTTTTTTCTTTTTTTCCTTGCTAGACGAACGCTCTCTGGATGCTTACACACCCCTATGGCACCGTAAATCATCTGTGGTGGCGCCAAGTGTCTCAAATCGGCGTCACATTTTCTGGCGCTTCTCTACGGTCCGTCGGTATGTTTAACCAGGAACATGCAGCACGCCAATCAGAACATGCCAATCTTCCGGCGCCTTCGTGGAGCGCTGTCAGCAGCTCTATCGCAGCGCCTCTAGTAGCTCTACAACCTCGACACCCCTGCTTTCCATCTGGTCTGCTGCAAGACACTTACTTGACGCATCCTCGCCGTTCTCAATGGCCGGGTGTTTTTCATGGTGTCCCCGTCGTGTGATAAATGCTAAATCCAAGAGGTCGGCGACTCCGTCTGGAATCACTCAAGCTGTACGTGTTCTTCCTTCTCAAGGGCATGGCCACTCAACGTCATATCTAGCGTGCTTCAGACGAAAGCGATAAAGTTACACCGACTACCGCCATGTATGTGATGAAAGGGGGAAAGCGCTCGCCTCAACCCTGGAGGACCTGTCTGGTTTCATCCCGGTGCCGTTCGTCGGCGAGTTTATGAAAGTCGCGATCGCTGTCCTTGAAGCCTGCGAGGCAAGTATACGTCTCGTGTTGATGGTATTTACGCGCATTCTCATGGCCAGTAGGAGGCTACCACTATCGAAGAGAATGTGAAAGAGCTTCAGGACCGGGTCTATAGCCTTACATTTATAATCGTCGACAAGGTCCCGGTCGGTAGTAGCGCTGATGAGAACCTTCAAGGCAGCATAAATAAACTCCAGTCGTACGTTGCTTTCACTATTTCGACACTTGTACTAACAGGCACTGATAGCATTCTGAAGAATATCATCGGGGAGCTCAACGAAATTAAACAACAGAGAAAATGGCTTCTGGTTTTCTTCCGCGATGTGAACAAGGAAAGAGTTGCCAAGTGTCTAAATCATGTAAATACGGCTATGGAACAATTCACTGTGGGTGTATTTAACCTTGCGTCGAACTAGTACTGATCTCCTTTCAGATGTCCCATCAGCTCCGCGTAGAGGAACTCCTGGACAAAATTAAATCAAAATACTCCGACGTATCCGCCCAGCTTTCCGGGGCAAGAGCGCAGCTCTCCGATATCGACATCAAGGTCGATAGAATCGAGCAGGCCGTCAAAAGTACCAACAACCCGCATAATGCACCACAGACCTTCCCCAGACAAGACATGCCTGCGGCGCACCGGATATTTTTCGGGCGCCAGAGTGTTGTCACTGACATCGCCTCCCTTCTGTCCCGGGAAGATACATCCCGGGTGTGCATCACTGGGGTGGGAGGAATGGGAAAAACAAGTGTAGCGCTCGCCGTCGTCCATAGTCCCGCCGTGAAGGATATTTTCCCAAACTATCGTTTCTGGGTCCCTTGCGTCGAGGCGCTATCAGCTGATCTTCTGCGCCGCATTCTGTACACTCAGCTTCGGATCACAGCGGACTCATACGACAGCCTCGATCCCCTCATTAAAGAGCTGAGCTCTTCGAAGGAACGACGGCTTTTGCTTCTCGACAACTTCGAAACCCCTTGGCTTTCTGGCGATAATCAGGATAAAATCACTGATATCCTGGTTCGGCTGACTGCGTTACCACATATCGCACTCATCGTTACCATGGCTTCCCAATTTCCTCCCTCTGAGGAGAGTGTTGAATGGCAACACCGCCCTCTCCTTCCATTGGACGCAGCCGCGGCCCGGGACACCTTCCAGCGCTTATATCCGGGTACAGCTAATGCACCAAAACTCGACGAGCTTTTGACGGCTGTCGGCCACATACCTCTGGCTATTACCCTTGTGGCAGCCGATGGAAAGCATTCGCAAGCGATCCCAAAAGACCTTTTGAAGGAATGGAGAAAGGTAGGAACGGAGATGAACTCCACTATGGATTGTAGGATCGGCTTGTCGGTGCAGCAAGTGGAATCAAACCCCGACGCGTTCGAACTTCTCGCCATCCTCTCCTTGCTTCCCGCCGGTACGACTGGCGATAACCTCCGCTGGTGGGCACCTACTCTTACCTCGCACCCTGCCGCAGTTGTCGCATTGCGCACAGCCGCACTCATTGAACAAGACGATAGCGGTGATTTCGGAAGCTCCCGCATTTTTCTCCGCCCCACAATCCAATCGTACATGGCTCAAAAGAGTCGCATATCGACCAACGTGCAAAAACAGGTACACGAAGCCTGTTATAGATTTGTCCTCGAACGTAAATCTATCCCCGATGACGCGAATTTCAGACGGGATCTGCAGGAATTGGCGGGCGAAGAGACCAACATTCATGGTCTCCTCATGCAGATTGGGCCCAGGGATTTACATCCAAATGCTTTGGTGGCTCTCATTGCCTTTAGCCTCTATCAGTTCCGAACAAAAGCCAGCACTGTGGTAGCATTGCATGCCCTGAAGGTTGCCAGCGTATCCCAGGATGCAAGTTGTGTGGCCGAAGCACACCAATGTTTGGGGAACAATTTGTTTATGCTCGACCGTTATGAAGAGGCCTGTCAACACTTTGAAGAGGCACGACGAGGTTTCAAAAATTTATCCGGCGGAGCGAATCGTATTCGCGCAGGAGAATGTGCAATGCAGTTAGCAGATACATGGATGTTCATGCATGACAAGCCATCTCACCAAGTTGGTTCACTTGTGCAGGAGGCCCAGGCGGATCTCTCTCATGACGGGAGCGACAAGTACCACGTCGCCCGTGGTTTGCTCGGAGTTGGTCATTTCCTTTGGTGGGCCAGGCGTCACGGTAGAAATGAAAGTCTGGAAGCACTTTCTCATGCAAAGGTGATGTTCGAAGAGTTGGAGTGTCCAGCAAGCACAGCGGAGTGTCTCCATCTCCTGGCGAGGACTTACGCCGCCAACGGCGAATACACAACGGCACTCACCATTTCCAGGCAGGCATTGCTCATCGCCGAACCTATCGGGGATTTAGACCTCACCTCTCGCAATTGCTATGGCATTTCGCACTATCTCATGGCTTTGTCAATCTACGATGATGAAGCCCTGAGTATGGTTGAACAATCACTGTTGCTGGACAAGGCTCTGGGGAGCCCCCTCGGAATTGGCCAAAATCTAGAGAACCTAGGTTACATATGCGCAGCAAGGATGGATCTTCGAGGAGCCCGCCTTGCGTACGAAGCGGCGCGAGCACATTATGCGATTATATGCTCCACATCGATGGGAGGAGACGGCGAGGGAAAATGTGACATTAACTTGGAGATACTCCACGACTTGACAGAAATGGATCAGCTCAATTTTTCCAGGTTGCTGAAGCCCAACATGGATTGAAATCACCGAGACACTATTTCAACGGCTTCCATTGCACTCAAAATGAACCAATCCGGGTACACTCGGGTAGCACTATAATATGGATAATTCTAGCCAGCTCGTAAATATGATTCCGTTTGTTTCTTCTCATTGGGATAGTAGGCCGACTCATCAGAAAATAATTTTATGTACCTTGGTATTCAGGCATCCGGTGGCTGGCCAGCTCTTATCCTAAATTGAATATCCTCGGCTGCAGGGGTTTTGACACAGACTAAGAGATGCGGATGTCCATCGCCGTGATTCAATTCAAACTGATACGAAACCTCAAGTTCAACCGTGGGAACAACAGTGCATCAAACGCCGTCAATGTGTCGAGGTCCCGTTGAACCACAGTTCGCCGAATCTTCTGTGAATGTGATATCTGGGACCCTATTCGAGATCTGGGCCGCGTCAATCCCGGATAATGATCGACGCCGGTGCAATGGGACGAGAGTGATGCAGGGTATGGTTAATCGTGTCAGTAAATATTTTTGTTTAGTCAAAGCTGGACGTGAACCTACCCGGGGCTACTTCCTAACACGCGCTCATGCCCTGATATTCATCTCATGTAATTCGTACGGACTCCTGACGCGTTTGTAATCCTTCTCCTCCTCCTGAATTGGGGAACAAATCCACTGTGAGGCTCCGCAGTAGTCTGGATTGAGACTGTTTTCATTTTCTGGCTCGCCCGGTATATGAGGGAGGGACCTCTACATCCAGTATTACAGTCCAATTTACACACCCGAACTACAGGGTTTCCAAAATCGTTGAGAGTTGAAAAACTAGAGCAGTGCTTATTCCACGATTCCGGGCTAGCTGGAGGGTAGCTGGTCAAAGACACATGGCTGTCAGTTTGAAGATTTGAACCGGATGTATTTCAAGGTAACGGATTAGTCGGAAGGAAAACCGGCCCGCGAAGACGTTTGCTACAAACCCTCTTTCCAGAAAGTAGCTGTGGATTCGGATTCGGATTACTACATTACTGCCGCCCGGAATGTAGTTTCTGACAGGACAGCTCGGCATTGCAGCAAGTATGCGGAACAGGCTGGGAAAATCACAAGTTGCTAAGTATTACATTCCGTGCTCGCGCTGAATTTTAGACCATGAAGTTGGTGTAGCTTACATCCCGTTTCTTTTTCTGGAAATTTATGGAGATCTCCTGGGGGCGTTCTGTAAAATGTTTTCGGTCCGGATTGGCTGACAGAAAAGAGGCGAATATTGCTCGTTCAAGTCGAGAGTGGAATGAGCGGCCATGGAAAAAAATCCCGATATCGCGGGCATGACTAGTGAGAAATGGGGGTGATGGGTTTCTGGCTCCGCGAGATGAGCTGCATTAGAAACGTTGTTTAGTTGAGCGGCTATGTTAATTAGTAAGTAGAGCGGCTATGCATCTGCTAACTGAAAGCCTGTTTAATACAGCATCGAATATAAATATGAATCAGAGAAGGGGAACTAGCATCTAGCAGTGTCCACGAAGACTTCATACATGTACGGCGCGGAGGAACAGATTCAGGCGTGTTACATCGTACGTATGTATAAACAGTTAGACTTGGACAGCGCAGAAATCTTGGTCTTCGGTACCAATGTATACTTCCATCCCGTCCGCTACTAGCTCCTCGAATGCAGCAAGGATCTGCGCCGAAGGCTTGGAGGATGGGCTGTAGAATTTGATGCGGATGGTTCGGATTTTGGTGCGACGGGCAGTGAAAACGCGAAGTAGTGCCTCCCAAGCAGAGTCGGGGATATTAGGGATCGAATGGAACTTGATGGTCAAACTGCGAAGGTTGGGCAGTAAACTGGATGGGGACTCCGCCCATGGAGCGAAGAATTGTTCCACTGTAACACTGCCCTCTGGCCACCATAATTCGAACCGCACGAGAGTCGGAACAAGACGAAGACATTCATCCAGTTGTGTAATGTCCTCATTCGCACATCCAACACCCACCACCAGCTCTCGGAGTGGTGGTGATGATCGCTTCAAAAAGGCGGAAAAATGGGGCCCGTAGAGGATATACATCGAAAGGGAGAGGGTTTCCAGCCGAGGAAGGGTGAGGTGCTCTAAAATACCGTCGTCTGTCGTAGGATCGTCTACATCATCCCCGAATATCAACCGGCGAAGATTGGGGAGGACCAGCGGTTCCTGGACAGCACTGACGCTATACACGGGCTGTGTGTTACAACCAAATGTGCATTCAGCGAGGTTGGGAGCGAGACGCAGAAGCTGAAGAAGTTGGGGACCGCGGTATTGTGGTTTTGGCTCGGGTGACGAGCGAATGGTCAGCGTTTCAAGCAACGGTAGTGGCCCCGCACTTGCGCCGCCCAAAACGTCGATGTATCCGCCATTGAATTCGTCCTTCTCGTAGTAGACTTCGAGGTGTTTCAACTGCTGGCCAAATAGCTGAATGATGGGAGCAGCGCCCTCTTCAAAATGACCGGAAAGGCGGACAGAAGAGGGGAGTTGGCGCGAACGTTGGAGCCAAGTTTTTAAAAGTCGTTGGAAATCTTCTGTACAGGGACAGCTGATAAAACTGGTGGTCCATAAGGCAGGGGTGGATAGTGCGATGTCAGTCCATGCC
Organism: Mycena galericulata; assembly: GCA_029289565.1. NCBI lineage: Eukaryota > Fungi > Basidiomycota > Agaricomycetes > Agaricales > Mycenaceae > Mycena > Mycena galericulata. Next base: position 208,637 of record JARKIA010000130.1, on the reverse strand, counting down.
CTGCAGATGTTCAAGAGGATCATGGGAATTTGATGGGGTCCGGGTGGAAGCGGCAGGGGAGGTAGGCATTGGATGAAAATCTCGGACGAAATTTCCAGGGGCAAGCGCGCGACTGGATCGCGAACAGAGTTCAACTGGCGCTGAAGAAGGATTTTACTGTGTTCTAAGTTTTTTAACACGGCCTTCTGCAGTTCGATATCGGTGGAGATTTTCGCGATGCGTGCCTGCAGCACTTCCATGGACATCATCTGTAGTGGAGTTGAGTTATATTCAGAGAGTGGAAAAAGTCATCTCACCGGTCCAGATGAGTTGGAGATTGGCTCAAAACGAGGTGACCAAAGGTCGTGAGTTACGAGAGTCCAAGATTGTGGCCGACGAGGTACTACAGAATTGCTACAGAATGCGGAATCAAGGGTGTGCCCGATGAAAGACTCCACAGTGTGCTCACTGGTTTGGCCAGATTGAATGATAATCTATGAAGCGGGGAGCTCAAGCTATCAGACTCCAACGAATGGGTAGCTGAAATCGTGATGGTGGTAAGAAAGAACGCTGACGGGATTCAAATTACATAGTCGGCAACGCGAACATGTGACACATCAGGTTGTTTTCCAGCGTCGCGTCCACGGTCCACAATTCGATACGCAACTTCAACGCGATGTGGTCCCCAGTGATGCATAATCCACCGTATTCAGTCGATTTTAATGCATACAACAATAGGGTCGTTCACGGTTCCCTTTTTCCTGCCCTTTTTGTCTCCCTTTTCCATTCCTTGTTATGCTCCGATGCATCTACCCCTCTTTCAATCGATATATGTCTGGAGGCACACACATATTTCTACTTTTGAGGACACGGTGGTAAGTAGCAACGTCAATTTTTGGGGATCATATCATCCAACTTCGCACGATCGATCTTCTACCAATAGCCAGCCCGAACTGCATCATACACCGCGCGAGCTGTTGAAAGTCTCAAATCTGGACAACCGCGCCGAGGTCGCTCGAAGAAATAGTCACCCGAGCTGGTACACTATTCTTTCCTTGAGCACCTATGTATTTCGAGCCTACAGGCTGCGGGGCGTCGCCGATATCCTAGTGAAGCTGTAAATTATTTATACTCGACTGGATTGAGCAACTTGGACTTGCAGAGGAAACAGCACATATATGCAGGCATCACATCTCAACCGAATCTAATGGTCACGGATGTCCATGGACCTGCTGCACAGCATCCTCGGGTACTGAATGCACATCCTCGGCGGGACGGTTGTCGCCATCGCTCCCTGCGTACATAAAATGCAAATTGGACTGGCCGCCTCCCGCTGAGGAGTTCTGGGCCGCGCCCGACGCGTTCATCCGCTCGCACTGGATCGGCGCGGAGTAGTACGCGACGAACCGCGCGGTGTTGATTCTCTTTTGGTCAAAAACCAACGCCTCGACCTAGCCTTATTTTTCTGTTCAGCACGCGTCAGCGCACCTTCGGCGTACATGACTGGGGTTTACGGCGGATTGACCTCGGAGGGTTTCTCATTCGCAGAAGATTTCGATGTTTCAGGACAATAAGAAATGTCTGTACCCAGTGATGGGTTCTGCGGGAGGCGTTAGAGAATTATGCGTACATGAATAGCAATTCGAGACGTACCTGGCCTTGAGTTACTTCATTTATTTGAAGCCTTGCTGCCGGGCACTGTGAACTTATTTTGTATAATATCAGCCCCCGGATCGCTGTAAATGAGTTCGAGACGTTTGTTGCAAGTTTTTTCGTCCCAAGAGCGACGGGCGCCTGGTCCCCGTTGCGCCCTCACAGCCCTGGTGTACATTGACTTGGCTTCCGCCGCGTTGTATCTCCGAGTGCAGAAAGCCAGAATTTCAACCGAGGTCACGGCTCGGAATTACAGCAAGTAAGTGGAACAGTCTGGGAAAATCATAAGTTGCAAAGTATTACATTCCGTGCTCGAGCTGAATTTTAGACAATGAAGATAACTTCTTTTTCTGGAAATTTTATGGAGATCTCCTGGGGGTGTTCTGTGAAATGTTCGCAGTCCGGATTGGCTGGCAGCAAGGGGCGAAGATTACTCTGTGTTACTTATGGGAGTCGAGAGTGGCATGAGAGGGTATAGGAAAAAAAAATCCCGATATCGCGGGCCTGCCTGGTGAGAAACGGGGGTGATGGGTTGCTGGCCAACGTCGAAGTCGCGAGATAGCATTACAACGTTGGTCAGTTGAGTGGCTATTTGGTGGTAAGTTTAGCGGCTATACGTCCGCTAGCTAAAAGCCTATTTAGTACAGCATTGAATAGACATATATATGAATCAGAGAAGGGGAAGTAGCATCTACGAAGATTTCATACATGTACGGCGCAGAGGAGCAAACTTGGGCGCAAGCGAATATATTTAAATTCCGTGTTACGTCGTACGGAGAAATAGTTAAACTTGGACAGTGCAGAGATTGTGATCATTAGCACCAATGTATACTTCCATCCCGTCCGCTACTAGCTCCTGGAATGCAGCAAGGATGTACGCCGCAGGCTTCAAGGCTGTGTTGTAGAGTTGGATGCGGATGGTTCGGAGTTTGGTGCGACGGGCAGTGAAAGCACGAAGTAGTGCCTCCCAAGCAGAGTCAGGGCTAGTAGGGATCGAATGGAACTTGATGGTCAAAATGCGAAGGTTGGGCAGTAAACTGGATGGGGACTCTGCCCATGCAGCGAAGAATTGTTCCACCGTCACACTGCCCTCTGGCCAACATAATTCAAACCGTATGAGAGTCGGAACAAGACGAAGTCATTCGTCCAGATCTGCAATGTCCTCATTCTCATATCCAACACCCAACACCAGCTCTCGGAGTGGTGGTGACGATCGGTGCAAAAAAGCGGAAAAATGGGGCCCGTAGAGGATATACATCGAAAGGGAGAGGGTTTCCAGCCGAGGAAGCGTGAGGTGCTCTATAATACCGTCGTTTGTCGTAGGATCATCTACATCATCCCCGAATATCAACCGGCGAAGATTGGGGAGGACCAGCGGTGCCTGGATGTCGCTGACGCTATACACGGGCTGTGTGTTACAACCAAATGTGCATTCAGCAAGGTTGGGAGCGAGACGCAGAAGCTGAAGAAGTTGGGGACCGCGGTAGTGTGGTTTTCGCTCGGATGACGAGCGAATGGTCAGCGTTTCAAGCAACGGTAGTGGCCCCGCACTTGCGCCGCCCAAAACGTCGATGTATCCGCCATTGAATTCGACCTTCTCGTAGTAGACTTCGAGGTGTTTCAACTGCTGGCCAAATAGCTGAATGATGGGAGCAGCGCCCTCTTCAAACTGACCGGAAAGGCGGACGGAAGAGGGGAGTTTGCGCGAACGTTGGAGCCAAGTTTTTAAAAGTTGTTGGAAATCCTCTGTACAGGGACAGCTGATAAAACTGGCGGTCCATAAGGCAGGGGTAGATAGTGCTATGTCGGTCCATGCACTGCAGATGTTCAAGAGGATCATGGGAATTTGATGGGGCCCGGGTGGAAGCGGGAGGGGAGGTAGGCATTGAATGAAAATCTCGGACGAAATTTCCAGGGGTAACCGCGCGACGGGATCGCGTACAGAGTTCAGCTGGCGCCGGACGAGAATTTTACTGTGTTCTAGATTTTTTAACACGGCCTTCTGCAGTTCAATATCGGCGGAGATTTTCGCGAGGCGCGTTTCCAGCGCTTCCGCCGTCAGGGACATGGCCTATGTGTGCTTGAGCAAACTATAAGATAGTACGTCAGGAATCAGGAAAGTCATGATTGAAAATGAAATAACAACGAAGCGAGAGACTGGTCTGCTCACTTGGATCTATCAAGGCCACAGGGAATTATTGAAGAGCAAGTGGTGTTGGGCTATTGAGCCTACCCACGAATACGAAGCCCAATTCTACAAATCGTGGCAAGAAAGAAGGGGAGTCGAGTTACGTAAGTATCGGCGCGGCACTCCCGAACGACGACCAGGACGACGACAAAGGCCCCTCCGTCGACCTCCGCGGTAGCTTCCATACGGGTCATTCGGTGTCCTCGATACAATTCATAGCGTATATACACCGATTCCCGTGTCTACAAAATCTCCTTGACGCGCGTCGACGCCATCTGTCACCAACTCGGAGAGAAAGCATACGGCTGGAGGGCCTGGTATCCAACAGTCCAAGAGAGGTACGTTGGTTCATTCATATGCATTTCAAGGCTTGACGCCGCTGAACTTTCTCGTGGCTGGCTGTTTCTAGTTGTCGCGTCTCCGGCGTATGGGCGATATACTGTGCAAAAATTAGCGAAATTTCACAGGGTTTTTGCTGACAGGTTGCATCTCCCACGGTGACATCTTCGCCCACGGGTTACATCTACTTCAAGTGGGTTACATCTACTATAAACTGGGGTGACAACTCCCTACTTTGGTGGCTACATCCATGAATAAACTGTCAACTCTGGACACGGCCGCATCTTGAGTTGCTTACCTCTACTTGTTCTTGGTTACAACTTCTCGTCACGGTCTGAGAAGGTTCCCAGCACGTGAGTCCCGTAACGCGCCTATTAGGTTCCTCGTCGCCTGATAGGGGCCAAATTCACATTCCAGCTTTGAAAGCCGTTGGCATAATATTTCAGTATAGTCTTGGTGCTGTGTTCATTCTCGGCAACCGGAGGGATCTCCTCCGGTGGTCCTCGAGTAATATCTGCTGACTTAAACTGTGCAGAGGAGACGCGGTGCCAAACAACACAAGTACATCCACTTCTTCTCTTTCGCATCCACCCCTCATCGTCATTTTCCCTCTTTCCAACCTTTCTCTATTGTCTTCTTTACTTGATACTACCTATCCAAAACACAAAAGGGGAGTCCCTTTCCTGCCATTGACATTTTACGCTCACAAGTATGTACAGCCCATCGAATCTGCCCCAGATGGTCACCTGGACCAGCCTCACGGGCTGTACCAACCCTGAATGCCCTCTCAGAGGATCGTGCCGCAGGTTCTGCCCACCAACGCCTCTTGGGGATGTTGCTGAGCATGATTTGCTGCTCGCATTCTGCATCTGTGGTTGCCGTGGCATGCAGCATGAGGTGCTCTCGGTCTGTACCCAAGCCACCTCGCTCTCTATCATTGTCTGATCACCGATAGGCTTCCTCCAATGCCCAAGGACATTCTGTGCCTCCGCCGGGAAGTGCCTCTCACCCCGTAAGTTACATTACCCTTTACGCTCAGTCATTACCTGATAATGTAGGCAGACGTTAACGGCCAGGGTTCTTCTGCTCCTTCGGGGTTGGGATCGTCCGGACGCTTCGGTTCGGTTGGGGAGGCAGCGCGTGACCGAAAGGCTCGCATGAATTCCGACCTGATGGAGGAGGTAAAGGCCAATGTTTTTGACCCAACCTCTAAGGTCTGTCCCGCTTCCAAAATAATTTAGCTGAGTCTCTTCCACTGCTTATACTATTTTAGATACACCAGAATGCCTGGTCGAAGCTCAGCAGCCGCCCTGACTCCAAACGCAAGAAACCTGCGACCCCTTCCAACGAGCCGGTGGCCAAGCGCAAACCGTCCGTAGCCAAGACGTCGGCCAGAGTTGAGAAGGGCGGTGTGGTCGACTTGACACTTGTGCTCGTCGAAAACACAAAGGAGGTAAACCGCGGTGAATATGTTATGCCCACTGCTACCAAGTGCGTCTTTTAATTCTCTTATTTGCTCCCTCATCACTGATACATACGCTCGGACGGTCTAGAATGCGGAGCCTTCACCAACATGGTTACATTAAATATGTATCGTTCCCCAGTACGTCCTCGCCTTCGGATATTAGCCGCCTCATTTCGGACACGTTCTCGGCCATTCCTGCCATTGACACGGGCAAGGTCGACTTGATGCTGTGGAGACTACTTTGTGTCATTTCCCTTGGGCAGGGAATGCCGTCCCTGCTCAAACCCCACTCCGCTGCTACGAATATAGCACTCCAAGATCTCCAAATGTGCGTTCTCAGTCTGTTGCATTCACAAATTTTTAATACCTGGCAGGGCATCCACGACTCATAGACAGGCCAAGGACTTCAAAAAATGCGTCTACATTGCGCTCCCCCGCTACGCCGGTAACTTACCTTTGGAAACCGAGAACGACACGGACGAGTCGGGCGCGGGGGAGTCCGAAGACCTGCCGGAATCCCCAACCAAGTCTCCTAAGGTAAGTTAAATTATTTTGGACGTTGGACTATAGCCACAGCCGTTTCTTTTTATAGTCTGCGCGCCAGAAGCCGGCGTCTTCGCAACCTGCTTCAGGTTCGGCCCGTCCCCCGTCGGCTAAACCCTCTGTGGTGCGTAAAACTGTGGTTCGAATCACACCTCGTCTATCTGATATTCTCAGTCTCCACCTTCCAGGGATCTTTCTCCACCTGCTCCACAGAGTCCGTCCCCTGCGCCATCGGAACAACCAGCTGATTTTGGTGGGCGCTAACGAAGCTTCTCATTGCGTGTCTTCTAAGCCGAAATCTTACAGGAGATGGCCCTATAAGCGATGCGTTCAGGCTGCTCTCTAATATGCGCCGTCCATCTGCCACAAAATCTTGGGTAATATCATATTTTTAGATGTTTTCCTGTGCTCACCCTTATGCGGTCCCGACATAGTGGCCGCTTCAGACAACGGCACCGTATGGCGGCGCGTTGGAGGTTGTTCCAATGATCCAGCGCCAGATAAACCGCAGTCGGGGTGTCCCAGGTGTCCTGTCTGTTGACGCGATTCTACATCTAGTTGAGCACGACTTGTTCCCGGAGATTGGCTTCGTCCTCGACTTCGGCGATGCGGTGCAGCACGAAGCGAACTTTCGACTCGGTCCCCACGGGCTTGAGTCGATAGTTGATGTTCTTTATCGTTTCCGGCGCTTTCTTCTCGGACCAGATATGTATATCCCACCCGCCCATATTAAAAACTATGTGGAGCGGGTCGATGAGTATAGTGCCGCCATCTATTCGGGTTTGCTAAACCTCAGGAACTCGGTGGACCGTGAGCATTACGACCCTCCCAATTTCGCCACTGTTCGCAAAATTCTCCGAACGCGGCGCGAAATCTTTGCGGTGCGCGAATTTGCTTATTTCTGTGGGTACTTAACTAACCCATTCCCCCGGGGACAGTCCGCAGACGAGGATGAGCGCTTCACAGTCCTAAACCTCTCTGTGCCCCGTGACAGTCCGGACGAGTTCTCCATCCGGATCAACAACGACTTTGCCATCAACAGCAACGGTAATATCATGAACGATGCTTGTCTGTTGGTCGGAGCGCACGGAATCGATGGTTTTATGGCTCTTGTTGACGAAGTTCTTGACGTGCTTCCCTTCTCACATGAATCATATGAGGCTTTGTACAACCTGTTCAACGCGACGTGTGGAGCCTTGGGCCATCGCATGATGAATTATAACAAGGTAGCGGCGAACTACTTATTTCGGCTTAGCGTGCTGATCATTCGCCAGAGCCATGGTAAAAAGAAGCGTCATGAAAAACCGGCCGCTCCATCGGTACGTTACGGCCTTGATTGTGCCCTCGAAAATCGGTTAATATCCAGATACAGGGGTCGGAAGATGGGAGGAGCACGTCAAACTCCAAGGACGAGAGTAAGGCGTATGGTACCCGCAGTAGTTCCCGCTCCCAGTACAAGCGATAGTTTTCCATAGTTTATATATGTTCTGATTCTGCGCTTTTAGGAGTTGGACGTTTTGCGCCTCAGATAGCGACGATGAGGCATATTATAACACGCCCTCTGAATCAGATTCAGAGTCGGTGTGGGAGTACGAACCCAGTCGGTATTTGGACTCAATGAAAGTACTGCTGGCTCACACATTTCCCAGGCGACGAGGAGCGCGAGCGGTTCACACGAACGCGAGGGAGACGTCCCAAAGCTCCCTACCCTGACCATATTCCAGAGCCAGAGCACTTTACGCGTCCCCCGAGCCCCGAGCCCCAAGCCCGGCCAAAACCGCGCCCTCGCCCACGTCCGCAGCCGGCTCATCAAGGCAATTCGGCCTCAACCTCGAATGATGCAGCCTTGACCCCAATCGAGCGACTGTCCCTAATATATAGTCGTAGGGCACTTCTCCAGGCTGCGATCGAGAGATTTCCGCATCCTGACCCGCAGCGGCGCAAAACTTGGGCCGAATTTGAGAAGATCTCCGAGTTGGACATCAGGAAATGCTGGCGGCAAGTTTCTTTGGTAAGTCGTTACGCCAAACAGATATTCGCTACTAATCATATTTAAGATTTTTCATCCTGACCGCAACGCAGATACCCGGGACTCGGAGAAACCTGGGGATAAAGAATGGTGGGAAATTTGTGAGGAAATTACAAAGCTTTTGAATAGCCGCTTTAGTTAAATAATTCATTTGTGAATCTGACGACTTTGTTCGCCTCTCTACACGAGTATCCAAACCTGAATCCCATGTTTCATGGAGTCGAGGCAGCGTCGACCTCCAAGAATGATAACCATGTCAATTTCACGAGTCCGAGTCGACTCGGCTTCGAGTATTGCGCGCCGCTGCTCCAGGATAAGTCACGGCTGATTCCTAAGGTATTGGACTTATTGACGAAGGAATTTATTGGGAGAACAAACAAAGTTGGCGGTGCACAGACCTGGTAATCCCTACTTCGTTGCACCCGGCTCCGCATATCATATTTCATCTCAAGCTTCCGAGAGTTATGGGGATCCAATTTCAAAAGTGAACCTGCCCCAAGGAAAAATAGGAGGCATCAGGCACATACCAGCTATGCCCGATAAATGTAGCAGAAGATGATGTGGCTTGGGACATACCCAAATCAGTGTACAAGTTTCATAAATAATCGCAAGTAATGTCCCAATTAGCCAGTATGATGGATGGTGCTTTCAGTCAGGCCCATTCACGTCGGGTCAAATAATTGTTCACTGCTATGGATGACACGGAATGAGAAGAGGTGTTTGGGTGAATTAGGCCGCTGATGCCTCTGCTTCGCGTGCTTGTATGGAAACAAAATTGAGTTAGGTTTCAGTTGTCACATCTGTATCATCTACCTCGCCCTCATCTCTTACCAAAAAGTTTGGGTTCGTTAGACCGGCTGTCCGCCACAACTGGCAGTTAAACCGCGACAATCGATCGAAAATATTTGCGGAGAGATCATGTGACCGCGTTCAGTTGTGTCGGTCCGATCACCGATGCTATCGATTACTCCGACCAGTAACCAAGACTCTGACTTGACTCTCACTCCTTCCCTCGTTTTGCACGGGTTCCCCTCTGTGTCGTCGTTGTTCAAGGGGTGATCTGATTGGAATCTAGGTATGTCCAATCTTAGCAATATGTTGGTCTGAGTACGAATTCTGCGCTGACCAAACGCAGCTGTCATGTCGACCGAGAACGGGGACCGCGATGACCCTACGCACACATTTCTTGTTCACGCAGATAGAATGATCCGTGACGCTCAATTCATTGTCGACTCGTTGCCCAACGTCGAACCCTTCGCGGTTGAACGGGCACTCAGGCAACTCAGTGCTCTCCACTATCTCTTTGCAAATCTGGAGGATGCCTGGCTTGATCAAGACGATATCAACCGATTTATCACCCTGGTTCTAGACGTCCAGATCCCTCTTCAACGATTCCAGGAGCAACCACCGCCGCCTCGCAACGTTGGCACGACTACGGCCCGGGGCCCGGGTGCAGGTCGTCCTCGATATGTGATTGACCTGAGACGGGCGTGCGAGCTTCATGACCTTGGGAATACTTGGGAAAGGATCGCAGAGGCCATGGGTGTCCAGCGACGAACCTTGTATAACCATATGGAACGTGCTGGCCTCTCGACAGCGCGGCGCGAGTTTACGGATATCTCGGACGATGCTCTCGATGAGTGCGTGGCTGAGATTTCGCTTAAACACCCTCTGGCGGGCAGCGCCATCATTATGGGTCATCTCGAGTCCATCGGAGTTCATCTTCCGTCGGAGCGTGTGCAAGATAGCCTCTGGCGTGTCGACGGGATCGGTGTAATTGTTCGGTGAGAGTCGGTGCATTAATTAGCATTCAATGTTAACAAGATAATCTTAAGATGGAATGGAGTCATCAAACGCCGGGTCTACCATGTGCGCGGCGCAAACGCTCTGTGGCACGGGGACGGAAATGAAAAACTGCGTCCGTGGGGATTTTATGTGCACGGCTGCGTAGATGGGTTTTCCCGTCTGATCATTTACCTGGTATGTTGCAATAACAAACGATCTGCAACGGTGGAGGCTCTCTGGATGGAAGCTGTCGCGATATACGGTTGGCCTAGCCGAGGCCGTGGTGACTTCGGCAAAGAGAATAACGGTGTTGAGCGCAGAATGATTGCTCACTGGGGCGAGTTGCACAGGGCATATCTCCGAGGAAGGTGCGTGATCTGCTGTGGCCATATACCTTTTTATTGAAGTCATGGCTGTAGATCAACTCAGAATATTCGGATGGAGCGTGCCTGGAGGGATATCCGCAAAGATACACTCGAGGTCTTTCGTCAGATCTTCATGTATCTCGAAGAGTCGGGCCTTCTCGACATGGAAAATCCGGTGCATCGAATTTGCCTTTATATCGTTTTTCAACCACGCATACAGCACTCCCTCGACGAGACCCAGGCGTCCTGGAATCTGCATAAAATTCGCACGGCTGGGAATAAGAGTCCTACCGCGATTTACGAGCTCAGCAAGACACGTGCGATCAACCGTGGCTACTGGACAGGTGATCCAGGCGACGACATTCAGACGGCATCCGAACGAACATATGGCGAAGACCCGGCCGAGCAGTTACCACCTGCGGACGAGCTCGCGGGTGACCCCACATCACCCGATCGCTCGGAATACCCGGACGCTGCCGCAGAACGCGACGCGGGTGTGTTTGTCACCGAGGACGAAGAGATTCGAGAAGGGCGGGAAATTCTGGAGGACCTGGATGTCACTGGTGATGATGGAAACTGGGGTATAGATATATATTGTCGAGCGGTGCTCTTATTCACCGCTCATCTCGAGAATATGGGATCTCAATCATCCGAATTTGATTAATTTGGGTGTTTGCTGTCGTGGACGTAAGAGTATCCACCCATGTGTCCGTTGCACATTTTACAGGATAAAGGTACTCACAGTGAAAACTACACCGTGAATCGCTCATAGCGGCCAGAATCTGGCTAAAATCTCGCAGCATACACAGAAAGATCTAATTTAATGACCCAAAGTGACAAAAGTATCCGGGCGTAGTATCATAGAATTAGAAGGGAAATTTGGGGTTCTCGATGGATGGAAATTGGTTACAAAGGGGCTAAGTTAAACATTTTTAATGATGGTTCCTTTGTACATAAAACCATTTACGCGCGCGAATGAGGTCACCGCGCGCGCAAAAGAAGCCCAGCGCGCGCAAGAGTGTCAGCCCACTGATAATACAATTAGGTGGTCACCTTACTCATCCCTCCTTTCTCAATATAAAGAGGCATTTTCCGTCGTTGTACCTACTACGAGCAAGTGTGACCCATCGAAGGTATCGTGTTCTACGCCGGTGCCTATCATTTATTAGCCAGTTCAAATTTGGACCCACGGACACCTCCCTCGCAACTCTCGGCATCTCGTCACTGCCCCTCCACACGTGCGTCCTACAGTGCCTCGCGGTATTTGGGAGTCAGAAGGCGGTAGGTTGAGCGGCGGCAACGAAGGATCAGATAGTGATGCGCTCTTGATGCGCCCACCGCCCCATCAATGGCGCCGCAGATGCATCCCCCAGGCTTGATGGAGGCTCCCGTGAAAGGTCCGCCGACAGAACTCATTGAAATATGACCGCCGGTCCTGTCCTCACTCCTGAATCTATTTTATCCTATCCTCGCCTATCCAATGTACCTTTGCTCTCGAACTCGGGGTACAATAAAATAAATTAATCGAAAAAATGGAGAGACTCTTGTGATCATCTGGCTTACTTGAACATGTTGTCTGCATGCAACAAGATACTATGTAGCTGGATCATAAACCCTGCCTCGTATCTACAAAAAATTGTATATCTGTAACGATTTATTTCAAAAATTTGTGGACACTCAGAATTGGTATCGGCCGGGAGGGCGCAGAGGTAAAATAAGACGCATTTCCCGATACCACTCTGCTGGTTGCGCGACGGAGTTTGACCTCGGATCAAGGGTAACTCCCTCCCTTTAGGACGAGTCCAAATTTCCGATATATAGATGTGAATTCGGCCTAGGTTAACACCGGGAGTCACCACGGACTGTGGGATATGAACATTCCGGTGGATCAGACTTGCGGATGCATAGTAGGGGACAATGAATAAAAGTACCCCTGACATTGTAGGGATGAGGAAGGTGACCACCCGATCATATTATTAGATTGGGCTGACACTCTTTCGCGCGCGTTTGGTGCGCGTTGAATTCTCTTGTTCTCTTTCGCGCGCACGGTGACCTCATTTTGAGTGCACACATGTTTTCCTATTCAAATGAGCCATCAGATTCCACGTGCGGTGGAGACCCCCCATCCTATGAAAAATGTCGAAAAAAAATGCGCCGAATTCGAATTCGAATGCTATATCTGGTAACGCTCAGGCAGTCATCATGTGATCCGATTACGTGCCAAGGCATTGATCGCCGATCCGGCAGGCCACCGGAAGATGTAACCCAAACTGAGCGTCGGAGATGCAAGCAAAAATTCGGCAGATGTAAGCAACCAGCCAGAGGTTGTCACCCGACAGGGGTAAGTTGTGGCCACCAGTGGTTCCAGTTGCAACCTATCTAGCTACCTGATGCAACCCGCGAACGAATGAGTTGCAAGCCAAGAACTGAAGGTGTCAGCCGGTCAAAAATCGGTGAGGTTGTATTCAAAAAACCCTGTATCCAAACAGATGTTGTCATCAAATAATTTTTGCACAGTATATGTGCCATACCGGCGCCGATGCTGATTCAAACTCGCGTACACGGAGGAGCCGATGGTGCCAGGAAGACACCGGAGACACTCGATGAAGCCGCAGTCACTCAGAGTCATTGACTTCCCCCCGAATTTCATCGCTCCTCGATAAGGCTTGCAGGCACTCCGACTCCTTGTAAAGACCGACTTCGAATCGACGTGGCGGTCGCAGGGTACGACACGATACGGACCGGAGACGGCGGAATGGCGCGTGGTAGCGTACATACGATCGCACAGTGTCCAGGAATGGTGTACGTCTGCGACAGACTCAGGCTCGTTCTCTGCGCATTATATCGATGGTACGCCTCTTATTCCCTCTACCTCCTCTACTCTCTTCCGTGTCTCGCCGCGAGCTAATCCCCGCCCATCTCGCAGGTCCTCGGCCGTCATCCCGAAGAGCGCAGACAACCTGAGGGCCACATGGGCGCGGCTGGAATGTGTTACCACAGCAGATCGTCTCATGCGAAGTAACGCCGGCTCCTCCGGCGACCCCGACTTTTCGGACGCCTGCGCCTGCTCCCCCGGCTTCCCCCGGTTCCCGCGCGATGGGTGCATCCCTCTCGCATTGCGACTTCATACCCATCCCGTACACATCTGGGGGCCTAAATTCTACTGCGCACCCGCGCACTTCGCCATGCCCACCTCTGCGTTCGGGCGCATCCTTCCCATTCCCTCCACTTCCCCAATCCACTCCGTCTCAGCACCCGCACGGAGCATTTTACGGCCCTATGCTCCGCGCAGGCCAGCGTCGTGGCAGTGCAAGTGCCCACCCATCGGCTCGTGCGTGCGTTGCGCTGGCTCTGAATTGGCTCCGCAGGCGCGCGGGTGGTGGATCCGAATGCACCGTGATGGAGTCCGGGCCATCGCAGGAAATGCAGATGTTCGTGAAACGTGGCGTGTCGGAGGGCATGCGCCAGGATCGTACTTAGTCGTATGGTAGTATGATATACATGTAGGTGCTCTCGATCGACATGCAGCCCACGCAACAAACTGATCGCATTTCACAGTCGTCCCCGCTCAAATGTATCTCCAGAAATGATGCTCCTCCGATACATTGGTCGCCCTGTTAGCCGTGCCCTCTGCACAATACGCACACCTCGCTCGGTATCGCCTCCTCCCTCGCCCGCCCGTAGCGCCGAACGCACGACTCGCAGATACCAGCCCCCACTCGGACACTGGCCTCGACACAGCGTTCTCCCGCAACCCTTCCCCGTGGATCCGCATCGCTACTAACTTATAAGCGGAACGCCTCACCACGACCGTCGCGCCGCCGAAAGCCCGACTCCACCGTCCCCGGTCGGAAGTGCGTTAAGTCGATAATCACGCCGGCTCCGACCAGGTGTGCGCCCTCCTCCTCTGTCGAATCGTTTCCCCCAATTGACGAATCAATCCCAATGGCACGACAGCCGACTTGACCGAGAGGAACGAGCCCCTGAATCCCAAGTCGAGTTCTTCGATCGCGGCGCTCCTAATCCATTTATACACCGCGTGAATCCGCGCCATCAGGCCTCAGGACTTACTCGACCTCGTCTCGATCGGCGCTTGTGTCTTCGTCCATGGCATTGCCGCATCCCACTTCACCGCCGGGTCTCCTTGTGACGACGGAGCGTACATCTCGATCGTCGACCTCGAGCTCGAGATAGTGACGACTCCCTTGCGCCCGTCTATTCTCGCGCGGCGACTCCCGTGCACCAGCGCCTGTACTTAGCTCCCTCAAAAAACGAATCCCCCTTGCGCGAATGCCTTTTCCGGCCTGCCTAGCCTGCACTCTGAGTCCGAGCGCGGCAAGCGGTGCGACTGCGGAACGTCCGCGTTTGCCTTACGCGTCGGATTCAGCACCTTTGGACCGATCTCCCGTAGCACTGCAGGGCCTTCACTTCCGTGCTCGTATACCATGCCCGCGTTCACCGTGCAGCCTGGGACGCGCCGCGCGACGAGCGTCGCGCGAAGTTTTCTCCATCCCAGCGCCATTCTATACCGCGGATAACGGAGGCTGCTACTGGGATCCCGCTCGGGGAGTGCGTTTGGGCACTGATTGTCCCCGGCACGATGGCACGGCTACCTCTGCCCCGTCGCCGGCGCCGTCTCGCTCTCTTCTCACTCCGCTGTTTCTCAGGCCAGGGCTAGTGCGCGCAATCTTCCGCCTCCGACGCGCGGGCGCAGAGGAAGAAGGGAACGACGCGGCGACTCCCGGTGCACCACCATCCGTTACATGGAGTCGGATATGAGATCTGTGGATTAGCGCGTCGCGGTGCCGCGGGTCCTCGACGATATCGCTACTAGAGACTTCGCATCTGGACCTTATATTACACTCTACATATAAGCGCGAGGTTCCCCGTCGGGGAAGTATCCCGAGGCTTACAACCTTACATGTATGTACATACCTCCTTCGATGATCATGTTTTCTCCCAATTTCTTCGCATGTCTAGGGTTATATAGTAGACCACAATATTCCTCTCTGCCCTTCAAGCATTCATCGAAGACCGTGGGCACGACGAAGCTGGAGAGACGCTGGCTCAAGCGCCGTGGTGGATCCGCTAAAGTTCTGAAGCCCTCTAACTCCCAAATTTTCCCCCGATCATCAAGAAGTAACGAAGGCATCGGACGCTCATAGCGTACGGCCTGATATTTCCGTGGCGCTGCAGAGCGATGTGCAGTATCCGCCGTTTCTTGCTGCCAGCGGCGAAATCCGGAAAAATTTAACCAAGGAAGTCATGCACTCTCGAGAGCCTCGTTTGTCAGAGATCTTCAACCTAGTCAGTCCTTTGGCCCTCCAGCTCGTTCTAGATCTGGCGCCAAAGCCGATCTCGTACGATCAAGGTATACTTAGCCATGACATGTATCCAATCCAGTGCGCCGACTGCTGTGAACCTCCCTTCTTTCACTGACCACCAACACCACTACGACATTGCGACAGTGACCGCACTTGGACGTCCCAATAGTCGGCTTGTGGAATTCTTCCGGAACTTGCTGACCGCCTCATTCACGGACAATGTCGGGCTGTTTTTCGTGGTTCCCTCTGGGCGCGAACAGTCATCCCAAAAGGCGTACGGGGGGAAGCCCCAGCCGTGTATGTTCTGTTTCGTTACTCAAAGCCGAAAACAACTGTCTCACGTTGGTCTCACGCATCTCATATCATTTTAGTATGCTTCAGATGATGATGGAGTCGTGCCCAGCGCTGAAATGTACGCGTTGAGAGGGGGGAAGGCGCTCGCTTCAACCCTGGAGGACCTGTCTGGTTTCATCCCGGTGCCGTTCCTTGGTGATTTCATGAAAGTCTCGATTGCTGTCCTTGAAGCCTGCGAGGCAAGTACATGTCTCGTGTCGATGACATTTACGCGCATTCTCATGACCAGTAATAGGAGGCTACCACTATCGAAGAGAATGTGAAGGAGCTTCAGGATCGGGTCTACAGCCTTACACTTATAATCGTCGACAAGGTCCCGGTCGGTAGTAGCGCTGATGAAAACCTCCAAGGTAGCATAAACAAACTCCAGTCGTACGTTGCTTTCACTATTTCGACACTTGTACTAACAGGCACTGATAGCATTCTGAAGAATATCATCGGGGAGCTCAACGAAATTAAACAACAGAGAAAATGGCTTCTGGTTTTCTTCCGCGATGTGAACAAGGAAAGAGTTGCCAAGTGTCTAAATCATGTAAATACGGCTATGGAACAATTCACTGTGGGTGTATTTAACCTTGCGTCGAACTAGTACTGATCTCCTTTCAGATGTCCCATCAGCTCCGCGTAGAGGAACTCCTGGACAAAATTAAATCAAAATACTCCGACGTATCCGCCCAGCTTTCCGGGGCAAGAGCGCAGCTCTCCGATATCGACACCAAGGTCGATAGAATCGAGCAGGCCGTCAAAAGTACCAACAACCCGCATAATGCACCACAGACCTTCCCCAGACAAGACATGTCTGCGGCGCACCGGATATTTTTCGGGCGCCAGAGTGTTGTCACTGACATCGCCTCCCTTCTGTCCCGGGAAGATACATCCCGGGTGTGCATCACTGGGGTGGGAGGAATGGGAAAAACAAGTGTAGCGCTCGCCGTCGTCCATAGTCCCGCCGTGAAGGATATTTTCCCAAACTATCGTTTCTGGGTCCCTTGCGTCGAGGCGCTATCAGCTGATCTTCTGCGCCGCATTCTGTACACTCAGCTTCGGATCACAGCGGACTCATACGACAGCCTCGATCCCCTCATTAAAGAGCTGAGCTCTTCGAAGGAACGACGGCTTTTGCTTCTCGACAACTTCGAAACCCCTTGGCTTTCTGGCGATAATCAGGATAAAATCACTGATATCCTGGTTCGGCTGACTGCGTTACCACATATCGCACTCATCGTTACCATGGCTTCCCAATTTCCTCCCTCTGAGGAGAGTGTTGAATGGCAACACCGCCCTCTCCTTCCATTGGACGCAGCCGCGGCCCGGGACACCTTCCAGCGCTTATATCCGGGTACAGCTAATGCACCAAAACTCGACGAGCTTTTGACGGCTGTCGGCCACATACCTCTGGCTATTACCCTTATGGCAGCCGATGGAAAGCATTCGCAAGCGACCCCAAAAGACCTTTTGAAGGAATGGAGAAAGGCAGGAACGGAGATGAACTCCACTATGGATTGTAGGATCGGCTTGTCGGTGCAGCAAGTGGAATCAAACCCCGACGCGTTCGAACTTCTCGCCATCCTCTCCTTGCTTCCCGCCGGTACGACTGGCGATAACCTCCGCTGGTGGGCACCTACTCTTACCTCGCACCCTGCCGCAGTTGTCGCATTGCGCACAGCCGCACTCATTGAACAAGACGATAGCGGTGATTTCGGAAGCTCCCGCATTTTTCTCCGCCCCACAATCCAATCGTACATGGCTCAAAAGAGTCGCATATCGACCAACGTGCAAAAACAGGTACACGAAGCCTGTTATAGATTTGTCCTCGAACGTAAATCTATCCCCGATGACGCGAATTTCAGACGGGATCTACAGGAGTTGGCGGGTGAAGAGACAAACATTCAGGGTCTCCTGATGCAGATTAATGCCAGCGACATGCGCCTACATGCCCTCGATGCGCTTATTGCATTTGCCCTCTATCAGTCCTGGACAAAGCCCAGCACCGTGGTCGCCACGCATGCGCTGGGGCTCGCCAGCGCAGCCAAGGACTCCCGTCGTGTCGCTGAGGCACATGAATGTTTGGGTAAAATATTTCTCAAACTCGACCGCTATGAAGACGCCTGTCAACATTTCGAAGACGCCCGCCGGTATTTCAAAGAATCCCACTGCGGAGCAGATCGCATACGTGCAGGTGACTGTTCAATGCAGTTGGCGGACGGCTGGCGGCGTATTTGGAAATCTACGGACGAAGTTCGCGCACTTGTTTATGAAGCACAGGCCGACCTCTCTCACGATGCGTCCGATGAATACCACATCGCCCTTGGTTTGCTTGGGGTCGGGTACTTCCTTTGGTGGGAGGGATCCACTAGTGCATCTCTCGAGACACTTTCCGGTGCAAAACGATTGTTGGAGACGCTCGATCGTTCGACTCCAGCAAGCATTGCTTGGTGTCTCTATCTGATGGGACGGTGTCATGCACAGGGCAGGAACTACTCAACAGCTCTATCCACTGCAAAGCAGGGGTTAGTCAAAGCCGAAGAAGCTGGGGATGATGATCTCATCTGGAATACGTTGAATCGCACTGCGATGTATCTCATGATGTTGTCCTCCCATGATGAATCGCTTGACTTCGTCCAACGATCCCTTTCACTCAGTCGGGCGCTGGGTGCTCCCCTTTCGACTGCTCAGGATTTAGAGCTTCTTGGTTACAACTGTGCAGCGAAGATGGATCTCCAAGGAGCACGAGCTGCCTACGAGGCTGCGCGGGTACACTTTGCCTCTATTGCAGACACAGAGATCGGGGAGTCAGGTCAGGCAAGATGCAGTGACAACCTCGTGAAAATGGAGGGCATGGAGGACGGTGATAAAACTGGACTTCTAGGGTTGGTCCGGTTGAAGAAGCCCTTACCACTTGACTGAGCATGTACAAAATTTGATTATATTTTCTCGCGGCACGGCTATCATGCTCACAGCCGGACTTTGTGTACCAGCATTCTGACATCTGTAAATGCATCCATAAGAACTACGTATACATATTCACTCACTGGCGCGAGCACCATCTCAAAACGGAAAATAGGCGTCCGCCGGGGGGTCACGGACGCCGACCGACTATCGAGCTTCATGTGCAGCAGGGGCACCTCCATGAACAGCGGCACCAGCAGCCCGAGAGGATGATCACGTAAGCGACGACGACGGCCCCAGAGACGAGCGATGAGCACGGTGCCCCCCCGCGCCCCCAAGGGAGCCGGAGGAACGTGTTGCCCATCGTGACGCTTGTCTAAGTACGTATCAGCTCGGGCAACCTTTGAGCAAAGGAGATACATACGCACGCTCCTGCGGGTGAGCCGATGAAGCTTGGGAACGACGCGAACTCGAGCGTGATCTCCGACATGAGGGGGCGGCCGGAATCCACATGCAAATCTATGGTATGGTAGTCAGGCTCAGGAAATCGGAGAGCAGGCACGAGGCGTAATGACCTTAAATCGACACCAGTGATCGCGAGGGACGCAAAGGGCGTGCACGCTGCGGAGCATACGTTCCACACCCCCGAAATCCACCTGCACCACGGGCGCGGCAGCACCTCGGAGCGGGCTAGAGCACCGACGTCCGCTGGGGGTCGCACTCCGCGTCCTCCTCTTGGCTCTATGCCATGCACACGGCGCCCGGCACAACCCCCTCTCCACATCCGCTAACCCACCCACATCCGCGACCTGCGGGATGATATCGAGAGCGAAGGCGAACGGGAGGACTCATCATCGTCCCGCGGATACCAGTCGGTCGATCGGCCCCGCCCCCACTCGAAGCCCGAAAGCACCCGTATTCGTTCCTTTCTTCTTCCTTTTCCTCCCTTTCTTTTCTTGATTTGGAGAGGCACGCGACGCGCGACGCGCGAACGCGAACGAGCCGAACCCAACGCCGACGCCGATTCAGTAAACGAGGCTCTGTCGGCTACGCGTCCCACTGACTGAGCAATGCCAACGTCGATGCCAACGCCGGCGGGCGCCAGCAATGAGGCGAGGAGGCGGGTGTAGGGACGTTCGCCGCGTCGCCCCCGCCAGCATTCGTGCGAAGGGCCGTAGCTACTAGTATAGCCGCAACACCCTACGGCGCTCGCCCCGTTGTGAGCCAAGTGTCCCGCTCCTTATGCATCTCCTACCTCTCATTCCTACCACCGCCCAACTCCTATATATCTCCCATTCACCACAAACGCACATCACACCCTCACATGCCCCTTATGCATCGCGCGCCAAACAACAAAAACGTCTCGAGGAATGTGTGAGGCACGAGGTGTGTCGAACATTTCCCCTCGACTAATGCTAAAGCCAGGTCGATGTCGATGTCGATATAAGATCGTGCGATTGTGGGGAGGCCTCGTCTCAGGCAGGAGGAAGGTGAGCGCCCTAGACCGACACCGACACCGCGGCAGCTTTGGTGGTACTGGTGATACTGGGGGCGAGAGCAACGCAAGGGCGAGGTCGTGGGCGAGGCGGCGATGGCGATGGCGACGAAGGCGAAGGTGAGAAACGCGAGCCCGGGCGCAGGCGTTCTGCGAAACGGGGAGCGGCGGCGCAGATGCCGGGATCATCGTTGTCGAGTACTCGAATTCGAATCTCGTCGTCGTCGTTCTTCGACTCCTCATGCATATGCACACCCCACCCCACCCTGATGCCCACCCAAATGCCGACGCCGGGGATCGAGAGGGCGATGGGCGTCCGGGCTAACGCGACGTCTCCTTGAGGACCGTACTAGAAGCTTGGCCGAGTCCGATGATGCACCCAGCGCCGGGTACCAGAGCCAATGGACACGTACATCTGCGGCGCTGTCTTGCTAGCAGCCACGCACACTTTGAGCCCCAGTACTGACGCGTTGCGGCCTGGGAGTCCACCAGTGCTGGAAACAAGTACAGTCTCCATGTATAACAGTAGCTGTAGTCACTGTGAGTAACATGGCGGCGGGCGAAGGACAGAGGGGTTACTTACAGACGAAGAAGAGAGGTTACAGCCGTGACGAAGGGATGGACCACGCTGTGGGGCGACTTTGCAATTGAGATGAAACATTTGACTCGAGAGGACTGGGACGGGAGTGGCGCCCGACTCGAGGAGTTGCCGACGTCAGACTTGGATCCGTGGTCCGTGGGGTAGAGGAAGGTCCGCGCTACGAATACGGGTGATGCATTGAAAGGGCGTGGATGAAGGGCCGATTTGCGTTGGAGTCTGGTAAGGCGCGATGATGAGGGTGTACACGTCCTGGGAACACTCGACTGCGTACGCCATCCTATCCCCGCCGCCCTGCGCCCTTCGAGCACAGTGTCAGTGTGCTCCGAATATATCGAGGGCAGCAGCTCGATATCGACCCTCCCTTTGCCGAGCAGATAAGTATGAGCGGCGTACGGTCGCGGAAACACGCACATCCATCCATACATCGTCCGAGTCAAGCCCGCCGCCTGTCCCCGTCATCCCCGTCATCCTCATGATCAGCCAGACTCAAAGCCGCCGCCACCCTCCTTCGCCCACCGCTCCTCATCCCCCGCCCGCCCCTTGTCGGGTACGCATGAAACGCGCTGCCCGGGAGTCTTGGTGACGTAGCATTCAGGAACGCAGCGACGAGGGCGGGGCCTCCCCACAGCACTGGCGGAAGGCGTTCGTCCGTCCGAAGCGGCGCGCGGTCGCTATCCCGCATTGACGTGTGTGCGATCCGCGGGCGCCTGCGTTCGAATCCTCGCCCTGGCACCTCGGCGTCGATTTTGAGCACAAGCTACTGCAGGAGTGGGCAGCGCACGGCGAGTTCCCAGAATGCGTCACGTCGGGGAGAGGGCGGGGGAGGCGCATGCCAGGGGAGAGGCGTGGCGGCAGAATGGTAAGCCCGACACGTCGCGGTCGCCGCCGGCGTCCGTGAGGACGAGGACGAGGCGCAGCGCGTCGATGTCGACGCGGAAGGTCTGCGGCATGCGGTATAGAGATACGGGTGCGGGCGAGGCAAACTTCGTGAGGTGGGCTCCCGCGAACGCGAAGGTGAGAAACCCGGTCCGTTCTGCGACACGACAATCGCCCATCGTCGTCCTCATGGTCGTCCCGACTCCCGAGTCAGGATTCCTCATGCATATGCGCATCCGACGCCGGGGATGCGTGTGGATCGTACGGTGCTGAGGAGGCTGAGTCCGAGGACATGTATGTACATTTAATGCAGGCGCTCGCGACAACAACGTCGAACCTAGAAACGCACTTCAGCCTTGGAAGTCCACCGGCGCCGGAAGGAATCAAGTACAGTCTCCGGCTGAAGTTGCAGTTAGTTGCGTGCCGGGAGACGGACGGAAGACCGGTGGTACATACTTGAGATAAAGCAGCCGATGCACGAAGTGCCAGTTTGTAAACAATTGACTCAAAAAGAATTGGGACACCGACTCGAGGAGTTGCCTCCGTCAACGCGTCCGTATCTCCGTCGACTTGTACTGGCTGGTACATCCGACATGCGCCCACCATCCTACTCCATAGCGCCTTCTTCTACCCCACGTGAGGTCTGCGAGAGTCGCGTCGAGACGGAGGTCAGTGCATTAGATTTGAGAGTCGGTGGATCGCTTTTGGCCATCTTCTTGTCGTCCAAAAACAAGGCGCAAGTGCAGGATCGTTGCATACATCGAATCGTCGACGCCGGGAATGGGAGCCAGCGAGAGCCCACTCCCACGGTATTCCAACTCCGCTTACACACAGCCGATCTGAATTTCATTGGAATGTAGACTAGGTAGATGGTGAATAAAGTAACTTTCCGATAGATGGCGCCATAAGGCGAAATGTCAGCCACTCGTCGACCTATAAATTAAAAATGCGCATAGGACTGTTTCCTCAGAATTGTGTCGCTTCTTTTCCTCTTCTACCTTTTCGACCGCAACCGCACGCCGACCACGAAGGGATGGGGGCAGGTTTTTTCTGTTGGCCGAGCACAAATCTGTACCTGCGGGAGAGTCTCACGCGGATGAATGAGGTGTGGGGGACTATGGGGGCAGGTTTTTTCTGTTGGCAGAGCACAAGTTTGTACCTGCAGGAGAGTTTGACCGCACGCCGGGACGGATTAGAGGTGTGGGGGGGGCAGGTTTTTTCTGTTGGCCGAGCACAAATTTGTACGTGCGGGAGAGTCTGGCCGTACGATGGGATGGGAGATTTGATGGGACGCGGGTTTTTTCTGTTGGCCGAGCACAAATCTGTACCTGCAGGAGAGTCTGACCACGACGGGATGGATTAGAGGTGCGGGGAGAATTTGTGGGGACGCGGTTTATCTTCTGTTGGCCGAGCACAAATCTGTATCGCAGGAGAGTTTGACCGCACGCCGACCACGACGGGATGGATGAGAGGTGCGGTGAGATTTCATGGGGCCGAGGGTTATTTTTTGTTGGCCGAGCACAAATATGTACGGAGAAGAGGTCCCACAGAAGGGCCGGACACCCTCGCACTCCCTTGCCGCGGGCTGTGGGCTTATGGCGAGCGCTTCGGCGCGAGCTGACCAAATGTGCGTTTGAAAACAATCCATTTTTAGTTATACATGTAGCTACAACAGCGTTTAGCTTCTTTGCGAAATAATCTGTTCGACTTTCCAGTCATATTGAGTTGAAAAGATGCGCGAAATTTTCACCGAGTCGCTGTGGGGCTAAACTTGGCCTGCTTCCGTATGTGAAATTACCAGCCCGGGTTGGAGATCGAGGTAGCAGACAAGAAAACACGCGGAGATCATCCGACACACCTGTTATAATCCCCACCCAGTTGGAGTTGAACCGATTGAACACGTTGAGAAAAACTGTAGAGATAACTTCCAGCGAACCTACACCTGGCGGAGAAATCGCATCTTCAAAAAATATCCCGAGACAAGACCTGGATACAAAACACACGAACGTGGGCTGCCTTCGCAACCGTGCAGAGCGAAAAATATATAAACAAGGTCGCTTGCGCCCCGGTCCTATTAGCGGGGGCGGTGACGGGAATGGGAAGTGGGGGCTGATGTTGCCGACTACGGAGAGGATCCATGAAGAATTGGCCTCTGCTTGAGATTGAGGAGCTGAGATGGGCACGGGAGCCTCGACTTCTTCGGTGCTAGACTCTAGTGGCATCTCGTCTCCAGAAATTTAAAATCGCACCACGGTCAGATGAAATTGGCGGAGAATAAAAATTGTAATCACCTGAAGCCCCAATTTATCGACGAGCTCCTCAACCGAGCGACTCAGAGCCGATGGTACCTGGAGCTTGTGGAGGTTTCCGGTTAAGGGCGTTTTGATGGTTATGTAATACCGCGGCCGTTTGCGTCCCGACTCTTTTGTAGGGTGTCTACGACGTGCCTCGAATAACAGCGAATAACCTGGGGCGCCCATCGATTTCAGCCGTAATAGAGAAATCCACGTCCAAGAACTTGGAAGATAGCAAGGGTCTGGCTCAGCGCTCGAGCTCGAGCTCGGTCGATCCACTAGCACGCCTCCCTTCGGTCCAAATTCCAATGCCTTTCCCCAACCAAATCCACAATTTACCTTTCTCCATAACGAAAGGACCGATTTGGGACCGATACATTCATCTCACTGTGGTTCGCTGTCCATAATTGGGAAGGCTTCAACAGACTTCTGGATTCAGCACATCGCTCTCACCGCGACGACAGAGTCATCACCGTTGCGTGTCCACAGACGCCCCAATTCAAAAGTACGTAGACAGATACGGGCATCTTGGCCGTCCTTGGAACTCTGAAACCCTCAAAATCGTCGAAATACTCCCGAAAGCTACGTTCGATCATATCCTTGTCAACCCTGCAACATTGATATTGAAAGCTCGTCTGGCTTTGCGCGTACAGTACTGCATTGTCGCCGTTGTGGGGAATGACTCTCTCAGCGCTCATCGTCGCCTGTTTACGGATGCAATCGTGTCGCAGCACGCAGTTGATCCGCAAGATCCACCGTTGAACTACGAGTGCCTTGCGGGCGGATGTCTTGATCCGCAACCTCTGTCGCAGCATTCCATCCGCCCGGGCCACAGCTGCGTAAACTCCACCTTGAAGCAGGCCAGTAAGTAGCATGGTATGACGTTCTCGGCACGCAGCCGGCACCAACCACAGCCCACTCAAAATTGGCGCACGAATAAAAAATGCGCGCGATAAAAGTGAACGCGTCAGACTCGCGTTCGTTCGGCAGCGGCACTGCGCATTGACTTTGAGCGTCTGTACAGTTTTGCGGTAAATTTTTTTGATACAGGACGCCGCTCATTACTCCGATGCTGTCTCTCCCAAAAAAGTATAAATACTGGGCGCGGCCTTCAAGCTGGAACGAAAACCAAAAACAAACATCTCCACCATGCTCTTCTCCCGCTCCCTCTCTCTGTTCTTCGCAATTGGCGGAACATATGCCTCCTTCCATGACTTCGGCATCCCCGCATCCCAAGCGACTGTCCAAGTCAGGGTCTTCCATCCCGGGAACCTGACCCTCGTGAACGCCACGAGCGACTTCATCACGCCCGTCCTCCCAGGACGCGAAACCGTCGTGTTCCCCCAGTACGCCTTCCTCGTGGAACACAACGCGACCCAGACACGCCTCATGTTCGACCTCGGCGTGCGCACGGACCCCGCAGGTTTCGTTCCCATCCTTTCTACGGCCCTCGCGTCCGGCGAGTTCGTACTGGACGTACCCAAGGACATCACGGAGCTACTCAAAGATGGAGGGATCCCCCTGGAGAGTATCGACACGGTCATTTGGAGGTGAGCGGCCTCTCGTTGAAATTTAACTTAGCGGCCAGCGCATTTATTCTTTGCCCGTAGTCACGCACACTTTGACCACATCGGTGAGAACATCCTCTTCCTGCCTAGTGCCCGAAATGTGAACCTGACCTAACGAAAATATACTGCTAGGTGACATGTCGAAATTCCCCAACACGACCAACCTTATCATCGGACCTGACACCAACACGGCGACCTTTCCGGAAGATCCCAACGCGACTCTCCAAGCAAGCGATTTTGCGTACGTTATCCTCGGTTTTGACCTGTAGCGATGAAAGTTAATTACCCGTAGCGGACGCAACGTCACCGAACTCAGCTTTGCGACTACGAAATTGACCTTCTCCGGCCTGGCAGCCATCGACTATTTCGGCGATGGGAGTTTCTATCTCCTCGACACGCCAGGTGTAAGTGCTTTTCAGCGCCTCCATGTCCACTTTGCGGTCTTCTCATTACGGCGCGAACCTTTAGCACCTCCCGGGACACATCAGCGCCCTCGCGCGCGTCACCCCGACGTCCTTCGTCTCCCTCAGCGGCGACGTCTTCCACCACGCCGGCCAAGCGCGTCCGCGCCCCGCTTTCCAAGCCGCCTTCCCCTGCCCCGCGCACCTCCTCGAAGAAACCAAAACCACCATCTCCACCTCCTTCTTCTGGTCGCATAACTCGCAGCTCGGGTCCTTCGACCTCCCCTCGCGCGCCGCGCAGCTGCTCGCCATCTCGGACCTCCCGGGCTCGTTCTACGCGGACCCCGTGACCGCGCAGGTCTCGCTCGAGAAGGTCGCGACGTTCGATGCGGATGCAGACTTTTTCGTGATCGCGTCGCATGATTTCAGCGTTGTTGGGAAGCTGCCGTATTTCCCCGACTGGATCAATGGGTGGAAGGCGAGCGGGCTGAAGGCGGCGACCGTGTGGGGCTTTGTGGACGAGGAGAACCCGGCGTTTGTGTTCAGTCCTACGTGAGTGATGCTTGCTTTCTACCCGCCGTGAACCTATCTCATTTCATGTTGTAGTAATGCGACGAACTGAGTCGATTGGGAATTGAAGGTAGTTGAGGTACCTATGTAGAACTACTACCTGCCCACTCTGACTGAAAACAATAATTATTCAATACACATTCAATGGTTGAACCCGACCAGTGTCGGTACTTGATGAACGAGTGGAGCGTTTCGATGTATTTTCTATCTTTAACAAACACTGTTGCATATTGTCAAAATTGGAGAAGGCGCAAATATTCAGTACTCGGTGCGCTCTGGGCCTCAGGCCTCAGGCCGTATATGAAAATCTGGAAATAAGTGCAAGAGAAGTTAGCCCAAAGACGATGTAAAGAGGCTAGGCAGCGATGTGATTCCGCTTTTGAGTTCCGATATACATGTCCAGCCCATCCGCGACCAGTTCTCGCAGTCCAGCGAGGACGGTTGCCGGGGGCTCTAAGATTCGCCCGCCAGAATTTAACTTGAAATCGGTGATGTGGGAGCGCCGAATGGAGAGTATGTGTAGGACATCTGTCCAGGTGGATCTGGAAATCGAAAACGAGGGGTTGATTGCGTAAACACGCAGGGAGCGGAGATTGGGGAGGAAGTGGGATGGCGATGCCAATAGAAGAGCAAACAATTGCTTGAGCGTGTCCGTGGATGGATCGTGCAATTCAAAGCACTCGAGAATAGGCGCAAGACGAGGAAGGTCGTCCAAGAATCGGATAAAATCTGAATCGTTCGCAGCTATGGTCAGTGCCAGCAGGGGTGGCGACGACCGTTTCAATAAAGCGATAAGATCGTTCGAGGAGCTTCCGCTCAAGGGGAGGGCGAGCGTCTGTAGGGCAGGTAGTGTGAGGTTCTGGAGGATTTCGTCGCTCGACGAATCATAAATGCCTCCAAAGTTAAAGTGTCGTAAAGATGGGAGGATGATTATGTCTGCGTTGTAACCGGAGGGGAAGAACGTGGGGGAGACATCCTCGAGCGTGCATTCGATGAGGTTGGGGGCAAGCTGTAGGATCGTCAAAAAGTGAAGAGAAGAGCATTCCAGGTGACTGCAGCGAAACGGATCGCTTGTAGCGCCAATCTTCAGCCTTTCCAGAGAGGCGAAGGGTGCCAGCCGGCTCAAAACTTCCACACTGTCTCCTGCCTCAAGGTATAATTCGATGTTCCTGAGCTGCTGGGTGTGTCGAAGGACGATGTTTTCGATGTTTTTACCGATACTCCCATGAAAGGAGATAGATAAAGGCCGATTACGCGCGCGTTGAAGCCAGGCTTCCAGGAGTCTCGCGAAACCGTTGGGGCGTGGAAAGAAGACATGGATGGACTCCCACAGCTGAGGGGTGGACAATGCTATAGCGGTCCATGCGCAACAAATATTGAGAAGGACCATGGGAAAGTGGTTGGCTCCAGGCTCCGGGCGGGAGGGGATGCATTGAACGAAGATTTCGGACGAAATCTCAAGAGGCAGCCGTGCTATTGGATCGACAGCGGTGCCACTGAGTTCGGTATAGTGTAACTCCAAATTTTTCGGGCTCCCATTTCTCAAATGGATAGCATTGGCGGGCGGAGGCTCAATGCGCGCCTCGACTTCTGCGGCGCTGGACTTCATCCCAGAATTTTGCGTCCAGGAACCTGAAACGCGGCATTGTCAGATGTGAAAGAGAAATAACATAAAGTGTAAGCACCGATTTGTTTTCAAGGAGCCCAGCCAAGCGGGAAGGGATTTCCACCGTTCTGGTGGTGGAGGGTCCGCTCAACGCCCGTTTTGATGGTTATGTCATATCACGGCTGTTTGCGTTCAACGCAAACAGCCGTGATATGACAACCTGCAATTGGCTCAACTCTTGATTTCTTGAGTTTCGTTTCTTCCAAACGGGTCCGGAGGTCGAAGGACCGATACTTATAACTTTAAAGAACAAATCCAAAAGAAAAATATAAGAAAAAAACTGTCACTGGTTTCCTCCGTAGTTAATGCGACGAACTAAGTCGACTGGGAATGGATGGTAGTTGAGGTAACTACGTAGAACTATTACCTGTCCACTCTGGTTGGAAACAATTTATCATTCGATGGTCGAACCCGACCAGTGCTGGTACTCGACGAACATATTTTCTATCTTTAACAAACACTATCAATATTGTAAAAAGTGGAGAAGGCGCAAATATTCAGTACTCGGCGCACTCTGACGCTCCGGGCCTCAGGCCGTATATGAAAATCTGAAGATAAGTGCAAGAAAAATCAGCCCAAAGACGATGCAAAGAGGCTAGGGATGTGATTCCGCTCTCTAGTTCCGATATAGATTTCCATCCCATCCGCGGCCAGTTCTCTCAGTCCAGCGACGACGGTTGCCGGGGGCAGTAAGAGCCGCCCGCGAGATGTTAACTTGAAATCGGTGATGTGGGAGCGCCGAATGGAGAGAATGTGTAGGACGTTTGTCCAGGTAGATTTAGAAATTAGAAACGAGGAGTTGCTCGCGTAGATACGCAGGGAGCGGAGATTTGGGAGGAAGTGGGATGGGGATGCCGATAGACGAGCAAACAATGCCTGGACCACATCCGTGGGCGGATATAATTCCAAACACTCCAGAGTGGGCAAAAGACGAGGAAAGTCGTTCAGGAATGGGACAAAATCTGGATCACTCGTGTCGCCTATGGTCAGTGCCAGCAGGGGTGGCGACGACCGCTTTAAGAAAGTGATAAGATCGTTAAGGGAGGTTTCGAACACGCGGAGGACAAGCGTCTGTAGAGCAGGTAGTGTGAGGTTCTGGAGAATTTCGTCGTGAATCGGAGAATCTGAAATGCTCCCTAAGTTCAAGCGACGTAAAGATGGGAGGATGATTATGTCTGCGGAGTTGTGACTGTTGAGGAAGAACATGGGGAAGATATTCTCGAGAGTGCATTCGACAAGGTTGGGGGCAAGTCGTAGGATCGTCAAAATGTGGAGAGCAGAGTATTGTCGGTCATCCCAGTAAAGATTGGGATCGCTTGTAGCCCCAATCTTCAGCGTTTCCAGAAAGGGGAAGGGTGCCAGCTGGCTCCAAACTTCCACATCTTCTCCATCAAGGTATATTTCGAGATTCCTGAGCTGCTGCGTGTGTCGAAGGACGATGGATCCGATATCTTCACGGATACTTCCATGAAAGGAGATGGACAAAGGCTGATTACGCGCGCGCTGAAGCCAGGCTTCCAGGAGTCTCGCGAAACCATTGGGGCGTTGTGGTGGTGGGCGAGCGGCCCCCACCACACCGGCTTGGCCGTGTTTGGCGGCGGCCTCCTGTAGATTAGTCAGCCTTGTGTGTAGATCCCGCCACATCCATTGCTCCGGCGCCCTCTGCCCTTGCGGCCTCCCTGCGACTAGTGGCCTACTCCAGCGTGGAAAGACGACATCGATGGAGTCCCACAGCTGAGGGGTGGATAATGCTATGACGGTCCATGCGCGACAAATATTAAGAAGGACCATGGGAAAGTGGTGGGCCCCAGGCTTCGGGCGGGAGGGGATGCATTGAACGAAGATTTCGGACGAAATCTCAAAGGGCAGCCGTCCTATTGGGTCGAGGGTGGTGCCAGTGAGTTCGGTATCTTGTAGCTCCAAATTTGCCGGGCTCCCAGTTCTCAAATGGATAGCATTGGCGGGCGGCGCCTCGACTTCTGCAGCGCTAGACTTCATCCCTGAATTTTTCGTCCAGGAACTTGAAATGCGGCATTGTCAGGTGTGAAAGAGCGATAACATGAACTGTGAGCACCAATTTGTTTTCAAGCTGCCTAGCCGAGCGGGAAGGGAGTTCTACTGTTTTGGTGGTGGAGGCTTCGGTCAAGGCCCGTTTTGATGGTTATGTCATATCACGGCCGTTTGCGTTCAACTCGTTGAATTTCGCTCAACTCTTGATTTCTTGAGTTTCGTTCTTTCAAACGTCTTGGGCCAATTCGGAGGGCCGATACTTACTTCAACTTTTAAAGCACAAATTCAAAAGTAAAATGACAGAGAAAACTAGTCACCAGCACAGCCAAGGTTTCTCAAGCTTGATAAAATCAGGTTTTCGAGCTGCCGGAGGTCAAGTGTGTATCCCCTGGTAGGTTCTCTTGGATGGAAATCAACACAAAGGACGGGGCGAACAAACCTTGATCCTGAAGGTTCGGCGAACCGGTCCGGTCTCCCTAGCTCCTTTCTTCTCATCTTCCATCATCTCCATTGTCTCAAGTCGTAACCTACAACCTCGGACTCAGAGTGTTGCAAAATCCGACGCTTAGACTCAACTGGCACTTCCACCACTGGTAGTGACGTCTTGGTCGAGATTATATCATTATTTTCTCTCTCCCTCTGATTTTATTTTGCAGAATGTCCGCCGAGGAGTTGAGGGTGCACATTCAAGACCTTTCAGGAGAAATAGAACTTCAAAAGGTGGTGCTAAAGACTTTGGAGGACAGCAAGGTTCTGGCTCAGCGACAGCTGAACGCAGTCCTCGATCCAGTGGCACGGCTCCCTTTCGAAATTTCGTCCGAGATTTTCTTGCAATGCATTCCCCCGCAGCCAGAGCCGAAATCCGACGATGCCCCCCTACTTCTTCTCAGTATCTGCAGCGCTTGGACTGATATAGCACTGGCCACTCCGGCTTTGTGGGCTGCCATCCGTATCGTTCCGCCTCGCAAAGGCCTTGACAAAAGCATGGAAACCTGGTTTCGACGCGCGCGGAACCAACCATTGTCTATCGCTATTACCGGAAGCTTCTGGGGGTGGGATAATAGCGTCGCCACCATCTTGCGGCAGCAAGCACGACGAATCAAAGATCTCGAAATAAGTGACACGGACCTTATTTTCGGAGGCATGGGGCCAGACTCCCTACCCTCCCTCAAAGTCCTCACGAGTGTTTGTGGTTCAATTCCCAACATTCTCGGCATACTGCGTTGTGCCCCGACCATTGTCAACTGCACGCTTACCGAGTTTCGCCCCGTCGGAAATTTCTGCGACATCGAAACGCTCGTCCTCCCGGCTCTGCGCGAACTGGATTTCGGGAATTCTATCGACGGCGAACAAGCCGTCGCAATCTTGAAACATCTCATATTGCCTGCCCTGCAAACTCTACGCCTTCCCGGGCACGGGTACAACATCTCCCATCCCGATCTCGCTTCTTTCTTGAAGCGATCGTCGCCACCGCTCCACACATTTAGCATTGGGTATCCTACTGCGGGCTTGACCAACCACCAACTCGACGAGTATATTCGTCCTGTGCCCACCATCACGCATTTTCGCTTGACCCCTCCGGACGAGGTACTGTTGAAGGAATTGTTCGACCAGTTGGCGCACCCCTCCTCCAGCCTGCTCCCGAATCTCCGCCGTCTGGAGATCGAAATGCGCTCATTTGTTGGTGCGTGGACGTGGACGACCGTCCTCCGTGCGCTCTCTGCCCGACGCTCGCAAGTTACGCACTTCACGTTCTTGTGTGCAGTTGATCTCGATTTCCCGATCCCTGATAAGGAGATGTTTGATGCGTTGGAGAAGCTGGAGGCGGATGGGATGGAAATATACATCGGAACTGCAGAGCGGGTTTTTTTCTCCGTTTAATCGTGCAGCAATGGATTTCGGTTGACGTCGCGGAAACTGTTCGAACGACGCGTACGTTGATCAGGAACGAAAAGGGTGAGCGGGAAAGCAGGCTTGGAAACTTTAGCCTTGATTAACTGGACTCAAGGTGAATACGCACCTCCCTTCGCAACGAATGTTTGAAATCCAAGTCAAGCCCAATCCGATTTTTCCCGAACTCAAATTTGCCGATGATATGTTTAAGCTGGCTGATCAGTGTTGCGATTCTTCTGGACCGTTGTATCCTAACTGAGCATCTTCGGGGTCGAACCGTCTGTCATCGACTCCTCGACATGGAACGGTAACACGACGTTCAAAACGCGCATTCAACACGAGTCGGTGATTGGCCTCAATAGTGATAGCGTGAAGTATAGGCTCAGTGCTAGGTTCCTGGATTACGAAAGTTACGGTACGTATGTGACCTCGCTACTGGTATTATACCCATCCGTCGCCGCATAATTAACGGCGGTACTCCGTCACCGAGACTTGCGCAAAGAGCGGCGGATCTGTTTACATACGGACACCGGTCAGGAGACCGCTCTGGGTTTTTATCTGCGCTCGACTAGCGCCTGGCCAGCTGAGCAAACCAACTTCGGCTAGATGAACTTTAAAGTAAAAGATGTTGTAGATGATGATGATCTTTGGTTATCGCGCTCCCTATCTGCATGGTCCTTCCGCATTTGCAGGCATTTGCCGGGTCACCCCAGGTGCACATACCTTCCCGATTAATGTCAATTAAACAAAGACGGAGGTAAATTTACCATGACGACGTTGGATCGGTGAGCGGGAGCATTTCCCTCTTAATTCCCTACCACCACCATCAAGCTATAATTCGTGCCTCTGCTGTGCAATCCACGCTCCTTTCCCACTCTCTTTCGACAATATTTTTCTCGGTTTTACGCGCGACCCTGAGCAGCCCC
Organism: Mycena galericulata; assembly: GCA_029289565.1. Lineage (NCBI taxonomy): Eukaryota > Fungi > Basidiomycota > Agaricomycetes > Agaricales > Mycenaceae > Mycena > Mycena galericulata. The sequence goes on along the minus strand of JARKIA010000130.1, from coordinate 175,424 downwards.
TGGGATTTGTTTCCGTCGGAGGCTGATCATTTGACGGAGAGCATACGGAGATAGCTACTTAGGTCAGCATTACGGTACGTTGATGTTTTTGTTTGTTCCCGAATCCTTCTTCCTTTTCCCATCTTTTGCCGGGACCCCCCAGTAAAGGCAAGACACGAGGCAGAGGCCGTCATTACACGAGGCTCCCGCGCTCCTACTCGAGCAGGTGTAGCTTTGGCCTACTCTTCGTTGTCGCGTCTCTTGCGGAAAGGCAGACTCGGAAAAAAATCCCAAAAAAAAAACGCGCCACTCGTCCCATCTACGCCCCCCACTGTGGACCTTACGCAACTTACTGACTATTACGCGCCTCCCTTACACGAATGTCACGACAACCAACCACAGACTCGCCTACAAACGGCTCCTCCGCCGCCGGGGTCGAGTCGCTGCTCGAGCAACTGCAGGCCGAGAACTCGGAGGAACCGTCCTCAGGCTCCCCGCACCGCAGAATGTCCAAGGATTCCGAAGGCTACCCTTCCTGGCTTCCCAAGCGACCCCTGCATCCCGCGCCAGCCTCCACCTTCCAGTCGTCGGTGCACGAGGCTGGTCCAAGTGATCAGCCCTTCGTTGGCGGCCGGAAACCAACACCGCGCTCTGTGCGCATCGTTAGCCTCCAAGACGCGTCGAACGCGGAGAACGACCGCAGGGAACCCACCGACCAAACCAGAGTCGGCATACCGCCTCCTCGCGTTTGGTCGAGGGGAATGGGAACACCCTTATCGCCCACCCTATTCTCATCTCCAGACGACACTCAGCCTCGTGCCCCGCAGCCCAAGTTCCGCACGAAAGGGCTCAATCTGGATCATCTACTCAGTCCCAGTCTCAAATTCCGTCTTTACTTCTACTTCTTTCCCCTCCTCGTCTTCGCGCACATCCCCCTTCAGACGTTCTTCGACTTCAATGCTGTCTTCATGTTGGTTCAGTAAGTTAACGCATCGATCATGATCCGTTAATTATGGCTAACGCCGATCGACAGGATCTCCAAGTTCCCAAACCCTGATGCGCCTGGGGTGCCCGGTTCAGGCAAGAATTGGGCGTTGGCCGCAGCTGCCTACGCCGCTTGCTGGCTAGTTTGGATTTTCCCCGTTTTCGTTGTATATGAGCTCGTGTATTCTTTCGCCCGCCGATGGCGTGTCAGTGAGTATTTTCTCACACCTCTCCGCCGCCCAATCTCCTCGCTCATATTTTTATCCAGAACGACCTATTATTCTCCCCCTCTACTTGTCCTCCTCTGCCTTCAACTTCGTGTCCATGTCTTCGTATACAAACTTTTGCTTCATGTACCACCTCCGCTACTCCGCTTTCTTCGGGGAAAATGGCAGCCTTCGGGACGGAATGGCGGAAACCTTTTGGTTTTATTCGCAGAATCTGCCGACTGTCGCGTTACTCCTTCCCCGCGCCGGCCTCTCCCTCGCGTTGCTCCTTTCATTCTCGTCTCCCGAGATAGGTGTTGTGGCGCTGGCTGATGCCGGTGTCAGCCGCCGCGACAGCACGTTCTTCCAGTCAGACGGCGCCCTCACAAGCTATGCTCGCGGGGTTCTGTTCGCCAATGCTGCCTGGGCAGCCTGGCGAGCTCTTATCGTACTATCGAGCTGGTGAGACCTTCGCTTCCCGTCATTCTCCGTCCTTCTCATATATCTTGCTTAGGATTGGTCTCTGGGTCGTCAGTGGCTCGGGCTGTGCTGGTCTATGCGGCCCACGTCACCGATGGGAAGAGGACGACGCAGAGAAGACCATGTCCGTCTACAGCGATAACATATCTGACCTGGAGGCGCTGCCGTGGAGCTGGCGCGAATTCACGGCCTTGCGCGTCCAGGAGGCCTTCGACTTCTGCCTAACGGACAAGCCGTCTAGAGCCGCTCAGCGGAAGAAAAATGTGACGGAGAACAGCGAGCTCCTGGGTCCGTTGACGCCGGAGCCGTTTGAAGGGATGGAGCAGGTGCTCGCCGCGGTCGGGTTCCCCTCTGTGCCGGCGCCGGCGCGTCGCGGGGTGCTATCTGGCGATCTCTTCGAGACCCCGTTGTCGCAGAGCGCGCCGGAGTTTGGGGACATCATCCCCAGAGTCGCGAAGCGGTCTTCGAAGGAACGGGCTGCTGGCCCGTCGTCGCCGCTGATGTCACTCCCATACCCCTTCACGACACCGAACGCGCAGATGTCGTCCCAGGATCGCGTGCCCTTCCCACCATCGCCAGGGCCGCCGGACGATAAGGAGTCGAGTGGGAGCTTGGAGGAAGAGGAGGAGGAGGAGGAGGCTGAGGAGGACGAGGACGAGGACGAGGAAGAGGAGGACGAGGAGGAGGGGGAGGAGGAAGAGCTAGTAGAAGCCCCCACGAGTGAAGAGCCGTCTTCAGGGCGCGCGTCTGGTTCCATGTCAAGCTTGGGCCAACCCGTCATCTCCCGCTACCCCTTCCAATTCAGGCGACCAGCTCGTGGTCACAGCGGCTCTTCCGGCGGCGCCTCGCACATATCCCCCGCATCCCACAACACGCGCTCGACGCAATCGCGGGTCTCGCAGGCGACACAGTCCACTGGAAATCGCGAATCGAGCGACTCGCACTCGCCGCGGTCGCAGCACACTGCCAGCTCTGATCAGGCGAGCTCCCGCCATCACAGCGCCGGCGTCATCCCCATGCCCCCGCGGCACCCGCAGCAGGGGCGTACCCGCGGGCGGGCGGGCACGGTCCCAGTACCGTCCGGGTCATTGTCGCCATCTCCCGTAGACTTCCCGCGCGCCGCCAGGCCGCGCACTAGAACGCGGATGGACAGCGGCGTCACGGATGCGTTTGGGTCGGTTCCCGCTGTCGTGCACGGAGGGTCCGATGTGGAGCCAGACATGCTGGATGTGGAGCAGCCGATAGAGCCAGCGGAATCGGAGGGGTCGCACGAGGCTGAGCGGGAGGATCGACTGGGGCTGCTGTCCCTCTCCACCGGCCCCAGCCCCAGGTCGTCGTTCACTGCTCTGCGTCACCGGGCGAGTAACCTGTCGCCTCATCGGCGCGGATACCACGGCTCCCAGTCTGGATCGTCGCATTCCCGGACGCACTCGCATTCTGGCTCGTCGTCGTCACGATCGAGGACCGGCTCCATCTCCGTCGAGGTGCGGTCGCGGGCGCAGTCGTTGCTCCAGAACATCGGGGCTGCGTCGCACTCATCGATTGAGCTCGTCCAACGGCTGCGAGCGAACTCGTCGATGGCGCGGTTAGAGGAAGACTCGTCGGACGGGCGAGCAAATACCCATTCGCGCTCGGGAAGCGGCTCTGACGCGCTCCCGAGCAGCGGCGAAAATCATACATTCGGACATCCCCTGAGAACGGAGTGGCACGATGCGGAGGAGCCATCGCCCACACGGAGCGAAGGGCCGGCGGAAGCTCCTGCTCCCGTAGCTGCGGAATCGCGGCGAGCGTCGCCCTCGCGCCTACAGCCATCCCAGTCCCGGGCATCCGTCTTCACGGCACCTTCGACCCAGCAGCCTTCAGAGCGGACGGTGTCTCGTCCCCCTAGCGCAGAAAGGCTGATGGCTGAGGCTTCCGGCATTCCTATTATCCGCGGGGGTCAGGACAACGGCTCTAGTGCGTCGCTCACAAGCTATCCGGACATTAGCACCGCTCCCCAGTCGTTCGTGACGGCGCCTGCGACCATCGAGGGCGGCACCACGGAATCCAGCGGACGTACGATTTCGAGCTGGGGAGGCACCTCGCACATGGTGGATCGCTCCCAAGGAACGTGGCGTCATCCTGGCCCTGCCTAAACGCGCGTGGCCCCTGCTGCGCAAACTTAAACGTTAAATGTACATCTATCCTTCCTTCTCGGGCTCATTCACCTTCGCATCTTCCCCTTGTCCCCTCTTCCGCAATTCCTCATCATCTAACACTGTGCTCCTTCACCACGTACTTATTAGACCGCATACGCCCTGTATCATATTTCCCTGCCCTCTGCTTCCTCCTCATTCATCACCCCGCCGCGCAGCCCCTCCTCCCTCACCCTGCAATTAACCCTTATTTCACTATTTCCGGTCATCATCATCATGGACTTGGAGTAATCTGGATGGATGGATCATCGATTATTTCTTAGCGCGACAACTATACCTAGCTCCTCTTTACGTGCCGCAACCTACATCCTACTACTTACTTGCCGTTAACCTTAGTGTAGGTGCCATATACTCATCATGCTTCCGCTTCGGAGTCGACTTGGACGCAATCGTCACAGGAGAGCCAGTGACTGAGTGAGGCCTACGAAGGCCGACCGTGAGGAGTGTCTCCACGGTGTTGCGACTGTGGTGACCTCGGTCTCTCGCGAGATAAGGTGGCGAGCGGTCAATAATTCGTGTGTAAACCCCCATCCCAAAAATGCTGCACGCGGGCTGGGATGACTTCGGGCCTGGAGCCGCGGCTTAAGCCGCGGCTAAGCCGAAGCCGCCTAAGCCAGCTGCTTGGAGACGGCTCGGCTCGGCTTGATGATGTGATGGAGCCAGCCGAAGCCGAGCCGCGGCAGCACGACCGTCCATAGTCGTTCATGCTAGTTATAAGGACGCCGTGACTGACATCGTGCAATACAAGGTTCACCGATATCAAGGTGTACGAGTTCATCTCGACGATAACCGGCCCCATCGATGTTGACATCCCGAACTCTGGAATAAGGCGGCGAGCAGTCAATATACTAGACTCGTGTCCAGTCCCTACGTTCAGAGTAACAGATAGAGTAGTAACAACACAGTGCAATTTATTTGAGATGGATCCGACAAAAACTGAGCAAGAAAAAAAAAGTGCGGAAAGGGTTACTCGTTCGAGCATCACTTTCACCGTTTTTTTTTTCTCGCTCAATTTTTATTCTATTGACATAATTTCTTTTGCATCATAAGTACTCTGCTGTCTTGTTGCTCAACGTAGAGACTGGTACCGAGTCTATCAATTACGAGTCCTAAAAATTTCCTATTTTTAGGCTCGTTTTTACATCTATTCCTCACCACTAACTTTCGTCGTTTTCAGCAGATTTTGCTATTACCGGGCCGGCACCGCCACGCTTTTTCCTCGGCACTTTTTCCGGTCTAGACCTAGCACAGCCATTTCTTTCCTTTGCTGCTTTCTTTTTTCTCACCACTTTTCGGCACTTTTGCTTACCGGGCCGGATGTCTCCGCTCGTCCGGTCTAGACCTAGCACAGCCAGGTTTTCTCTGGTGGAATAATATTATCTGTGACTGGCTAGTGGGCCACTTGGCTTTCATTAAGGCAGGACCTACTGAAAAGTTTTGTTTCGGGTTTGGGCAAAGTGATGTTCGGATCAAACGTTATGGCACGTGCACTATCGGCCGAGGGGCTCCGAATGCCGTTTTCTTGCCGTGCTCTTCTCCCCCTCGCTCTTTCTCTGCCAGTTCTTCATCTTTCGGCGACTTTCAAGGCTCATCCGACTTGCACGATGCAGGCCTTCATCCGTGGTAGAGGATGGCGCTGATTTTCCCTACGCACTCTTGCTATAACGCGGATATACCTCGGCTTCGATCCTGAGTGGCTCAGGCTGGCGACGTCCCCGGCATGCGACCCATCCATGCTATGGGTCTGGGATTTGGCAAGGGTTTGTGTAACTGGGAATACTCTAACTGGTGTATCCTGCTACTTTTTCTTCTTTCGAATCTATTTTCACTGCTGTCCTTTATCCCGCACCACCCAAATTCGGTGTCCGAGTGATTTGAATTTTCTTTGGGAGCCAGAGACATCCCGGAATCATCAGAATGGTCCTAGTATGTTGTAATGCTTCCTGTAAAACGATATGTATCTGATTTTGGGGCGCCACAGCTTCTGGTTCTGACGAGGCGCCTGGGCAGTCCGGAATCTGCGATTCCGCCCGTTCCGATGCCGTCTGAGGCACTTTTTTTTCAACATACAAGGGTCACCCAAGGCTAATCCAAGTTACAAGAGGTATACTGGATGCAAGAGGGCCTGTCCATGAGTTTTTGAGGTACTTCAACCAATGTGAGCCTGGTGTGAGGTTGGCAATCAGAATGTTACATTTTATGTGGAAGCCGGACACCGGAAAGAACAACGCTGTTTGAGGACCAGTAATAGTGGACCGTTTTTCGCAAAGGAAAATCTCGAAATCAAAGAAAAGACGGATTGGAATCTGATGGTGTGCTCAGATTTTGCCCAGGCCTCATAGTCAAAAAGATATTCAACATTGATTCAACAGGTTTCCTCTCGGGATGGTCCGGAGTCCCTGTATGCCTCCAACCAACCTTTCTGAAACAAAACTCGTCTCAACACGGGTCACAGAAGGATAAACGTGACCTGGACAGGACTCGTATTGCCATGCGCAGCAATGGCCTTAAAACCCACGTATACTAGTCAATAGTCCGTGTGTAAACCCCTGACCCAAAAAGGGTAATGTTGCACGCGGGGTGACTCCACCATTGTATTACTGTATGATTATCAGATCGTCTGTTGATCCTACTACTACTGATTGACTGCTACTTATCCTGATTTAAAGTGCGGTTCGAAGACGGCATCCCTTGCCATTAACCACCATGTCCTCTCAGGTTCCTGCCTCGCAAGACAAATATCGCCTCCCAACCAACTTTAAGCCCAAGCATTACGATGTCACTATATGGACAGATCTGAAATCACTCGAATTCGGCGGTGTGGTCACTGTCGAGTGAGTGTTTGCGTTGTAATAGCGTTGCGTCTAACGATAGAGGGCAGTTTGGATGTCTTGGAAGGAGCCTCTGAGATCGTTTTCAATTGCTCTGATGACCTTAAATTGGGAGAGGCGTGAGTCCAATTACTGCACTATCATCTTGTCACGAACCGGATTCAGCTCCATCCTTTGTGACGCCCTCGAGACCGACCAATTCCAATCCGCACAGATCGTGGAGAAGAAGGAGGGTCGTGCTTCCCTCAAATCTCTGGCCGCTTTGCCTGCGGGATCCAAGGCACAGTTGAAAGTCCATTTCGACGGAAAGTTGCGCGGTAGTATGACCGGCTACTACAAATCTACGTGGCAGAAAGATGGCCAGGCGGACCATTACGCGTTAACTCAATTCCAGGTCAGTCGATTCTCCACTTAGTAACTGTTTGAGGACCATGCATCTCAGTCCGTTTCTAGCCTATCGATGCCCGTGCCGCTTTTCCCTGCTGGGATGAGCCATCGCTCAAAGCGACCTTCTCCATTACGATGGTGTCCCGTTCAGATACCGTCAATATCAGCAACATGCCAGTCGTGTCAGAAGACGTGCACGATCCAAACTCCGCCAGCCTTTTCTCCGCTCTCTCCAAAGACGTTCAGTGGAAAGTTACCAAATTCCAAAAGACACCGCCGATGTCCACTTATCTGGTGGCATTCGCCAATGGCCCCTTTGCATACCAGGTAGGTAGTTAGGTATGATTACATGGCGTGATGCTAATAACGGACGTCAGGAAAAGATCATTGTGATGCCTTTGAGTGGAAGGACTATTCCTCTGCGCGTTTATGGCGAGATTTCCCTTCATCTGTCTAGATCTATTCTAATATCTCCAAAGCTACGCCCGATATCATAGATCAGGCTGAATTCTGCTTGGACGTAACTGCCAAGGTCATGCCGCTTTATGAGACCATCTTCGACATCGAGTATCCTCTTCCGAAGTTGGATACACTGGCGGTAGGCCTCTTTTGTTTCTCCATATTAGCAGCTGACCGCTGGTCAGGCACACGACTTCGATCTGGGTGAGCTTATTTCTCGTCTCTCGTGCTCTTATTGAAATAATGTCAGGTGCGATGGAGGTAAACCTATCTTCTAACTTAGACAACATATTATTGACTGACGGCGGGAAGAACTGGGGTTTAATTACCGGGTTGGGACTCCACTCCTTCAAATATCTCTAGACTAATTTATTTTACAGACGGATTGGCGCTAGTTTGCTAGATTCGACGAAAGCCGACATTACAGCCCGAAAACAGGTGGCCCGAGCCCAAACCCACGAAGTTGGGCATATGTGGTCCGTTGTATCGTTCATCTCCCCCTAAATGCGCTCACCAGGCCGCTAGGTTTGGCAATATTACTACGATGAAGGTGCGTATCGACTCTTGGGCCCAGGCTATCCCGCATTGAAAGAGCATAAAGTGGTGGGACAATCTGTACCTTAACGAGGGTCTGTGATTTCCCACCGATATACATGGATTGACCTAACGCTGCCGAAGGATTCGCAAGTCTTGTGAGTTTTTTTTGACGATACACTTCAATTTGTGATAACGGTCTCAACGTAGATGGGAGAAGTTATCGTCTTAGGTGCGTCCGTTCAATCTCCGTCTCAAAGATATCGAAGTTCATCCATGGGCCAGACAAGTAAGCCTAGAGGTACGATCCCCTGGTTGTTCCATTGAGCAACGCACAGAGTTTTCCCCGAGTGGGATGGCAACGCGTATTTCGTCGCGCGTCATTGGAATAACGCGCTTACTCTCGACGCAAAGCGCTCCTCCCACCCGATTGAAGTGGAATGCCCCGACCCAAATTTCATCAACCAGGTGTGCGGTACTCGTAACCTTAAGCTTATCTGCTCTCTTATAAAACTTGTGCTTTCTCTCTTGACAGATATTCGACGCTCTTTCGTACTCGAAGGCCGCGTCTGGCGAGTCCATAATTCATTGCACTCCACTCTGGCCACTTCTAACGACTGCTTTGCGTAGTTCTCCGCATGCTTTCAAATTATGTGGGGGAAGAGAAATTCCTGAAGGGTGTTTCTCTCTATTTGAAGGCTCACTTGTATAGCAACACTGTCACCCGAGATTTATGGGACGGTATCTCCGCTGCCACGGGTGGGTTCATTGGAGTACGTTCCTGTGCTTTTAAATTAATTCAATGGCAGGCCTTGACGTGCAGAAATTTATGGACAACTGGGTCTCTAAAGTGCGACGTTCATTATTCGCGACAATGCATCTGCCCCTGAATTTTCTTCATTTAGATCGGATTCCCTTTGATCACTGTGTCCGAGACTGCAGAGGGAATACATGTTCGCCAGAACAGGTTCCTGGTCAGCGGTGAGCCTACCGCCGACGAGGACACTACCATCTGGTGCGAGATTGTCGCTGAATTTACGGGGTGAAACACTTACTCTGGGTATCTGATAGGACTGTTCCGTTGGAGATTCTCACGGTTGAAAAAGATGGACAAGTCCACATTAACAAGACCGCCGTCCTTGATGAACGGGAGAAAACCTTTGCCCTCGATACAAGCCGCACCTTTAAAATCAATGCAGGGACCATCGGCACTTGTACGTTATGTCTGTAAAAAATCAATGCCCTTTTCTTTCTCAATATGGCCCCAGATCGCGTACTATACACTCCTGAACGCCTGTCGAAAATTGCAGCAGAGGCGGCGAAGGAGAATTCAGTATTCGCATTGCAGGATCGAATCGGGTTGATATACGATGTTGCAGCGCTTTCCGCCGCGGGCCTGGCGCAGCTCAGCAGTCTCTTCACTCTCATTGATATTTGGCGGAACGAATCGAATTGTAAGCGACAACCTCCCGCATATTTACGCAACACAAACACATCGCCGGTAGATATGGTCTGGACGAGTGCTTGGACGTCTATCTCCACCGTGGTTCGGACATTTTGGGAGCACCCGCATATAACCCAAGGCCTAGAGGCCTTTCTTCGCGTGCGTCTATCTCACTCTTTGTTCTGGATGGCAATTTTTAACGCTGACATTTCTTTGGACAGTCATTGTTTGTCCCGATGGTACGAAAATATTATATGCATCCCATGGATACAACCGACTCTGTCCTTTCATAGGTGCAGCGTCTCGGTTACGAGTTCCCTAAGGGCGAATCGGTCGATATCGTGCAGTTGCGCAAGCTTGCTATCGATGGAGCTTTCAATGGACGGGACCAAAGGTACGCCTGATCTCGATATTCCTCCACCGTGCTGATTTGGGCACAGTGTCATCAAGGAGCTCAAGGATCGTTTCGACCACTACATGGAGACCGGCGAGTTCACCAGGATCCCTGCCAATATCCAAGGAGTAATTTTCAAGAATGTGAGTCGTCTCAAATCGAACTCGAACTAAAGACTGAGGCACCTTTCAGGCCGTACAAGCTGGTGGTCAATCGGAACTCGACGCCCTCTTGAAGATGATAGAGAATCCGCCGAATGCGGGCGCTTCAGATGCGGCGATGTGATTTTCTTTTTCTTCACGCGTAATAGACCACGGTTGATTCATATCCTTTCATTCAGTGCGGCCGTCGGCATGACTCAAGATTCGGACCATATCAACGATGTTCTTAACTACATTCTCACTAAATCGCGGGACCAAGAGGCAGTGTTCTACTGCAGGGGGCTGCAGGCGAATCCTCTTGCGCGCCGGCGGGTGGCGAACTTTTTGATGAATGAGGATAATTACGCTGCGGTGCGCACCTTTCTTTCTTTGTTTACTTGTGTGCCATTACTCACATTTGATAAAACATTCAGTTCAGCAAGAGATTCGCAACCAACTCGATGATGAAGTACCTCCTTCAGGTGTGTGTTGTACATGTCTGCCATGTTGCCAACATCTTAAGTATCCTCTAGTCTTGCCTCAACGGACTCTCCACTGAGGACGACTACAATAAAGTACAAACATTCTTCGAGGTAGGTTAAACCGTCCATGCACGACGTGTTGAGTTTTAATTCGCATTATTAATAGGGCAAGGATACGAGTCGGTACAGTATGGTTTTAGCACAGGTTTTAGAGGGTATTCGGGGACGGACTACCTCTTTCGAGGTACGTGAATATAAACAAAAATCATTCGATGAACCGTCTCCCAAACCGTCGATATATAGCGCTCGAGCGACGATTTATCCAAATGGTTGACGGAGTGGGAGCAGCGGTCTACGCAGTAACTACATACCACTGTCGCGGTGTAGCGGCAAAAAAAAAAAAGAGTTTTGATTATTGAACCTCTCGCCATCGGACTTTTTCGGAATGCTGATACAAATCTCCCGTTTCACCCGTGTTGCTGTTGACTTGACACCTGACACCGCAGTCCCCTTATAAAGACAGACTCAAGCTACGCAGGGTCAATGCGCTTGATCCTCTCCAACCACAAGCCCTGCCATGCTACTTATAAGGACGCCGTGACCGGCGTCGTGCAATACAAAGTTCGCTCGCCCATCAAGGTGTCCGAGTTCATCTCGACGATAACCCGCCGCATCGATGTCGACATCCCGAGGCGCAACTCTGGCCATTCTCAGGCTGGGACCGATTCGGACCATAGCCAGGCTGCCGGTACTACTGGCGATAGATTCGGCCTCCTTGCGCAGCTCTGCTGGTACCTCCGCGGTCCCAGTGTAATGCGCTTCGGAGGACAGGAGGTCGATCCGGCGACGTTCTTTCGAAAGGTGAAAGTGCCTTGGTATGGGTTGCCGTGAGTCATGCATTGTCTCCGCCTGCTATTTGTTGCATGACGCAGTCGACGACAGAGTAGGCATATTCACGGGAAAGGATGGGAAGGAGTACAAGTGGTGGGACCCGTTTCCCTCTCAAAATTTTCGAGTCTCGTTGATCCCTCTTTCGTCAGGTCTTGCACCATGTATACCACACGAGTAAATTTTCATGTTGGGCCCGACATATTTCCGTCAACTTACAGAAATTGCTACCTTTAGCTCAAGGTAAACGACGGCTCCGACACTCTCGTCGCAGAATACCGCGCGCAAAGTCTAGGCCTCATTTCCAAGAAACGGGCGCCCTGTCTGGAAATATTTCCGCCGTTCGAACACATGGCCGACGAGATATTCGTACGTGTGGTATGCTTTCCCTGTTGAGCAGGGTTGACTTGCCTCCCGTTTAGATCACCTTCATTTGTGTAGAGAGGTCGAGGAGGTCGCGCAATGACGGGACACAGCAGTTATGACGCTTGAAACTCGCACATCGACATGCATATTGGCTTCATCCTCTCATTCGTCCTGAACACCGGACCGTAAATCAGGTGATACCTGACGAAAGTTCTCTACTGCTCAAGGTCAGACAATTGTCCCCGCCCAGTCGAATCGGCGTTCGCGCTAAATCAACACCAGCGACGGCTCGGGATTCAGAGCCGGTTGTGTCAGCACTGACTCATTCATTCATTAGTTTGCCATGTACTCCGGGCCCTTCACGCAAAATCAGGCGCGATACTGCGCACTGTCAAGTGGTCGAAAGGGTGTATATAACTTATATCGCGAGCAATTGACACTACGGGGATTATGAGTTCAAAAAATCAGCGCAAGAGCATTAACGTCTCAGAAACAAGGTACACTGCCTTGAGACGAAATATCGTTCGAGTTTTGAACCACTTTGCCATCGGAATTCTTCGGAACCCTGATAAAAATCTCCCGTTTCACCCGTGTTGCTGCGGTCCCTCACAAAAAGAAGAGGATGATCAGGATCAAGTGCACAAGCCCAGGCCGCCAATGCGCCTAATCCTCTCCAGCCGCAAGCCTGTCCATGCTGCTTACAAGGACGCCGCGACCGGCGTCGTGCATTACAAGGTTCGCTCGTCCAACAAGTTGCACGAGTTCGTCTCCACGATAACCCGTCGCATCGACGTCGACATCCCGAGGCGCAATTCTGGCCATCCTCAGGCTGGGACCGAGTCGGACCGTGGCCAAGCCGGTACTATTGGCGACAGATTCGGCCTCCTTGCGCAGCTCTGCTGGTACCTCCGCAGCCCCAGTGTAATACGCTTCGGGGGAGAGGAGATCGATCCTGCGACGTTCTTTCGAAAGGTGGAGATGCCTTGGTATGTGAAGTTACCGTGAGTTGTTCGTTACATCTACTTGTAATTTATTGCGTGACGTAGCTGGCCACAGGGTGCGCGTATTCACGGGAAAGGACGGGAAGGAGTACAAGTGGTGGGGACCCTTTCCCTCCCAATAACTTGCGAGCTTCGTTAATCCGTCTTCCATCAGGTCCTGCAGCATGCATCATACCACGCAAGTAAATTTTGTCCCTAAATTCGAGATCTTGCACCTGGGACTCAGGCCAACAACTGCTACTTGTAGCTCAGGCTGAACGATGGCTCCGACACCCTCGTCGCAGAATACCACCCCCGGAGTCTAGGCCTCATTTCCAAGAAAAGAGATCCCTGCCTGGAGATATTCCCGCCGTTTGAACACATGGTCGACGAAATACTCGTATGCATTTCTCCTGTTGCGCGTTCAACCGCCGACATTAGTTGACCTGTGATTCAGATCACCTTCATTTACATTGAGAGGTTGAGGAGGGTGAAGAGGTCGCGCCGTGACGGGACACAGTAGCTCTGACGCCTGGAAATCGGATGTGGACGTGCGTAAGTGCGTGGGACCTCACCAATTTAGGCGCTGAGTGTTCCAGAAGACAGAAAAGGATAAATCGGCCTGGTGATACCTGACGAGAGTTCTCCGCTGCTCAACAATCAGACAATTGCCCCGACCCAACCGAATCAGCGTCCACGCCTAAAGCAACACCGAAGATGGCTCAGGGCGATGATCCTTTATTACAGTAGTTACTCGCCCCTCGAGGCCTCATGGCCTGACGTGCGCAAACTCAACTGCGATATTGTAATGTGGCCGGGAAATCTGACAGAGCAGACACTCCCGGGCGTTTATGTTTTAATGATTGGCGTATGATCTCGGAAATAATGCACACTACTCGGAACGTCCTTTTGTGTTCTATTGTTTGGTCTTTTGTGTCGCGTTAGATGAGCACGAGATCGCTGAACCTGATTGATGATCATTGAAGCCGCTGCTCTTCCGTCTCACCTTGGTCTCACCTCTTCTCTTGGTTCAACGCTCTGATTCACTCAGAACCAACTGGGTGTGGCAAATTCACTGTTTGTCCCGTCTCCGATATCTTGACGCGTTCCTTTGTCTCTCTCCCTTGTTGTAGTTTTGGCGTTTCTACGCGTCCGGTCCATCATCCAAGCACACTTCCGAGTCGAGCCATGTCCGTAGAAGAGCTGGAGGCGCGCATCGACAAGATCTCTGCCGATATAGAGCGGCAGAAGAAGTCTGCCGATATAGACTCAGAGCGGCAGGAGAAGGTCTTGAAAGATTTGGAGCACAGTAAAAGCCTTCACCAGCGCCAGCTCAACGCCGTCCGCGATCCAATGGCACGACTCCCCTCGAACTTTCGTCCCAGATTTTCCTCCACACCCTCCCTCCGCTTCCCGAGCCTGGAGCTCATCGAATTCCCATGCTCCTCCTGAACGTCAGCAATGCCTGGGCCGACATCGCATTATCCATGCCTGCCTTGTGGGCTGTCATTCGCGTCGTGTTTCCGCGCGCCGAAGGCTTTCCCGAGCTTCTAGGAATCTGGCTCAAACGCGCACACACTCTTCCCTTGTTCCTGTCCCTTTCCAATAATTTCGACGAGGGCGTCGCGCCTATTGTTCGGCTACACGCGCAGCGGCTGAAACAACTCGAACTACGCCACGATATGGACGACGGGCCCATCAGCCTGTTTGGAGGCTCGAGTCCGGGGCCACTACCGTTGCTCGATACGTTGACCTTTCGTCGCTCGAACCATCTGAACGACTTCGCATACAGCCGCGCCCAGATTCTCGAGCTGCTACGCGAAGCCCCCAACCTCGTTCAGTGCACGTTTGATAGCGTGAAGCACATCGACCGCTGGGCCAACGGCATACACAACCAACTCAGCCACGGACCGCTCGTCCTCCCGAATTTACGCAGCTTGCTGTTCACAGCGCCTAGGCGGCACAGTGTTCCCAGCAACGATAGCATCCTGACGGATCTCACGACCCCCCGGCTCGAAGCCCTTTCGCTTTCCATGCACAAAGTCACTGGCTATGGCGTCCTCGCGTTTTTGAAGCGTTCGGAGCCGCCGCTGCGCGAGCTGGTCTTGGGTGATTGGTTTACGTCCGACGACGTCACCCAACTTGGTGAATGCCTTCGTCTCGTGCCCACGCTTGTGCGTTTCGACGTGTACTGGCCATTCACCGGTGATGAGGGAGCAGTATTCCACACGGCCTTCGCGGAGTCGGTTCTTGGTTCCCTGCCGACCCTCCGCAGTCTGACCGTTCGAACAAATTCAGACGATACTATAATTCCGAACTCGTTTTTGGAAACGTTACTTCTTGCGCTCTCGAGCCGCCACACCCAGATCGCCGAATTGAAGATCATATCGTCAACCTGGTCGTCGGACTTGAAGGAGGAGACTCGTATTGGATTCCAACGACTAGTTGCGGATGGGATGGAAGTTAACATTGGGACTGAGGCGCGGAATTTCATCTCTCTTGATCCTATCCTTGAATCATAATTTGTATCCTTTCTAGTGCTTCCAATGTATGTAAGCGGCATGCCTATAACAGCTGGTCATATACCTCATGATTGAAATTTGGACATTCTGGACTGGGAAGAATCATGGTTTCGCTTCACAGATTTTTTTTGGATTGGGTTCAAGTTGTGAAATAACCTGAACTACATGAGACTTGCCTACGACAACCTCGACGCCGATGCGTTCGCTATTTTTTTTTGTATCAGGTCCATGAAACCTCAGCCAATGTGGCTCCTTTTTTCCCTGCCACGCGGCGCCGTTCATTTCAGCTGCATATATAGACTTGGATGAGCAGATGGTTTGAACTGAACGTCCTTGTCTGCATTTTAAGAAATGTATGGTCGACACGACTTTCTGGGCAGGATACCGGTGGTGATTTGGTTCAGTGGTTTAAGATAGGGGGCTAATGTTCTGTGTCCAATCGGTTCTGGTAACGGAGGCGCGGAACGCTTTAGGAAAGCAAGGAAGACCAGGCCCTGTATGTGAGGAAGGAAAAGGGTTTTGAGACCTACGTGTTTCAAAATCGCACAAGGCAAACTGCTGCATTTGTGGAAGAACTAGGGTAAGTTGGAAGATGTGGACAGAGGGCGGCTGCTACATAGCGCGTTGAACCATGTCTCCGTAATGTAAGGCTGGCGCAGATGCAGACTGAACTCGCATGGGTCGAACAAATCCTCGTCCAATGGACATGGCTAGCTCCGAGTGTTCGTCACGGGCCGGGCCACCCGCGGCGGGTCCCGTCCACGGGTCAGTCCGGGTACGGCACATGCCATTCATCTGGGGCACTTCGCCATCATCGACGGCACATTTGTGCCAAGTGCGGCACACCATATGCGGCACGCTCGACTCACTGATCGAATCATCGGCATCTGTGCCTTATAAATATAATTGTGCGGACACGTCCCAAGTCCGTGCCATCGCGTTGGGGGAAGATTTTCAACGTAAATTGTTGTTTGATTAAATCTGTCTTAGAAGTACCCAGCATGATAAGTTCTCAGTGGATTGGAGGATCTCGATTAGAAACGCGCACACGAATAAATAATACCACTGGAGACGAGAATGAGAACATATATCTTCAAGACAGACAAAGCCAATATTTTTCAACCTGTTGAGTTGTCCGAAAGGTAAAGGTTCAAATCATGAAGCAATTAAAGTACCTCTGCACTAGTAGATCTCATCTGCCCGCTTTGGTACTATGCGAGCGCGGGACAATGAATATTTGCTAGGTCGACTTCGTCCCGAGCCTTGTGCTTTCTAGAAACAGTCACGGTAGGAAGATGCACAGCTTCTAACAGTTGAGGAGGGGGGATATGGGAGCGAATGAAGTGGATATTTAGGGCTTTGTTTCGTTCAAATCAATAGTTATACCTGTTTTTTTACGAGTGTAGATTTACAGGTGCCGTAAAAACACTAAAAAACCATGCGGGCCTCCACGGGTCGCACGGGTCGCGGGTCACCCCACCAACCCGCCGCCCGTACCCGTACCCGTGAGTGCGGGTACGGGTTTTGGCAGGTGCGGGTACGGGTCCCCACGCCGGTACCCGCGGGAGGCCCGTGGCGATCACTAGAGCCTCAGCCTCAGAAAGGGCGCACCTTGCTACAGCGAACCTGGTACTCAACATCACAAACCGCATTCCAGTAATTCAGCGTGCCTGGTGCCAGTGGAGCGATTAGGAGGATCCTAGATGGCGTCTCTTTCCAAATCGCAAATGTGTTCAGTCAGCCTTGCACATCCGAGAAAGCCGCGGAACATTGAGGCGAAAGGTTGATGCAACCAGCAGGGATGTAGAGCTACCGTATAGCGCCCGAGGTTACAGGGCCAGAACATGAACTCGCGAACCGAGACGGAACATGAATCAGTTCATTGAAAATTGTAACGATCGATAGGGGAGGAAGAACGTATGAAATATTTGAGATGTCGACGAAACTAGTATGGCACTCTCTGAGTGACTGTAACCTCTTTGGCAATGGGGTTGAACGTAGTCACAACATTGTGGAAGAAAACATCACCCCTGAATTGAGTCATTGAGAATAACGATCCACTAGAGTGCAGAAGGAATTTGAACGCACAAAATGAACAGATTTCCGGCGACGTCGGGGCCCCCATCCTGAGTGCCAGACCAGCAACCCTTCGCTCCATCTCCTTTGGGTACGATTTGGTCCTTCGGGTCAATGCTGAACGCCACCCCCGCGATAACGACTGCAAACGCGGGAGCCGTTGCATTGCAGTCGACGATGTAATTGCCGGAGCTGTCCAAGGTCGCAGGGGGATCAAACCGAGCGTTGAACGCAACTGCAACGGGAGTCGGCAAGATATTCAGAGTGGTTCCCGTGTCGAGAATAGTGTTGTTGTTCTTGGTAACGACCGCCTCGCTACCGAGGAATATGTACGAATCGATGTCAATCGTGTACCAGAGGAATTCGACGCTGGTTGAATTGGAGGGAGCGAACACGCCCTCAGAATTCGACAGCTGATATCCTTGGAAGGGCACCGTCGTTGCAGTCCTTAGAGTTGGTACGGGAGCAATACCCCCGAAGGCGAGCAATCCAAGGTTTGGATCGAATGGATCGTTTTCCCCTTGTGCAAACGTTGGACGGTCAAGGGAAATGGAAAAATCTGTGGAGATCGCCTGAGGAGATGGGAACCAGAATGTCAACGCAAAACGTACAAGAGTTTTTGACTTTTTTTGCGCAACAGCCGTCAGGAAAAAGCCATCATAAGGTACTTGGTACCCTGAGCTATTGTACATGCTCGTCAAGCGCGGAAAGGCAAGCCCGAGTACGCCTTCCGAGACGCCATCCCCGAGAAACGCATTGAGATCGGGGACACCTATTTCCTGGTGACTGACTGAAAGCCCACCAATCGTGACGGTATCGAAGCCTGCAGGACCCCGCAGATGTTCCCCCGACCCATACTCAACAAAGAATGTGACGTTGGGGAAGGTTTGGAACGTGGGGGAGTCTGCCGGGCTGAACTGTGATGGTCCGAAATCGCAAGTCGAAGCAGGAACAGCGGTTCCATTGAGGTCGAAGCAACTGAATCCTTCCTTGACGACCCAGAGGTCGGAACTGCCATGGCGTGGTCAGAAACGGTGCAACGTGGCGAGAATGCCTGGCAAAACAACCTGCCGGTATCCAAGATCACGTTGAAGTACTTCCCGCCAACCGTGATGTTGACCACATATTCCTGGTCGAACGCCGCGCCGTCCAGGACATCCGTGTCCCCAACGTTTTGTTTGCGATTGGCACGCAGACTCGCGAGAGAGATCTTCTTCGATTCCGGGCGCTGAACCTTTGCACTGAGCGGGATCGAGAAGTCCGCAATCGGAAGACCGACAGCCTCGCTGGTGTGGGAAGTCAGCGAGGGGCCGTGACTCCCCTCAAGGCCAGCGTGGACTCCGATAGTGAGAAGAAAGAAAAGAGAAAGAACTGTTGAGATACCCATGCTGATTCGTACTTTCTGTGTCCGCATTTATACGCGTGCGCCAGCAACTCGCCATCATGAATCAGTCGGGGTTGAACAGCCGGGATGTCCCACCATGAGCTTCTCTGAGGCTGTATTTTCAGAGCTGTATGCACCCGAGGCGGACTCGGGAGCGATGATGCGCTAAAGCTTCCATGTTTACCCAATAGATGCCGGTGAATCTTTGTGCGGTGGGGGGGAAGTTAGAGAATGCTGTGTGATGTTTCAGCTCACCTCTTTGACAGAAAGCAATTGAACGGCTGTAAAAGGTTGATTGCGAGTGTCGATTCGCTGGGCATTTGGGATGCAGATCACACAGCATCTGCATAGCCTTTGGGCGTTTAACTAGGCGCCCAACCGGGATATGCGCAAATGTCAGAAAAGATTTAAAGAATATTATGAGGGTTTGCCCCGCACAAGGAAAACAAGGGCCAAATCGTCCTCCCACATGCTTTGATTTTTTGTTTGAACTTGATAAAGAAATATCGCCGGATTCGTGTCTATGCCAAGTAACTGCATCCACAACATCCGCGTCAATCGCGCCATTTCGGTGCGTTTGAGTTTTGAGACGGCGAATGGATGATGGGATTGAGAATCTGCGGTTGTTAACATATATTGCCAAGAAAAAAGGCAGATACGTACACATAGATTTACGAGTAGAAAGAAATCAGGCCGGCCCCCAAACGTGTTCCTCCGCGCGAGCAGCGACGAACTCCGGAATCTGAACCTCAACCTGCTTCCAGAGGCGATGCGCCGCGATAGCATCTGCATTGAGCGGGACCTCCTCTGGGTCGTCATTGTCCTCGTATTCGCAGGCGGTGTATATTTCGGATAGGTTTGGGAAAATGCTGGAAAGGTACCGTGCCACAGGTGCGGCGTTGGAGATTAGCGAACTAGCGACGTGGACCCACTCGAGGCTGTTGTGTACCACGCGCGTTGAGCCAGACGCCGGTATCGTTCTCGCATCGAAGTCTAGTTGCAGGGACTCCAGCCGAGAACAATTCAGGGCGAGCGAGTGAAGCAATTGTAATGTCATTCGCGGGGGCGTCCCGAATATGCAAGGTCGAGGTTCGGAGCAAGATGCGGGATTACATAATCATACCTCTCTTTCTTCCGTACCACCACCAACGTCTGGTTGCGTTGAAGGCTTCACGGCGTTGGAAATTATCGCTTGATTCATAAAACTAACGAAACGAGTGAGATCTTTGTGCCATTTCGCTCCTCTCCCGTATCCTGACATTTTTTTGGTAGTAGTTTTCACGGATCGGCTCTACCGAATAGAATTGTCAACGAAGTCGATCTGAAGAGTGAGATAACATCTGCTATCGTCCCTGGCATACAGCTCAATCCCACTCAAGATGTTGTCTGTAGACGAGCTGGAGGCGTGCATCGAGAAGCTCTCCGCCGATATTGAGCGGCAGAAGAAGATCTTGAAAGATCTAGAGCATAACAAAAGCCTTTACCAGCGCCAGCTCAACGCCGCCCGCGATCCGGTGACGCGGTTACCGCTGGAAATTTCATCCGAGATTTTCCTTCAATCCCTTCCTTCCGTGCCTGAACCCGGAGTTCATCGCGTCCCCATGCTCTTGTTGAATGTTTGCAACGCGTGGTCCGAAATCGCAATATCCACTCCGGCTTTGTGGGCCGCAATTGCCGTCGTTTTTCCACGCGCCAGAGGTTTCGAAGAACTTTTAGGCATTTGGCTCCAACGCGCGTGTTCCCAACCGTTGTCCATATCCTTTACCAACGCTTTCGACGACGATGTCGCCGACGTCCTCTGGCGACACGGCCAGCAGATTAAACACCTTGAACTATGCTGCGATGATGAATCAGAGAATGATGAATCCCAAAACATCGACATCTTGCAATGCTGGAGTCCGGGTACACTACCGTTGCTCGAATCATTGACAATTCGCCGTGTAATGCACGGAGTTCATAACCTGAGATACCAGGGTCCCCAGCTTCTAACGCTACTACGTCTGGCTCCCAACCTCGTCGAATGCACGTTTGATGGCGTGCGACCCGTCTATGGCTTGGGTAACGTGCGGGAAACGCAGGTGCTTCCGACTCTGCGTCGATTGATGTTTGTAACCCTTGCACACAATCTTCTCAGTGACGAAGGCATCCTGAAGTACCTCACAACTCCTTCATTGGAAGCTCTCTCCCTCTCTATGTGTAATGTCTCCGGCGACGATCTTCTATCATTCCTCAAGCGATCGTCGCCGCCACTCCGAGAACTGGTCGTGGCCGGGGGATTCCGCGAAGCAAGCTTTGCCCGACTTGACGAATGTCTTCGTCTTGTGCCCACCCTTACGCATTTCGATTTGTGGTGCCAATCGGCCCGTAGGATGGAAGAACTGTTCACCACCCTGGCACAGTCCCCATCCTTTCTGCCAAAGCTTTGCAGTTGGACTATTAGAATGAAGCTCGATTATATAATCCTAGGTTCTCTTTGGGAGGTTCTACTTCGCGCACTCACATCCCGTCGTACCCAAATCCAAATCGTCCATGTCACGTTCGACATGCCATGCTCCGTGTCACTCCTGAAGCCCATCCTTTCTGGATTCAGAGAGCTCGTAGCCGGTGGGATGGAGATACATATCGGTTATGGCAAGCAGAATTTGATATCTGTTTTCTAACATGTATGTGTGCGAGGCTCTTCCATGCTTACTAGTACTAGTAGAACTCACATGGTTGTCTTGGGATGATAAACTGGTCTGGCATTGAGCCGGCATCGAGTGCTAGTAGTGCTTTTGTTATGTCGCAATTGTCGTAGCACCTGATCCTCCTTCTCACTGCGTTGAGGCCAGGCCTAGACCGGCAATGGTCTAGACCGTTGGATCTCCTGCCTATTTCAGGCTAACTCCGCCGAGATCCGCGTAGCGGCCTAGCCGGTGTCCGGCTAACCCATTTAGACACCGGACCCGTGTAGGTCGTCGGGTGCCGGCGTATATGGCTTGGGTGGGCGCCGTCTAGTCCCGTCTACCTCGCGGGCTATCCAACACTACTATTCTCTTCACTCCTGCCTCTTGCTTCTTGCCTACCGGAATGTCTTTGATACCATTACACGTTGATTACACATACTACACGGCCCTGAGTGTCCTCCAAGGGGGGCCCGTTGCGTTATCTATTGAAATCGACCCACCCGGTGTGTCCGTGAGAAACCTGTCAATCATTGGTGGGTCGGGGCGGGCGGAAATGCTTTTAAAACATCAACCACCCTCTATTTTTTCTTTCGGAGCTGAATCCGGCTCACATGTTACTTCACAATTTGCTCAGAACAGGCATAATTTTTTCAGAAACTCTGAGAGTTGTGAGCAACTTCGGGCAAGGCTCACCATTGATTGACAGGTTTCTCACGGACACACCGGGTGGGTCGATTTTGATAGATAACGCAACGGGCTCCCCTTGGTGTCCTCAGTAGTAGATCTTCTCCCGGTCGTCTGACAACAGTGGCACAATGCTCGCGTATTGGTTATTCATCACACCAGGGACATTTGCATATCATACAAGGTTGTTAATTAGCCAAAGAGTGCGGTATTTGCTTCAAAACCTGATGAGAGGTTCGACAAAATAGCTGTATGTAGTATGTAGACCGGTCTAGACGGACGTGACATCACGTCACAGCTTGATTTAGACGGTCACTGCCGTCTAAATCCGTCTAGGGCCATACACGGATTTCCCGTCTAGGCTATGGCTCAACGCAGTGTCTGTTGAACGATTCGGAACTATTTCGGTTGACAACGTAGACATTCCATGAAGACTTCAAATTCTTGGCTAGAAATTATGTAAAATATCGGGAGTTCAGCTGCCTTGCCTTGCCTCTCGGTAGAAAATTATATTTGGCAGAAGTGAGCCATGCGGCACATGGGGGCCCATGCTACGGTCATCCCAAAGTCATTCTTGCCAAATTGCCAAATCCACCGGGGTCAATTGCTCCAAGTTTTCGCCTTCCGATGACGCGTGGAGAAGATTTTGGGCATCCTCAAAGTCCCGTAGACCGCTCGGAATGGTGATTCGAATATGCAAGGTCGCAAGATGCGGGATTACATAATCATACCTCTCTTTCTTCCGTACCACCACCAACGTCTGGTTGCGTTGAAGGCTTCACGGCGTTGGAAATTATCGCTTGATTCATAAAACTAACGAAACGAGTGAGATCTTTGTGCCATTTCGCTCCTCTCCCGTATCCTGACATTTTTTTGGTAGTAGTTTTCACGGATCGGCTCTACCGAATAGAATTGTCAACGAAGTAGATCTGAAAAGTGAGATAACATCTGCTATCGTCCCTGTCACACAGCTCAATCCCACTCAAGATGTTATCCGTGGACGAGCTGGAGGCGTGCATCGAGAAGCTCTCCGCCGATATTGAGCGGCAGAAGAAGATCTTGAAAGATCTAGAGCATAACAAAAGCCTTTACCAGCGCCAGCTCAACGCCGCCCGCGATCCAGTGGCGCGGTTACCCCTGGAAATTTCATCCGAGATTTTCCTTCAATCCCTTCCTTCCCTGCCTGAACCCGGAGCTCATCGCGTCCCCATGCTCTTGTTGAATGTTTGCAACGCGTGGTCCGAAATCGCATTATCCACTCCGGCTTTGTGGGCCACAATTGCCGTCGTTTTTCCGCGCGCCAGAGGTTTCCAAGAACTTCTAGGAATGTGGCTCCAACGCGCGCGTTCCCAACCACTGTCCATATCTTTTACCAACGATTTTGACGACGATGTCGCCGACGTTGTCTGGCGACACGGCCAACAGATCAAACACCTTGAACTATACTGCGAAGATGATCGGAGTATGACGAATACGAAAACATCGACATTTTGAAATGCTGGAGTCCAGGGCCACTACCGTTGCTTAAATCCCTGATAATTCGCCGTGAAACGCACGGGAATCACGAATTGGCATACCGGGGTCCCCAGTTTCTAACGCTGCTACGTCTGGCTCCCAACCTCATCGAATGCACGTTTGATAGCGTGCGACCCGTCTTTGACTTGCCTGACGTGCGGGAAACGCAGGTGCTTCCGACTCTGCGTCGATTGATGTTTGCAACCCTTGAACACAATATCCGCAGTGAGGATGGCGTCCTGAAGTATCTAACAACTCCTTCCCTCGAAGCTCTCTCCCTCTCTATGTACAATGTCTCCGGCGACGATCTTCTATCATTCCTCAGGCGATCGTCGCCGCCACTACGAGAGCTGGTCGTGACCGAAGGATTTGACGAAGAAAACTTTTCCCGACTTGTCGGGTGTCTTCGTCTTGTGCCCACCCTTACGAATTTACACTTGTGGTGCCCATCGAGCCGTACTATGGAAGAACTGTTCGCCGACCTGGCACAATTCCCATCCCTTCTGCCAAACCTTTGCAGTTGGACCATTCGGCTCGGTTGGAATAACACTATCTCCGATGCTTCTTGGGAGGCTCTACTTCGCGCACTCACAGCTCGTCGAACCCAAATTCAAATCGTCCACGTCATGTTCGACAGGGACCGCTCATTCCTGAAGCCGCGAGCGGACATCCTTGCTGGATTCGGAGAGCTCATAGCCGGTGGAATGGAATTATATATCGGTCGTGACCGTCAGAGTTTCATTTCTCTTTAACATTCCGGTCTAACAAGTATGCGCGCGAGGTTCTTCGCTTCTACGTAGTATTACTTGCATAGTTGTCTTGGGTAAAACTGGTCTTGATCGGGAGGGAAGCTCAGCAGAAAAATGTATGCCTTTGGAATTCTCAATCCCTCTTGCAAAATTATCTTCATAAACTCCCTTTCTTTCTTCTGTGTTAGTGAATATTGAACCCGTTATTTTCTCAACTCGGACTTTGTCGCGTGCGGGAGCAATAAGATGTTGATAACCTCAACGTCCGTTTGCTCACCACCTCGTTCCGATTCGGGACCTTGCGTCGATAATTCTATCCTATCCTCGCTTTCTTGCCCCCCAGCTGGAAGAGTAACGAGAATCGCTCCACAGCATTGAGCCACCTTGCTCTTACTTTTGACACGCTGAAGCCTCAGGCGGCCATTCTCAACAAATTTGTCTTCGATTCTCGAGTCGGACTCGTTTTGCTCTGCGAAAGCTTCGCAGCATTGCCTGGCCACCATTCGCGACCTGACGACATCTTCAATGGCGTGCTCGCAACCAACGTGGAGAATAACACCTTCTCGCCCGTCGAGCGCCCTCAATTGCAGGCTGAGTGCAGAGATAATCGGGATGCAGTGGAGGGGAGGTGTGAATGGGAGAAAGAGTAGGAGTGGCCTTAGAGGAGTCGCACAGAGACTCCCCGCGGCGCATTGGAGGGGATACCCGCACCCTTGTGAGTGCCGCTCTCCGGGCGCAGAGACCACCCTCTGATTGATTTTTGGCCCAGCATGCTGGAGACATGATCCTCAGATGCCGCGGGTCATCCGCGAGCAAGCATCACGGATCCAGGATGGAGATTATCGTCCTCGTTCTGCGGTTCACGACCATGGAAACGTCCAGGCGGGGGCGGGAGCGCGTTTTCGCAGCAGTGGCCATGGGCTATTTAGCGGCGGAGGACGACATCAAGTCTCGACGTGCCAGGAAACTTGCTGGTCTGAATCGTAGCCGGGACACGATATCCGAGTGGCGAGCCTTTACAAGCCGCCCGCGCCCACCGCGTTCCCCAATTATCGGCCCGGTGCAGGTCGGGGACCCCTCGAAGCCCGTGCCGGGCTCCGTACATACATAGTCGCCCCCGACGGCTATACCGTCGCAGCGCTCGCTGAGATCTCTCTCGGCCATTGACGCTACTCTCGTCCCACCCGTACTCCCTCCGAATCTGCATCATCCCGCTCGCCTATCGGATAGCCAGCGGATACACAACGACATCGTATTGTCCGTCGGCGCGAGCTTGTTATGCAGCCGCACGCGTTCCACTCGCCGCGGAAGAGTGCGAGACAATCCTTTTCTAAGGATGGCATTTCCTCGAGCTGCGGCTTGTGTACCGATGCGCGCCCCGCGTTCGCGATGGCGCTATTCCATACGACGCAGCTCTATGGTGCCCACCCGTTGCTTGCATCCCTCACGATGGGAATCCGACGTTACCTCCTCCGTCGTACGCTGCGCTACAGTAGCTCCGATGTTACGACGCCGCCGCCAGGGGCTCACGACAAGTCGCACTCCATGGGTCCATGTCCTCTCCGCGACTCGAGGCAGAATTATCTCGTTCCTCAAGGCGTGGGAGGTGCTCCATGGTCTTGCTCGATTAGCGGCCCCTTCGTATGCCTGCGCTGCCGTGCTGGAGAACGCGGTCGACGTGTCTATTGGGATTCAGGAGCGCGCGGGTGGGGTGGTCGAGGCCGACGCCATGACCATCCTCGGCCCGCCAGTGCAAACGCACCTGCGCCAAAGAGTCGGTTCCCGTGCCCACAGCCCTTCATCCGAGAGCCTGGTGGCTTTCCCTACTGCTCCGCGCTGTACCCACCCGAGCTGTGTGCTCAAGGAGTCGCTGGAGCACAACGTCGCACCCGACTAATCAAGGTCTGCCTCATTGTACTTCCATTTTCGTCGCCGTACTTACTCACGATTATGCCTAGACCCAGGCCATGCAGCAGCTCGACGGCCCACGTCGGCCTCCTGCGCTTCTGTATCTCGAAATCCTCACTCCCGGCGGCTGCCTTGCTGTTTCTCGATCCAGCCGATGCCGACGCGCTACTCAAGTCCGCCCGGACGTTCGCCACAGCCGGGTTCCGCAAGCGTTTGCGGGCTGGCTCGGAGAATCTGGCCTTGGCCGCATGGCATCGACAGAGTGGGCTTCTGTCCCGGCGGTCCTTCCAAGAACCTTCCTGCTAGGGGCGCGACGAGTACGGGTCCCGCACCCACCGTCGAGGATTGGCTTCTCAAGGCGGCGGAGAAGGGCTACAAGGCGTCCGGGCGCAAATCACCATCGCAAAGTTACAAGTTGCATCCCCGAGAGCTTGATACTATCAACGAGCTACTGGACTATCTCCTCGTCGGCGCCCACTCGCCGCCGAGGAAATGGCTGGATTGAGTGGCGACCGTGTCATCGCTCCCCGCTCATCTGTGTCATCTTGTCGAAGACTGACGTGTTCTCGGTCGTCTCGCTTGAAGGAGGGATCATTGCCCGCAATATCGCATCGATCGTCCACTACTGCACAATATTTCCGCACAATACGTTGGGAAGGAGTCGACCAGTGCCGAGTGGGTCGGGAGCCCACAAGGTCGCTTACGCGCACGCGCTCCGCCAACGATCCTCAGCGGCTCTAGAACGGGACCACCAAAACCTTCACCCGCACCACCCGCTGACTCCGAAGAGGCCAGTTCTTCATTCCTTCACAGGCCCTTCGCTCTCGGGCTAGACGTTACCTACAGCACAGCGTGATGGTGCTGCCCCTCCAGCTGCACCTCGGTGTCTTTCTCTTCGCGCTCTCGAAGTGCCGGCGGGTCCTACTCCCGCGCGCTGCATGTGTGCCCTTTTCTTCAAGCACTCGAGATGGAGATCTTCGTCACGCCGCTCGTCGATGACTACTACTCGCAGCAGTGGCGGGCCGCAACCGCAGCGCATTTGCGTGCTCGCGATAGAAATCATGCTGCGGGTCGCTTCGCCCTGCCCGACGCGGCCAGTTGGGATATAGGCGCTTGAGCCACTCGGCGACGCCCCGGGTGCGACGGTAATGCCCAATGTCGGCAAGGGGAGTTCGCAATGATCAATGGTGTCAGGATTTCTTCACGGATGTGTTCGTTTCCCATGCGAAGGCTTTGTGGTCACCGGCTTCTTATGCACCATCGTCCTTCGACCTCACCCAATAGAAAAAACTGCGGCCTCCGGCCGTTTTGGCGCTTGTCACGCATGCGGTGACTAAGCAGAGCAGGACGGCTGAGTCATTGATCTTACGCAGAGCATCGGCGGATCTGGCGGGTCATTGATCCTTACGCGCGCATTGCAGCGCAGCGGCAAATATAAATACAACTGCAACCAAAGACTGCAACATCTGAGTTCACTAAACCCCTCATCCCATGTCTTTTCCCACCTTTTCATTCGAGACGACGGCGGACGAGGTTGCGACGGCCTTTTCCGAGGAAATAAAGGGGAAAAATGGTATGCTCTGCACACCGTTCCATGCAAGCCTCAACTAAAACTACTGCAGTTTTGATAACTGGGACGTCCATCAATGGGCTTGGGTACGAAACCGCCCGCGCCATCGCCAAGTATGCAAACCTAGTCATTATCACCGGATACAACGCCGACAGGTGCAATAGTTTTTTTTTTTTTTGCATACAGTTTGAAATGGAACTCACGGATTGAATTCTCAGGCTGAAGCTGACAGAGCAAGCTATCAAGAAGGAGATTCCGAACGCGCAGATCCGCCCCCTCAATATCGACCTTTCCTCTCTGGCCAGCGTTCGCAAAGCCGCCGAGGAGGTAAACGCTTCCGCAGAGCCGTTGCATGTACGGGGTCTTGTATCTTCGGTCTCTAGCAAGCTCAAACTGAGCATGGATCATGCCAGGTACTGATCCACAACGCCGTGTCGGGCGGACCGTTCAAGCTTACCGCGGACGGCCTGGAGAACAACTTCGGGACCAACTACGTCGGCCCGTTCCTCCTCACCAAGCTCCTCACCCCCCCGCTGCTCGCGGCCACGACCGCGAGCTACACGCCGCGTGTGGTTTTCGTCGCAAGCGCCATGCACGCGGCTGGGCCCGGCGTGGACTTGGCCGCGCTGGCGAAGCCGCCCGACCCCGCGAACTACTCGATCCTCGGCGCGTACGCGCAGTCCAAGTCCGCGACCATCCTCTCCGCCATCGAGCTCGCGAGGCGCGCCAAGGGCAAGCTCAATGTGTACAGTCTCCATCCTGGTGGTGAGTTTCAAACTTCTCATCGACATCGGAGAGTTCAGATATTTATTTATAATTGCGGCAGTGATCTTTACGAACGGCTCGCAGTCCGAGTCGGTCCGGAAGGACTTGCAGTCGATTGGTAGGTTAGGTTGCCAGTCTCTCCGCCCCGCATCATCATTTGGCCATGGTAATTATTGATCAACAACATCCAGGTGCACTGGGCCCCGACGGACTCCCGAACCAGGAGACCTTCCAGTGGAAGAGTATCCCACAAGGCGCCGCCACGTACGTTACTTTTGCTGTCGACTACCCACCCATATATGCATCTTCGATTCTGAGAGCTATCTATGTATATAGTACTGTCACTGCGGCCTTTGATCCGCGCCTCAATGGTAAGTACATACTTTCCTTCCCCCCGGACGTGCTTTTGTTTGTTTGTTTACTGGCCCGTCCTTACTGAAATTTTTCATTTTTCCTTTGTTCGCAGGACAATCCGGGGCGTACCTCGACGACTGCAAGGTCGCCAACGAAAGCGTCGCGCCGCACAGCTCCGATCCCGTGCGTGCCCATCCTTCCTTCCTTCCTTCCTTTCGTTCTTCCTTCCTTCCTTCCTTCCTTCCTTCCTTCATTCCTTCCTTCATTCATTCTTTTCTTTCTCTCATTCTTCTTTCATACTATCTTTTTTTCGATCATACTTACATCGACAACGACATGCCCGTTCGACTGATGAATTGATTGAATGCACAGGTCGTAGCGCAAAAGCTGTGGACTCTCACTGAGGAGATTATCGGAGAGGAGTATGCGTGGTGATGAGATATATAGGAGGAGATTGGAGGGGATGAGTAGAGTTGAACTGAGTGAGGGTTGAGTGATTGTGTATTTTTGCTGCGCCCGCCGGCTTAGTTTATGTAGATGATTTCGCCAGTGGTCGGTCAGTCAGAAACAGTCAAATATAACGTTGTAAACATCCATACACCCATGAGTCCGAGTCAATAAGGCCGATACATGTCGCAGGTCCCAGAATCTCGACCACTGCGTGCTTGCACCGATCTCTCTTTCCGGGAATGTCTGATACGACCATGGTGAGCAAGAACATCGCGGGAAAACTAGTCTATGTTGGACCGACGTGTTAAAAAGAGACAAAATTCTCCTGGTTGGTTCCGATATATAATTCCATTCCACCGGCTACGAGTTCTCTGAATCCAGCAAGGATGTACGGAGCAGGCTTGAAAGATGGCGATACGTGTTTAAACTTGACGTGGACGATCTGGATTTGGGAACGGCGGGCGGTGAGCGCGCGAAGTAGAGCCTCCCAAGACGAATCGGAAATGTCGGCGCGCAGATGGAGCCGAATGGTCCAACTGCGAAGGTTTGGCAGGAAAACTGACGGGGACTGTGCCAAGGTGGAGAATAGTTCTTCCACACTACCTGTCGGTGGCCACCGCATGTCCAAATGCGTAAGGATGGGCACAAGGCGAAGACATTCGACCAGCTGTTGACGGTCGTCGACAACAGATCCAGCTCCCAAAACCAGTTCTTGGAGCGGTGGTGATGATCGTTTCATGAAGGCAAGAAGATCATCGAAATCTACATGACTCATTGGAAGAGAGAGGGCTTCTAGGCGAGGAATCGTGAGATGCTTCAGGATGCAATCGTTACTGCGACGATCTCTCGCAAGTGCTTCAAACTTCAATCGACGCAGAGCCGGAAGCACCAGTCTTTCCTGGATGACATCGGGGCCGTACACGGGTCGCATGGCAAGCCTGCATTCGACAAGGTTAGGAGCTAGACGTAGCAGCTCGAGAATCTGGGGACCGCGGTAGCCTGAGGATAATGGGTAGTAGGAAGCATCCGGCTGGTTTGCCGAACGGCGAATCACCAGAGTCTGCAGCAGTGGTAGTGGCCCTGGACTTGAGCATCCCAAAAGGTCGATGTCAAAGTCGTCCCTATCATGGTGTAGTTCCAAGCGTTTCAGATGCTGGCCGTGTTCCCAAACGATGGGAGCGACGCCCTCGTCGAAAGGATTGGAAAGGGATATGGACAAGGGGCGGTTATGCGCGCGTTGGAGCCAGATTGCTAGCAGCTCTCGGAAGCCTTTCAAGTTGGCGCGGGGAAAAACGACACGAATGTCTGCCCATAAGGCGGGTGTGGATAGTGCGACGTCGGTCCATGCGGTGCATATGTTTAAGAGGAGCATGGGAATCTGATGGGCTCTAGGCTCGGGAAGCGGAGGAAGGCAAAGAAGAAAAATCTTGGACGAAAGTTCGAGGGGGAGCTGCGCCAATGGATCGCGGGCGGCGTTGAGCTGGCGCTGGTAAAGGATCTTGCTTCGCTCCAGGGTTTTTAACACCTCCCTCTGTACTTCAATATCTGCAGAGATTTTTTCGATGCGTGCCTCCAGCTCTTCTGTGGACATGGTCTAAAGTGTTCTTGAGATATGTATCAGGGACGATGGCAGATGTTGTCTTACGAATAAGATTCGTTGATATAGACCGGGTGCCACGCCTAAAACTGCTACAATTCTACAAAAAAGTGTCAGGATACTGTACGACTCGGAGGGACGAGATCGGAGAAACGGTGCAAAGATTTCTCACCCGTTCCCTTAGAACAAGTTTGGTGATTCAATCTTCGTTGTACGACAATTTTTGTATGGTCCGAAGCCAGCGGTCCAGCGAATGCAATTTGAATGCAATCGTAATCGGGAAAGAAGAGCGAGATGGGATTACATAACCCGGGCCGCATCTTGTCCCGGATTTCTACCTTGCCTTCGGAGTATCGATTGCGCACGTCTTCGAAAGGCGAATTCTTGCAGCGATAACTTCAAGGGGTTTAGCGACTGGGTGAGGGTACATGATGTAGCGCTTGCTTCTGCTTATACAGCTGCCAGATATATACCGTTTTGCTGTCGCATCGACACCACCAAATCTACTTTCGATGTCCGTGGAAGAACTTCAGGCCCTCATCGACGATATCTCGGCCGAAATCGTTCGACAGAATGAGGTGCTAACACAGCTGCATCACAGTAAATGTGCTGCGCAACGTCGGCTCAACGCAATCCGCGACCCTTTCGCGCGGCTCCCCCTCGAAATCTCCGCCTACATCTTCGTGAATTGCATGGAACCTTTTCCTGAGCCCAAAGCCAACAATGTCCCGATGCTGCTCCTCGATATCTGCAGTGCATGGACCAGAATCACCCTTTCCACTCCCGAACTTTGGACGAGGATTCGGTTGTGGGGTGATGCACACTCCAGCCTTGTGGAGACATGGTTCAAAAGAGCCAGTGGTCGTGCTCTATCGATATATTCTCATGGACTCGGAAGCATCAGTGATGAAATCATCGCGGTCATCTCAATCTATGCACACCAGGTGCAGGAGTTGGAGACGGAGTCCACTGGCAGCGGCATTGGGCTTGATCCTTTACTTGCCGAAGGGAGATTTCCTGCTCTCAGAACGCTCAGAATGGAAGGGCTGCGTAGTACTTCGGGAGCCATGGACATACTTCGTGGCCTGCCTGATCTCGTGGATTGCACCTTGGACGAGCTCATTGGCAATATTCCCGAACCAGGAATGCTCGTTTTCCCGTGCATGCAGCATTTCAGAGTACAATCCTACTGTGACGATGAAATCTTTAAACACCTGACGTTACCACGTCTTACGACCCTCTTCCTTCCTTTGCGAGATAGCAAGGCCCAAGATCTCCTCGATTTTCTGAAGCGTTCTTCGCCTTCGTTGCTGGAACTGAGACTCGGGTCTCGCCGGCTGCTGGACGTTTGGACACTCGACGAGCCTTCCGAGATGGAGGAATGTTTTTCGCTTCTACTCATGCTCACAAATCTAGAGTTGTTGGAGCCCAACTCGACCACCGCGGCGCTTGTCGTCACCATTCTGGGAAACTCACCCCACTTGCTCCCAAATCTCACCAGTCTCACGTTTCGGTACTTCGTGCCAGATCGCTCATGGTACGAGAAACTGCTCGGGGCTCTGTCCGTACGCCGCGCCAAGTTAGCTTCCGTACGTGTTGTGCTGGAAGAAGCTGCGGAAGAGGATGGCTTCGAGGCTACTGACGACATGATGGGCGGATTGCGACAGCTTGCAGCGAACGGGCTGAATATTCACGTTGGAACGGAGGAGCATAACTTGCTCTGAGGTTGCGAGAAATCCCTCCTACACTCTCATGACATGTAACGTTGGCAATGATACACCACAATTTAAATGACATCCGCGTTGAATCCGCTAAAACGCAGCCTGCAACGCCTCCAGCTTGACTACATTGACGTTCTGCAATGTGAGTTTCAGCTTTAGATGATTTAAAATCTAGACACTGCCAGCGAATTGCACTATTTACCAGTCGATCCAAGGCTACCGTTTTGACCCCAAAACGCCTATACAGACCATGCATCAATCCCCATTTATTGTTTTCAACCTACGCCGACGCCTAAATGCATGGAAATAGAGATGCAAGCCCTCCACGACGTGATCAAAGCAGGCTATGCTCGCTACATCGGCATGCCCTCCTGCTATGCCTGGCAGTGTTTATACGCTATTTTTTCCTACCCCCCACACCAATTCTGACAGCTACCTCGTCCTTACCTTCCATGCCATGCAAAGTACATATTTATATACCTCCCAGTTCTTTCCAAATTTGTGGATCCGTTCACAGAACACTCCATAGATTACGCCCTCGCCAAGGTATTGACTCCCTTCATCTCCATGAAAAACTACTACAATCTTTTGTAGAGAGGATAAGCGTAAAATGTTCCCGACTTGACAAAAGGCGCCAGGGCGACTCAATTATTATTACCGAACAACTGAACAGTTGTAGCATTTCGGTGTCGGGGAGATTCCATACTAGTCGCCCTTTGCCCGAGGCGTACTCACCCGCCCTCTGGAAAATCACCAAAAGACGTCGCGTGGGACGTACAGTATGACCTGTGTGTTCATGCAAAGCAATTCCGCGTCTCGAACACTTCTCATCCACGTGACATTACGAGGCCTAAAAAATATCCTTTTTTTTGGCTCGTTTTTTACACCTTCGCCACACTGGACCTAGCATCTGGAATTTTTTACTGGTTTATCTGTCAGAAATTGGATGAATTTTTGCGGTTTTCCCCCTCAGAAACCCTAGAAACTCTGAAGTCAAGGTCACAAAATGGTTGGAAAAAATTGAAAGGACATGAGAATGTGAATGGGCAGCGATGGGCTCTGGTTAGATCAATTTGACTATTTTATTCCGTCAAAATCCTTCGGAAACGAATAAAAAAACAGTGGTCAAAGAGTCGATAATCTCTTATCAATGTAGTGTTATCCTATCTTATGATCTTTGGAGGGGGTGCTGAATAGAACTTGTCTATTTGGCACCCGGGGTACTGCCGGCATTGGGGTTGCCAAATAGATTTATCCTACTATATATGACTTTGCAGTGCAAACTGTTGCTCGCTTGGGCTCAATTCTTGGCCGTTTGCCTTCGGAGGTGGCCCAAAATAAACCGACACATCATCATGTGTACTATTAGAATATTAAAAAACATACATCTAATTCGGCTGGGAACTGGCCAAGAATTCGGACACAAAGTACGATTTTATTTTGATTGCTGAGATGTCAATCAACTGCCCCATCAAACGACCAGTCGATTCGGCATTTGCATAGCGTTCAATTCTTGACCAATTTTGGTCATTTATTGAAGGCAGCCCAATAGCGAACCTATGTAGGTCTCATTTGGGCCACTTCCGAAGGAAAACGGCGAGGAAATGAACTCAAGCGAGCGGTATTTTGCACTTCTAGAACATTTTGCACTGCAAAGTGAAGTTTAGTATTCCTTCCCAAAACCCAACCTCGCACATTTACGAAGGTCCTGACTCAATAGAGACCAAGTGGCTGGTTTCTCAGCCGAAAATAGTATGCAGAATGCCTCCCAACTTATACGCCCAATCCGAGGTCAATCAGACGGTCGTCACGAGGTACGCATCGTGCAACTCACGTTCGCTAGAGTTCGTCTTTGCCAACAATCATGTCGAAAGAGTCCGGTGTCGCTCTGAGAGCCAACTGAGAACAGCGACCGCTTCTGCAAATAAAATCGCCCAAACGTTGGTGATTATTTGCTGTCGCGGTACCTCTTCAGTTCTGAATGAATCAAAGCCTTGACCGAGGCAACGAAATGGGAGCGATGTATCCGAATGCAGGTGGCAGCGGCGAAGAAAGATGCCAGATCCCGTGCTCAATTGACGCGCCACGAAGAAGCCAAATACCACAACACAGAAAGCGGAGATAATTTCCGCACAGTAATTTCCGCGAGTATCCTTCTTGATATGAATCAGTATAGAAATTTCAGAGATCCATATAATCAGGGCCATGGATTTGTTGAACTTTGGACTTACCTAGATGTCATTCCCAATCGACTGACGAAATGCAATGCATAGGTCCTGGTGCAAAAACTGCAGACCATCACTGGAGCGATCATCCGAGAGACGTATGCCTGGTGAGAGGAGATATCAGGAGATCAGTAGAGCTAAAAAAGAGTTTCATAATTCTGTATTTTTGTTGCGCCCGCCGGCTTCAACCCAAACAGTTTATGTAGATGATTTCGCCAGCTCGATCGGTTCATAAATTATTGAGTATCATTGTTAACAGCCATACACCCATGGTTTCCGAGTCAAATAAGGCCTATATATGCCGTAGCGCCCAGATTCTCGAAGACGCATGCCCCCCTCCCCATACTGCGCGCTTGCACCGATCACTTCTCTTGCCGGGAATGTCTAGTACAACTATGGTGAGTAAGAACGTTACGTGCAAACCAATTTATGATGGACCGACGTGTTAAGGGGAGATAAATT
Source organism: Mycena galericulata (assembly GCA_029289565.1). NCBI lineage: Eukaryota > Fungi > Basidiomycota > Agaricomycetes > Agaricales > Mycenaceae > Mycena > Mycena galericulata. The sequence continues at coordinate 140,027 of JARKIA010000130.1, read as the reverse complement.
TCTCCTTGGTGGTTCCGATATATAATACCATTCCACCGGCTACGAGTTCTCTGAATCCAGCGAGGATGTTCGGAGCAGGCTTTAAAGATGGCGATACGTTTCTAAACATGACGTGGACAGTTTGGATTTGGGTACGACGGGCGGTGAGCGCGCGAAGTAGGGCCTCCCAAGACGAATTGGAAATGTCGGCGCGCCGATGGAGCCGAATGGTCCAACTGCGAAGGTTTGGCAGTAAAACTGACGGGGACTGTGCTAAGGTGGAGAATAGTTCTTCCACACTACCTGTCGGTGGCCAGCGCATGTCCAGATGCGTAAGGGTGGGCACGAGGCGAAGACATCCTACGAGCTGTTGATGGTCGTCGACACCAGATCCAACTCCCAAAACCAGTTCTTGGAGCGGTGGTGATGATCGTTTTATGAAGGCAAAAAGATCGTCGAAATTTACATCATTCATCGAAAGAGAGAGGGTTTCTAGGCAAGGAATCGTGAGATGCTTCAGGATGCAATCGTTACTGCGACGAGCTGTCGAAAGCACTTCAAACGTCAATCGACGCAGAGCCGGAAGCACCAGCTTTTCCTGGATGACACCGAGGCCGTGCACGGATCGCACGGCAAACGTGCATTCGACAAGGTTAGGAGCTAGACGGAGCAGCTCCAGAATTTGGGCACCACCGTAGTATGATGGTTCGGAAGCATTCGGCTGGTTTGCCGAACGGCGAATCACCAGAGTTTGCAGCAACGGTAGTGGGCCTGGGCTTGAGCATCCGAAAAGGTCGATGTTGAAGTTGTCCCTATCGTGGAGTAGTTCCAGGTGTTTCAGATGCTGGCCGCGTTCCCAAACGATGGGGGCGACGCCCTTGTCGAAAGTATTGGTAAGGGATATACACAAGGGGCGGTTATGCGCGCGTTGGAGCCACATTCCTAGAAGTTCTTGAAAACGTTCGGCACGGGGAAAAACGACACTGATACCTGCCCATAGGGCCGGTGTGGATAGTGCGATGTCGGTCCATGCAGTGCATATGTTTAAGAGGAGCATGGGAATGTGACGGGCTCTAGGCTCGGGAAACGGAGGAAGGCATAGAAGAAAAATCTTGGACGAAAGTTCGAGGGGGAGCTGCACCAATGGATCGCGGACGGCGTTGAGCTGGCGCTGGTAAAGGGATTTCCTTCGCTCCAGAGTTTTTAACACCTCCTTCTGTACTTCAATATCGGCAGAGATTTTTTCGATGCGGGCCTCCAGCTCTTCGGTGGACATAACCTACAGCTTTCTTGAGATATGTATCAGGGACGATGGCAGATGTTGTCTTACGAACAAGATTCAACTTTGTTGATGTAGACCGGGTGCCACGCGTAAAAACTACCAAAAAAGTGTCAGGATACTGTACGAGGGACGAGAAACGGCGCAAAGGTTTCTCACTCGTTCCCTTAGCACAAGCTTTGTGATTCAGTCTTAAGCAGGTGACAATTTCTGGCGGTTCGAAGCCAGCGGCCCAGCGAATGTAATCGGCCGCGGGGAGAAGAAGAAAGCGAGATGGGATTACATAACCCTAACCCTGGGCCGCGTCTTTGTCCCGGATTTCCCACAGTACTTCAAGTTATAATTAGTTCTTATCAAGCGGCTCGGCTTCTCATCGATACTCCTCCTTTCCTCTCGCTCTCACTGTCGCGGCAGTATGAGCTTCACCGACCACTGCTTCGTAGGCGAGTATTATCTCGATCTTCAATCCGGTGTCCCTCATCGGTCTCAACAGCGGTAACCCACGAGGGAACGCCGGAAGGTCGGCCGACAGTTTTAACGCGCCAACAGCCTTTCCGTTTCTCAGAATCTTTTAGGCAAAATTGAGAAGATTGGGGGTGTAGAATGCTATGTCGCGACTCCATCCACCGCTTACCCCAAGGATAAAGTCCTCATCTTCCTGACCGACATTTTCGGCCTGGCGCTTGCGAATAACCGTGTAAGTATGGCGTTTCCACGCGCTGCCGGCCTCACGACTTCCTGCTTACAACGCGCAGTTGCTGGCCGACGACTTTGCGCGAAACGGTATCAAGGTACGACACGGTCTGTCCGTCCATTTGTTTTACTGCCTACTCACGTCGTGGAGACGGTGGTTATCGATCTATTCAACGGGGACCCTATCAGCGTTGACCCTCCTGTGCGCCGCATCGTACTTTTCTTGGTGTGCGACTTATCTCCCACAGCCCGGCTTCGATCGTGAGAAGTGGTCTGCGTCGCACGGACCCGCCCAGACGCGCCCGCCCATCGATAGCGTCATTGCCGCGCTCAAGACAGAGGGCGTAACCGCGTTCGCAGGAGCCGGGTTCTGCTTCGGAGGTATATACCGGTTTGAATACAATTCCCATCTCAGATCACGCGACCGCTGCAGCGCGCTATGTTTTTGACCTCGCCTTTGATGGGATCCTCAAAGTCTCAGCCGTGTCGCACCCATCACGCCTCGTCGTCCCTGACGATCTTGAGGTGCTCACTTCTCCTCCTCGACACTGATCACTTTTAAAATTCATCAACTCAGAAATACGTCGCCGTATCGAAGGCGCCGCTGCTGATCAACAGCTGCGAGGTCGACAAGGCGTTCCCGCTCGAGGCGCAGGCAGAGGCCGATAAGATATTTGGTGACGGCAAGTTCGCGCCGGGTTACAAGCGCGAGTACTTCCCCGGGTGCAACCACGGCTTCGCCGTCCGGGGCGACATGAGCAACCCGCTCGTCAAGGCCGGCAAGGAGGGCGCTTTCAAAGCTTCGGTCGAGTGGTTCGCCAAGTATCTGTAAACCGAAAGAAGAGTCGACTGAAATATGGAATGTGTATCAAGTAATCAAATCTGTCGTTTCCATCGGTGAATGAGCATGGATGGCCCCGGACGCCACCGAGAGTAAAATCTATCTCGTCCCTCGCACAAAAGATGTCGGTAGGTGGCAAGTATTATGCTGGCAGCATTGCGTTGTCGGACTTCCCACCAGACAATTAGATGCAATGAATGCAGCCGAAGGTGTCGGACCCCACGCTGGAGAAGATTTCAAACCGGTTCCTTGGTCGCGTAGTCCCGTGCTGCAGTTCTGCAGATCGGGCATAATCACTCTCTCGGTTGAGCTTTGAGAGCGTTCAGCGGACATTTTGTAAAAAAAACAATCAGAGGGAGGGAGAAAAATATAATCTCGACCAAGACGTCACTGCCAGTGGTAGAAGCGTCAGCTGAGCCTAACCGTCGAATTTTACAACACGCTGAAGCTGTACGACTTGAGACAATGGAGATGATGGAGGAAGAAGATGAGAAAAAAGGACGGAGGCCGGACCTTACCTCAGGAACTCAAGGTTTGTTCGCCCTGACCTTTGTTTATTCAATCCAGGTGAACCTACCAGAAGAGGAGAGTGAAGATGCACGCTTGACCTCCAGCAGCTCGAAAACCTTGCGTGGCTGAATCAGTCTGATTTTATCAAGCTTCGGAGGAAACCAGTGACAGTTTTTTTCTTATATTTTTATTTTGGATCTGTGCTTTAAAGTTATAGGTATCGGTCCTCCGAACTCCCAGACGTTTGAAAGAACGAAACTCAAGAATCAAGAGTTGAGCCAAATTCAAAAAGTTGAACGCAAACGGCCGTGATATGACATAACCATCAAAACAGGCCTTTACCGGAGCCTCCACCACCAGGACGGTGGAACTCACTTCCCGCTCGGCTGGGCTGCTTGAAAACAAAACGGTGCTTACAGTTCATGTTATTTCTCTTTCACATCTGACAATGCCACGTTTCAAGTTCCTGGACGAAAAATTCAGGGATGAAGTACAGCGCCGCAGAAGTCGAGGCGCGCATTGGGCCTCCGCCCGCCAATGCTATCCATTTGAAAAATGAGAGCCCGGCAAATTTGGAGCTACATGATATCGAACTCGCTGGCACCACCCTCGACCCAGTGGCACGGCTGCCCTTTGAGATTGCGTCCGAAATCTTCGTTCAATGCATCCCCTCTCGCCCAAAGCCTGGCGCCAACCACATTCCCATGGTCCTTCTTAATATTTGTCGCGCATGGACTGCCATAGCATTATCCACCCCTCAGCTGTGGAACTCCATCCATGTCGTCTTTCCACGCCCCGAGGGCTTCACGGGACTCTTGGAAGCCTGGCTTCAGCGCGCACGTAACCGGTCCTTGTCTATCTCCCTTCGTGGGAGCTTTGGTGAAGACGTCGGCACCATCGTCCGTCGACATACGCAGCACCTCAGGAAACTCGAAGTGTACCTTGACGGAGAAGATGTAGAACTTTTGAGCCGCATAGGGCCTTGCCCCTCCCTTACGACGTTGAAAATTGGCGCTATAATATGCGAGCCCGATCTTTCCTGGAGTGTCATAAAATACTCCGCTCTCCACATGTTGACGATCCTACAACTTGCTCCCAACCTTGTCGAATGCACGCTCGAGGGTATCTCCCCCACGTTCTTCCCCGACAGTCACAACTCCGCAGACATAATCATCCTCCCATCTTTGCGTCGCTTGAACTTTTGGAGCATTTTAGATTCTCCGAGCTACGACAAAATCCTACGGAACCTCACACTACCTGCTCTACAGACGCTCGCCCTCCGCATGTTCGCAATCTCCCTTAACGATCTTATCGCTTTCTTAAAGCGGTCGTCGCCGCCCCTGCTGGGACTGACCATAGATGCGAGCGATTCAGATTTTATCCATTTCTTGAACGACTTTCCTCGTCTTGCGCCTACTCTCGAGTGCCTTGAATTATACTATCCATACCCGGATGCGGCCAAGCAATTGTTCGCTCTTCTATCGGCATCCCCATCCCACTTCCTCCCAAATCTCCGCTCCCTGCACGTTTACGCAAACAACTATTCGCTTTCGATATCTGAATCCACCTGGACAAATGTCCTGCACACACTCTCCATTCGGCGCTCCCACATCACTGATTTCAAATTAAAATCTCGCGGACGACTCTCAGAGCCCCCGGTATCCGTCCTCGCTGGACTGCGAGAACTGGTCGCGGATGGACTGGAAATCTATATCGGAAATAAAGAGCGGAATTACATCGCTGCCTAGCCTCTTTACATCGTCTTTGGGCTGACTTTTCTTGCACTTATTTCCAGATTTTCATATACGGCCTGAGGCCCGGAGCACGCCGAGTACTGAATATTTGCGCCTTCTCCGCTTTTTACAATATTGGTAGCGACAGAAAATACATCGAAACGTTCAACTCAGTTCATCGAGTACCAACACTGGCCGGCTTCAACCATTGAACGATAGATCGTTTTCAACCAGAGGGGGCAGGTAATAGTTCTATGTAGGTAAGGCATCGATTCTCAATCGACTCAGTTCTTCGCATTACTGTGACATGAGGTGAGACAGGTTCACGGCAGAAGCATGCAAACATGAAGACTCGCATCGGATTGAACATAAACGCCGGGTTCTCCTCGTCCAACTCGACTGAACTAGGATCGCAATATCTTTTGTTCTTCAAGAGTAACTGCTCACGACCGGGTGGATAGGTGCAGTGCCGTGGGACACCGTAGTTGAGCTCTTTACAACAGTCTCGCTCGCCGAAATCTTCAAGTGCTCAAGGCAGAATGAGCTGGCCGATAACCCAATTATTTTATCTGTACGTGTATCATTTGCGTTGGCCTGCGCTCCTTTGATTTAATTTTCTGTTGATGCACACCGGAGGAAACCCCAGGATACCCTGGGGCTTGTTACCTACGCGGGGGAGAATTATACATGTCAAAATGAAGACAGATTAGACGATGCGGAGTTTCTTCTCATACTAATAGGTTGCTCGAGCATTCCGCTAGGACTTGGACTCAATCAGGACGGAATTCGATGGGTCATCGTTGAGAGCTAATGAGACGCCAGATAGCCTTAGGATTGAGTCCAGAGACGCTGTCGAACTGCGAAAATGCAACTCGGAGGAAAGCCCGTCATATGTCATACTCCCCCGCGGAGACAGACGTCTCGGTTTCGCTCACGTTGACCCGGAAGTAGAGCTTCTCAGCGATATATCCCGTCATCCCGGCGAAATTACTCCCGTTGAGTGTATGCTGGCGCATCCAGTGGAATGTTTGCACCCACCTTGACGGAAGTCTCAAGGCTGAATTAAAATATTGGCCTCAGCTAGATGTCGCCTATCTTTATTGGAAGGCACAGTGAGTCGATTCTTACATCTTCCAGCAAATACATTCACCGTGGCATCCCAGCACGAACCTTGGAATCCCACCCAAGAAGTAGATAAAAGAATCAATGGGTGCTACTCCATTGCAAATTACAAACATTACCCAATGACAATGTACTCCTCCCTTGACTGGTACGCGAAGTGTTTGTTGCCCGCCGCTAACTCCCACAATATTGTGTGGACTGCAGAATTGAGACAGGCGTCGCTTTCGGGAAGCGGGTGGATGCAGACGTGGAATAAGATCGGGGAATGGGATAGCCGCTCCAACCTAGATGTGACAAAGTCTACAACGAGACCGTGGGTGAACTCGAGCCGCGACACGCAGGCGAAGTAGGACAGGTGAGGCACAAGACAGTCCTGCGTGGGCGCCCACGTCATTGCGCGCAGGAAACTGTCGGTGATGAGCACTGATTCGGAGCCATTGCTTTCGTCGAAGTTCCCTGGCGCGTCTCCGACTTCGAGGTGTTCGAGGGCATCGAGCACAGATAAAATCTCTAATAGATCCCTCTCTGCGACTCGCACCTCGGCTATGCGCAGGGTTTTGAGGCGAGCCCTAGACAGATTAGTATGATAGTAGGATTACGGTACCTGTTCTATCTTCGTAAAATCCGGATTAGGCATGATCAAGTTTGTAGGATCCAAATGTGGGCATGTTTTCTTCGTAGGATTACTATTATAGGATCGAAATGGTCCTCACGTTGTAAAGTATTACAGAAGCTTGACATATTGTGTATACTGCGCCCCGAATTCCTCCGGCTCCTTTTGAGCATTCTCCCGGGGGCTGACCGCTGTCGTCTTGTCGCCAGGAACCAATTTCAGCTTCGATGAGAGTTTGGCGATAAAGGGGATCAGAAAAATGGCGCGGTGGATTAAAGAATGCAGCATCAAGGGATTCAGAAGCGACAACCCCACCGCACTTAGCCTCAACTCGTCTGCACGTGACCCGGACAAATGGGACGACTCGGACAATGAATAGGGAGCCAATGACAAATTCTCGGCGCGATCCAGTCGATCCCGCGTAGAAATCCGGGTCCTTGAATCATTTGAGATTAAATCCAGAAAAATGAGTTCAATGTACATACGTAGTCTTTGAGAATGACATCAATGTTTTTCTCTTGTCCAGTGTGTCCGCAGAGACAATAAATGCGGTCAGCTCTTCGGGAACCGGAAAATGTGAGGGTATACCGTTCATAAGTTCGATATGAAACACCCTGGTTTTCGTGGTGATGGGAAACCCGTCAAGAAAATCAACAACCTTCGAAGACACTCAGGGATCCGTCCATACGATCGCAGACTCGCAGTCAAGAGCAGAGTGATTACTCACTTTTCATGGTGTTCCAATCACCCGCAAGCGGCGGTTCTAATGCGGAAGTTGATTCCCGGAAAGCCTCGAAACCGCTGTAACGCATATGTGTTAGCTCGGCAAAAGTCACGGCTTGAAGCTTACTCGGCAGGCCAATCAAAATCTCGGGAAACGGGGGCGCAGAGACGAAGCGAGATGCGTTGGACTGATAATCACTGTAGGATAATCAGATGTGCACTGAATCGATCGTGTGCCTCACGTGTACATTTCCCACTCACTTCCACTGCTAGGCGGGCCAGAGGAATAACGTCCGAGGGTTGCATTCGTAGTGCTCCAAGCACCAAATATTCCGGTAAAGACGAAACATGAATAAATAAATAAAAAACGAGACACTTGCCTGGCGTATGTTTCAAACATGCTATAATCGCTCGCGCTCGAGGGTGGGCGAGACGGAAAGGGTGAGATACTGTTGAATTCAAATTGATCCGCATTCCTGCCGTTTATTTAGTATGTGGGGTGCGCTGGGTTATTGACGCTCACGAGATGTTACCAAAAGTTCCGCTGTCGACGAGTTGGGGTCCAGCTGATCCAATGAATATATGCTGCAATTCGTCGTCAATCGAGTGTGCTGAGTTCGGGTTTTATGCAAAAGGGTGTGCGAATTGGGAACAGTGGCTGGCACCCCGATGGATGAAAGGAGGAAGCCGGGGGATATGCGGAGCGGAGAACGCTGTCGAGAGTGTCCGCTGCTGTCAGATGTGGCCACGATTGGCTGAATCGACGTGTGAGCAATTTCACGGTCATGTTGCCAAAGACCACACACCTCATTACATCAAATACGCCACTACCATGCTCTAAACTTCCGCCATCGCTACCCTCGCGGTGCAAAGCCTGTAGTGGCAGAGAATTTGCCCATGCATCGTCCCCATCCCAATACCGCGGCATTGAAGCGCTGTAAGTACTGTCAGATAAGTCATTGTTTGGGATGTGGGAGCAGCTTACCCAGAACAGCCCACACAGAACATGCTCCTCGACGTGCGGGCCCGGGGATGGTGGCGGGAAGCAAAATATTGTGACAGTCGTTGCCACCATCACATTGATGCGACTCGGTGCGCCAATCCTACGAACTATCCTGATCCTACGAACATCGCTTCTCTCCCATCAATCCTACGAATATTGCACGTCCCCAATCAGATCCTATGAGCTTGGCGTGGGAATCCTACGCAGATCTCACGCGCGTTACAATCCTACTATCATATTCATCTGTATAATACTCGTTTTGAGGCAGCGACCAAGGTCGGAGCGCTCGCACATCGCAAGGAACTGAGTATGCGGCCACTCCAACATGAGCTGAGGGTAGTAGACACTGCACCCTATAACCACCTGCCGTAGTTTGTGGAGGGTGAGGCATGCCTCAGTGCGAAGGACAATTAGTGCGGATGGAAGTGTTCCAGCGTTCTGCACACGAAGCCAACACGAAGCTGGAAATGGACACGGTGATCGACGGAAGTCACTGCCGCGACGGCAAAGCGAAATATGTCGGAAAGGGTTTCAGTGGGGAGGGATGCCATTGGTCGATGGGGGAGTGGGTGGTGAAGTGGACAATTTTGGAAGCTGCTAAAACTATCCATCACGGATCATCCGGGAAAGGTCCGTGATGGTACATAACGGCCATCAATTAATCAACGCGGCTCTTTCTTGGAAACAACCATCACCAGAAACACAGTCTCAGTCCGCTGGGCCTCTTGAGAGTAAATCGGAGCTTCAAGTGAATTCAATTTGTGCTATTTGTTCTTCCTCACCCTACCATGCTTCAAGACGGTTCTCGGAGCAAAATCGAGGATGATGAGTAAAGACTAGATTGCACCCTAACCTGTTTATTTCGGCGTTTTCGCCCAAATCTCCATGGCTTTAAAGGTGTAGGTACAACTCGAACAAATGCTGTAGTTAGACGAACCTGTCAGGTGTGCAAGTCTAGGATTTTCCCTCAACATATCTACATGTTGCGGACGCGAAGGAATCTGTCCGTATTTTTTATAAGAGATCGGGGCCTAAGTGTCCGTGGTTTTTAAGACAAGGATGCGTCGTGTTTTCACAAGAAATGGCATACTATACTACGCTGGTCGCAAGGACTCGGACCAAGATGCGGAAACGGGAGATTGATGTGCGTCGTAATTGCGATCAAGAAAAATAAACTGCCGTCGCCATCTTATGGAGCATTGCGTCTTGTGCATATGAAAGCTGGGTTCCCGGGTGAGATATCGCGTTGGCCCGGCGCGAGAAAAAAGGGCGTACCAATTATTCTTTCTCACTCACCCTCATCCACGCTCCTCGCCATTTCAAGTATCTCCTTCACCCATTGATGTCCCTCGTCGAATATGGGCCCCGTCGCTTCGATTTCGAACATGCTCCAACCCTGGCATTCGTGAAATTCGGACACGAAAAAGCATTCCTCCCCGCGTTCGCCAGCAACTCCGATCGATTCCCCGAATAGTATGTCGTCTTCATCTGGATCTTCTTGTATTTTCAAGAACAGGCTCCACAACCAGGAGAGCTTTTCGAACCCGTTCGATATTATCGCACAAATGTAGTCGGCTGGAGTTGGAAAATCAGAATATCAATGCGCGTCGGGGTTCAAGAAGGCCAGCTCACATTCGTGATCGCTTTCGATCGGTCGTCCCCACATTTCTAGTACCCAAGAACGGACCGCGGAGTAAACATGCGCCATTTCGAAGATTTCAATCACGGGAAATTGGGAAATGAACCACCTGGATTCGAGATTATAACAGCACGGCATGAAATGGGTATGATACGTACAATCTGTTGTTCCTTTCTCCTGTGCAGAACGTCCAGAATCTATATGCAGCGCGCTTGAATCGGAATACTTCCGTTGGCGTGAGGCTATCGACGTTGATATCAGAGTCCGGACGACGTAAGCAAAGGCCTAGCAAGAGAGCGAACGCGTACGTCGACATATCATCCTGGTCCCTGTCGAAAAATCGATTCCACTGTCAGCTAAAGAAGCCATTTAAAAAAAATTGGATTGCGCTCACTCCCTAGGTGTCTTTTGAAAGAGAAGGAAACAAGATTCGACGGTTTCGAGGACTCGCTCGTTTCTCAAGAGTTGCCGAATGAAGTTGGATGCGTAGTCGCGATGTTTAGGATCAGAATAGCATCGCTCCCATTGTGTATTTGCCAGTATCAAGGCATCTTGAAGAAGTTCACCGAAGTAATTGTGGGCCACGGCATCGGCCAAGGAACGACGATGGGCCGTAAATAACTGAGAGAAAGTTCGGTTGATCAAGATGCAGGAGTTGAGTGAAGGAAAGTCGGGGATCCAGCCAAGAATCTCTAGCTGAGTATCAAGAGGAATGCTGGCGAGCGTCACGACCATGGTGGTCGATACGAAGTGTACTCGGCTATCCCCGGAATTTTGACGTGTGAAGAGCTAAGATCGAAGTCTCGATTTATACTATACCTCCTGAAGGGTTGGCAGGTCAGGGTAAGAGGATGGGTGAGATATTCCAGTCTCGTCCTGGAAGAGTCAAAATTTGAGGGTCAATGATGTCGCGACCAATGTAGATCGCAAAAGATTTCGTCGACCTTGCGGTTCAAATACGGTGCTTGCAAGTTCTGAAAGGGATGCACTGGTTTTGGACTTCCGGCCTGAGTCCCTCCTCGATGAAAGCAGACGAAAGGAAAGAAGGAGGCTGTGTCGCGAAGTTACTTTTGTTCTTTGTTCGACGCCTGTAGGATACTTGTTTCTTTGTTGTTGGTCCTTGTTCTTGCCGGTCGCAATTGGCCACACTCTATTGTCTAGACTTGGATACACCTTTCACCTAGAAAAGCACTATATTAGGGCGATGACTGAGGGCACTTCCAACTCACTCCCCTGTTAAATTTGACCTGTCGAGACTTGGCCTGTTCTGCTTCTATAAGCTACAATGGACAGCAATCCGGATGAATCTCGGGCATCTAACTGCACGGCCACTGCGGTCGGGCAAGAACTGGAAGCACTTCAATACACCGAGGACCATGTCATGGCTGACGTTGAAGAGTTAGACCGGCTGAGAAAGCTCACAGTAAGGCATCGTTATCCTTTCATGGACCGACTCACCTCCCATGTTATGTACAGCCTTCGCCGGCGAAGACAGAATTACGCTACGACTCCTGGGATAGCAGCGAAGTGTCGATGCTATTCGTGCGGTCGGGTGATATCAAGGTCCGGGACTTTGCCTATCATCCAAACGATCCTCGCCACCGCGGTTGTAAACTAGAGCAGAAAGTCGCGCCGCCCGTTCTTGTTCAAGTTTCACAAACTGATCCTGCCCCGCCGCCCAAGTCCCGTCCCATGAAGCCCCTCCCAAGATCGAAGACGCCGCGTACTATGGTAGGTTGCATTCTTCGCTTCATTCCTCGTTTCTCATGGTCTTGGAAGGTGGTGGACTCTTCAGATGTTTACATGAAGGAATGAATGAGATTCTACAGCGTCTAGATTCAGTACTTGTACCCGCGCCGCATGAGAGATTTTACTTCCGGCGAGCGGTATCCGAGATTGAATTCTTGTTCACGAAGAGGATTTGGGCGAAACAAGCGGAACGCCATACAGTATGCTGTGCCATGGTGGCAAGAGGGGTAAATGCGAGAAGTCGAGCGAATTTAGTTGAAGACGGGGTCCGTCGGGTCCGACCAGTCTACGTTTGAGGCGTTCGACGTTGGCAAATGTATTCAAGGCATCCATTTCTATCGCGCAAATGATAGCACCAGCGTTGAACGAAACCACTCGACGGGACAGAAATTCTAAGATACACCGAGATGTCCAGGCTTTCAAATCGCAAATTGAGAAGGCAGAAAGACTTATTAGACATAGCCAGCTGAATCTGCGACAGACGATTATTAGCTTGGGGAAAGTCGACGTCAGAAGCTCCTTCTTGAAGTGGAAATCGCTGATTTCGTTGGTAACTATTCAAAACCACAGATTCCTGAGCAAACTTCGAGTCCGCCGCGAGTCTTGACGTTGCAAACTTGAAATTGGTGTCATGGTCATCCAGGAGGCTCTGGTGCTATGTCCTGGCGAATATTTGAATAGATTTTCTATTCAAAAATTCGAGGGGGACGGAACGACAGACGTAGGGGAGCCCTCTTACTACATTGACTTGATAGCTCAGTTGCTTGTCTTCCGTGTATTTGCTTTTTGTGAAATCGTACATGCCGTATGTTCGAATCTTGGATGTGCTTTCTTTTTTTTTCTTTCTGCGCTCCTCTTTGTGCAGACAGTCATCTTCAGAAAAGGGAGCTGATCAGGGAGCCCAAACACATATTCAAATGCTTGTATTGATGTAGATAGTACAAAAGAGCTATTAAACTTGTTTAATAATGCAGGGGCCTTACTGCATGCCCAGATTGGCTTTCAGCAGCTTCGTGTCCGCGGATGGCAGCGCCCTGATGCGCGTCTTGTATCTGCGTTGCCCAGCTGGACGTGAGATTCACGCCGAACAGCGACGGCACGGCACTGAGCGCTGTGGTGGTGGCCGCATCGCCGCTGCCTGCTCCGCCTCCGCTATAACGACCCCACCGCCCTGCACCGAGTTGGTGTGCGACATCTGCCGGCTGCGTTCCTCCGGCATCAACAGATCTGTGAGCGAGCTCTGAGGAAAGCCTCAAGGTCCTCCCCCCTGCTCGCGTCGCGCCCGACGCGGCTGTTGATCCCATATTGTCACGAACGCGATCACAGTGCCCGTTCACATTGAAGCTCAAGGACGAGTTTGCGGCAGCGTGCGAGACAGAGAGCAGCTAGCCGCAGTGTGGAGGACCGCATCCCGTTGCTCGCATTGCTCCTCGCCGGAGAAGGCCGTGAGTTTCGAGGCGAGCGCGGGCTCGTGTGCACGCTGTGTTGCGTTTTCATCTTCGTTGATGGAGGGGGGGAGGTAAAGTATCCCATCCTCCGGGGGAAGAAGCTTGGAAGGGTCAGTGTCGAGCGCGATGCCGGGCCTTGTCTGGGCTCATCCACCTTTTGAAATTCCAGCCCACCCGCAGATACCTGAGGTCAGCGTGTGCGGTGAGAAACTCGTGGAAATGCGCCGCGAGGTGCATGTCGAGGTCGAACAGCTGCGAGTAGCCGAAGGTGCCAAGGGTGAGGGAGGTGGGGACGGAAACGTGCGACGGGGAGGGGAGAGAGGTCGAAGAGGTGCACGAAGGCGGAGAAGGAGGTGAGGGTGAGCTCGGTGAGGGTGGAGCAGCGCGTGAGCATGGTCCAGAGTTGTGGCGGGAGGGCTACGGCGGGGTGAGTGAGTTGGTAGTGTTAGGGAGGAACCCACTTACAGGGGTCACGGAGCCCGTGGTGTACGGAGAGCGAGAAATTCGCGAGGTCGCTGCATTTGAAGAGCTGGGGGGAGTTAGCTTCGACATTCGGAGTCCCAGTGGCACACACAGCGCACCTCGCTCTCGCGATCCAGCAGTTTGTATCCAACATTCGAGTACAATTCCTTCAGCTCGGGACATCTACGTGTGCAAAGTCAATACCGCGCAAGATCTAAATTAGACAAACGATGCACGATTTGCTAAGGGTGAGCCCGCGCATGCCGATGCATCGTCCATGAACGACCCTACGCTGCCCCCACCCCCTCCTCCTCCACCGACACCAATATTGCTGCCCCCGACTCTCGCGCGCCGAACCCGCTTGCAAGCCCTGGACGCCGAGAGAGTCTGAGATGGTAGTGAGACCAACCGGCACTTCAATCAATAGTGAGCTGGCCCTTGTGCGCTTTTCTGATACTGTGGGTGGCCTGTCCAATGCTGTTTTACGCTATGTTGAGGACAAAGAGACGTACCGGCACATTGGATCCAAGGAATCGGCGGCCGATAGCGAGCTTTCTTGGATCTGCGTTGTCTTTGCAAAGCTTCGAAACATCGGAGATGGCAGCAGGGATCAATCACCCAGTAGTCCCAGGACTAGCAATGTTGCCTTCTGGTGGTTTTACGGCGGTCTGGATGTCCGACGGGCATAGGGGAAGTAGACGACGGTGGCGAGACATAGATGTGGCTGTGTCCAGTCATGCCCAAAAAAGGCAAGCTAAGGCTGCCAGGGCACTGCACCAGAACCATCCAGGAGAGGCGACGAGCTCCAGCCAAGCAGAACCAAACATCGAATGTTTTTGCTTTCGCTCGGCCACCATCTGCTTGTTGATTTCGAGACAAGGCAATAACGCGTTCTATGTGGTGAAAGAGCACAAGGTACACTCTAATTATCCTTATATCCGTTAACCAACGATTTTTTCCCCAGGAAACTTGAAAATTTCGGCCTGCGCTGCTTCGATTGACAACGCGCGGAATTAGGCGTTCATGCAAAGAGCTGAATCACCGGAACCTCGAGCTCAAGCCACCTTACCAGTTCTACGAAAATACGACGCGACTGGGCTGCCCGTGAATGTCTTTGCTCTTCAAGCACCTCCGCATACATCAAATCTTTGGAGCCAACACTGACGTCGGCAAGACAATCTTGACCACCGCACTTGTTCGTGCGTCTGCAGCCTTGAAAAACGAGGTCTTCTATTTGAAGCCGATAAGCACTGGACCTATTCAGGATGCGGACGACGAGTAAGAACTTAAAGAAGCATTTCGTTCACCATGTCCCCTTATTCAAGCCTTATAGACATATCAAGCGTCACTGCGGTGAACTCAAGGACGGAGTCCACACAGACTGTCTATATCGATTTCATGTGCCAGTGAGCCCCCACCTTGCCGCTCAACTTGCTGTGGGGGAGGAGTCGAAAAAGGTTCGTCGCATGCTCTGCTGCAATTTCGACCTAACGGTCTCGCAGATCGTTTCCGACGGGACCTTCATCAACTCCATTGCCAGCCATGTTCGGCGATGTGCTGCTCGCAGCCCGGATCCTGCTCACATGTATGTGGAAACTGCAGGAGGTATGATTCGACCTTTGCTGTGTAATATATCGTACTGACTTTTTCTAGGCGTCCACAGCCCCACATTGTCGAGGGTGACGCAGCTCGATTGCTACCGGCCCTTGCTCCTCCCTACGATTCTCGTCGGAGACTCGCCTCGGCGGCATATCCGCCACCATCTCAGCCTACGAGTCTCTCATGCTCCGTGGCTATATCGTCGATGCGATCCTTCTATTCCGCGACGAATACTACCGCAACAGTGACTTTCTGACGCCGTACTTTGCTCAACGCGGAGTAGAGGTCACCGCGTTGGATGCACCGCCGCCGATACCCGTTGATGCTACCGAGAAATATGCCACCACGGAGCGCTACTACGAGCGTCTCATCTCGGAGGACAGCATCCTCCCCGTTCTACGCAGTCTGGACGGGCGGCACGAACAGCGGCTTGCCAAGCTGGCACCCATGCCGCGCCGCTCCCTCGACGCGTTCTGGTGGCCGTTTGTACAGCACGGCTTGGTCAAAGGCGAAAGGATGTCACGGTCATCGACAGCGCGTCGTCCGACTTCTTCTCGGTGTACAATGTACAAGACAAGCACACGGTCTCCTCCTTGCAGTCTCAGCTCGACGGCTCCGCATCATGGTGGACGCAAGCGCTCGGCCACGCACACCCTGCGCTAACGCTCGCTGCCGCACGCGCAAGCGGGCGCTACGGCCACGTCATGTTCCCCCAGGCGACGCATGCGCCCGCCCTACAGCTCGCGGAGCGCCTCTTACACGACGGCCCTGGCAAAGGCTGGGCCGCGCGCGCATTCTTCTCCGACGACGGGTCTACGGGAATGGAGGTCGCGCTGAAGATGGCGCTGCGCGCGTTCTCCGTGCGCGACGGTCTGGAGGGCACTGAACGGAAGGCCCTCGGTGTGCTGGGCCTCCGGGGGAGTTACCACGGAGACACGATCGGCGCCATGGACGCGTGTGCGGAGGAGGGCGTGTTCACCTGCGAATGGCACAATGCAAAGGGCTATTGGTTTGACCCGCCCACGGTCTCGATCCGGCAGGGGCGCCCCGTCATCTCGCTACCCTCCGCGCTGGCGGCGGCGGCGTCCCCGACTGACTGCGCCGTGGCGTTGGACTCGATGTCGTGGGTATACGACGTCGCCGCGCGCCTGAGTACGCCGCTGGCGGAGGTGTATCGCCGGTATATTGCTCAGACGCTCGAAAGCCTGGAGCATGGGGGTGGGCCGCGACTCGCGGCGCTCGTCCTCGAGCCCCTGGTGATGGGCGCAGGGGGGATGATCTTCGTCGACCCGCTCTTCCAGCGCGTCCTCGTCGACGTCGTCCGGGCGCGCTCTCCCGCCCCACCGTCGCCCGAGGATGTCGATGCGAATGTGCCTGCGTGATATTCGATGAGGTGTTTGTCGGACTGTATCGCCTCGGGATGCAGAACACCATCCCGCTGCTCGGCGTCACCCCGGATATCTCTGTCCACGCGAAGATCCTCACGGGCGGGCTCGTCCCTCTTGCCGTGACGCTCGCGTCGGACTCGATCTTCTGCTCGTTCTACGGGACGGAGAAGACGGAGGCGCTTCTGCACGGGCACTCGTATACAGCGCACCCGCTGGGGTGCGAGGTCGCGAATGAGACGCTACGGCTTGTGGAGAAGGAGAGTCGGAGCGAGGCGTGGGCGGCCGCGCAGGCTCGGTAAGCCTGCCCCAGGTACACCGCCAATAGTGTGGAGTCTATGGGACCCGCAGTTTGTGCAGACTGTGTCACGCATGGAGACGGTGGCGGAGGTCATGGCGCTCGGCACCGTCTTATCCATGAAAGTCAAGGATTCTGAAGCAGGTAGGCCTGCGACAATCCATGATTCACTCAATGCATCTCATGTTTCTCATCAGGCTACGTCTCCCACTCGGCCCAGACTCTGCTCGAGTCCATAAAACTCAGTGACGCGGGGCATTTGGTGTCTGACGTCCCCCAATTCAGCGTCCACTTCCGGACCCTTGGGAATGTCGCGTACTTTATGACCAGCCTCAACACCGCGTCAGAGACCATTCGCTCCCTCGAGGACAAAATATGGAGGGCGCTCCAAACAATGTTTAGATTCGAGTTAGATTGTGCAGGTACAGAAGCGTCGGCGATTAGGCCTAAACGTGATATCGATTCATTTCTTGGATTCTTCTCTATAGGAAGTCGATGCACTGGCAGACTCCTCGGTGGCCTAGGGACACGTCCGTTTCTGTCCGACTATCTGGATAGTCGCGCTTTCCTTTATGAGGCACGTCTCTCCGGTGCGGCAAGTCACTCCTAATCCCCGCGCAAGCGACTGCAGCTCAACTTTTCCTCGTTTCCAGTCCTCTCTTTCTTCCAATATTCCGCAATGTGTAAACGCTAACGACCCATAGACTCTGAGGCTTGCCAGACATAATCGAAGCAGACTTGGCCTAAAGTTTCCATGCCCTTACCCATGTTTATTGGTCGTTGCATTGGCCCAGTACCCGACGACGGCTCAAGCATGTTGATGCCACCGATATCAAACGTATCAAGATGACATTTTGGCAGGATATCGTGCCGGTG
Source organism: Mycena galericulata (assembly GCA_029289565.1). Classification (NCBI taxonomy): domain Eukaryota; kingdom Fungi; phylum Basidiomycota; class Agaricomycetes; order Agaricales; family Mycenaceae; genus Mycena; species Mycena galericulata. Next base: position 122,075 of record JARKIA010000130.1, on the reverse strand, counting down.
ATGGGGGATGCAGGAGGTAAATCCCGCTGATAATTGCCAGAAAAATTCGAGAAGACATTTATGATATGGGGATCAATACCTGTAACTTTGAAACCATGAAAATCCCAGTCAACAACGCATAATGGACACGTTTTCTTTAAATGGGCCAAAATAATGCTTGTTCACATGAGACCTGAATGAGTGCAGTTCCAAGGGTTCTGGGAGGTATTAAACGATGTTTAAGGCTTTTTTAGCATGGCTTCAGAATTTTTACTGCTTCACTTCCGCGCGCAAGCGGCCCGTGAGGAAAACACGTGCCAGAAACGTGATCACTCGGGTCTTTCCAGATCCGAGATCGATCGACGATTTTCATAACTCAGGCGCCGACCAAACTTTCAGTGCTCCTCTCAGTCGCGGTGGCACCCGAAACTTCTCCCCAAGAACTGCGGCCAGGACCGCCAGACTGCGGAGTGACAAGGATTAATGCGAAACGTTTGCCATAGGTCTCCGGGTGCTCTTGCTTAACGAGTGTGATCACTATCACGCCCAGCAATAAATATATAATGGCTCCCCCATCGTTCCAGCAATCTTACGGCTGCGAAATGAAGTCCTTCGCTGCCTCGCTTGTATTCCTCTTCTGCGCGTTATTCGGCCACTCTCTGGATGCTGGGACAAGCTCAAAGTCATGTCGCAACGTTCCCGGCAGCGCAGGCTACCCGAGCGCAGCGGCCTGGAGCATCCTCAATTCGACGATATCAGGCCGATTGGTTGAAGTCGTTCCTTCGGCAAAATACTGCGAAAGCCTTCCAGGAGGTGCATGTACCGACGCGCAGTGGACGAGCGCACTCTTTCGGGACACGATTCCCGGGGCCATGAATCAAGTACGTCAAAACCTCCACGATTCTAACCCGTCTGATCTGTATACAGGTCAATTGGGAACAGGTGCGATGATCCATGCGTTACGCACACATTTATAACCAACTTGCCGACAGGGCTATGACCTGACGCCTCCCTCTCTATGTCTGCGGGACGGGACTACTTGCGGTCAAGGCGACGTCCCTGTCTACTCGGTGGAGTCAGAGACGGTCTCAGATATACAGGTCTGGCACGTTTTTTTAATCATGGGCGTTTCCTCATTATAGTGCTACTCAGGCCGCAGTCAAATTTGCAAGCACGCATAACCTCCGCCTGGCTGTTAAATCTTCTGGACACGACTACCTCGGACGGTCCACCGCTCCTGCCTCCCTCCTCATCCGCACGACAAATCTGCAAAATACATCTTTCTCCGATACGTTCTTCGTTGGAACTCGGAACATGGGATCGGCTGTCACGGTCGGCAGCGGTGTGCGCGCGCAGACTCTTTACCAGCAGGGCAAAGCAAACGGCAAAGTAGTGGTCAGCGGGTCAGCCGCGACGGTATGCACCGCCGGAGGATACGTGCAAGGCGCAGGCCACTCCGCATTGTCGCCCACGTTCGGATTGGCAGCCGATAATGTTCTTGGTGCTGCATAAACTTTCTCTTTAAAAACAGAGTGTCTCAACTTCTTCCCTTGCGTCCAGAATTCCAAGTTGTCGTCTCCAGTGGAGAGCTGCTCCAGGTAAACAGCGTCTCGCATCCTGACCGTCAGTGGCAGCACCTTGATACCTTATTGCTTCCCCATTCACATATTACTTACAGTTTTCTACGCGTTGCGCGGTGGAGGTTCAGGCAGCTGGGGCGTCATCGTTTCAGCGACCATCAGAACCTTCCCGACGTTCAATGCCACGTCCAGTCTGATTGTATTGGTTGCGCTGAACAATAGTGCCGCGGCAGCGCTCGCTACTACCCACGCGCAACACATCTTCGACTTGGACCCAGTGCGCGCGGGGCAGTATTTCTTCTTGGAAAAAAACTCAACCGACGCAAACGCGCCTGCTGCGTTCATCGTGAGCACATACATGCCGAACACGACATCGGCAGAAGGTACGGCGCTACTAGCCCCGTTTTTGAATGCCTCCCTGGCTCTCCCGGGCGTGTTTCTCTACGAGCAGCTATATACGTACGGCGACATCAACGACGCACTTTTCCAGGCCGACGACAGCGTAGGGGACGATGAAGTCCTGGGTTCGCGGTTGATCCCGGCGGCGGCATACCGCGATCCTGCCACGGTTGGGGAGGTCTACTCAGAGCTCTTGGACAGTGGAACTTTGCTGTATGCTTTTTATGTTGCATTCTCTGCATTCAATGCACTTCTGATTCTTTCCTCATCAGCATCCTCGGACATCTCGTTGCAGGCGGTTTGAACATATACATCTTCCTATTTGCGCGAGCACTTAATCCCCCTAGGACAAGTCGCTGAAAATGCGAACATTGTCTCAGCTGTTAACTCTGCATGGCGAACAGCCAAGACACACGTTAGTCCATTCAGTCCAAACACTATTCACTCAAATAATGCATCATTTCCTGTAGCTGGTCCTCGTAAACCAATGGACGGACGCCGCATCCATCGGGGAAATTGACACCATCCGCAAGCATTTCCAGACCCAGCAACTTCCCATTCTCAAGAAGTTGTCCGGTGCCAATGCGGGCTCGTATTCGAACGAGGCAGACGTTCTGGAGCCGGACTTCGAGACGACATTTTTCGGGCCGAACTATGCTAAGCTGAGCGGGATCAAGAGCAAGTACGATCCTAAAGATTTGTTCATTGTTGGCGCTGGAGTCGGGAGCGAACGGTGGGATGAATGGGGGATATGCAAAATTTGATTACAGTTTGTTTTTGGCACTGTACCCCAGTTCGACAAGATGTGCGCATTTACGATCATTTTAGTTTGAAGGGTCAAGTTGGGGTCCAAGTTGGGGCTCAAGTTGGGATGTGTGAGGTGGACTTGGCCCAAAGTTTGTTGAAGCGCAGGATAGTGACCGCGTCACTGGGCATTGGCCTTGTCTAGCACAAACTCAGTTATGCGACTGACACCTCCCGTTAAGCGGCCACCCCGACGGTAGCTATCTCTCCGCGTTCCATTTTGCGTAAAGTTTCACAATAAATCTCTCGTCCCATTTCGAGGTGCCTAACGCTTCTTCCTCTGATCCCAATGCGACTATTAATCAACTTCTAGTGCTCCCAAGTAGTAGTCTATGATTTCATGTGTGGATAAAGGTAATGTAATGTTGTTATGTACTAGTGAAAAGTCTTCGCGGCCAACCACGACGTTCTCCGCCTAGGATATCCTTCCGAATTTTCACAGTAGCTGGAATATGTATCCCTCTAGCCTTCACGATATTATCGCATCGACAACGCTCTAGCAGGCAAAACCCCGGGTATTTCTCGTTCGGGAGAGCGCGTGCCAGCCCAGTGCCAGGCGCCGGAGGATCATCCAAGGATCATCTATCCATCTTGTGCGCCCTCAGGTTGGGCATCTGCCATGCTAATGCACGTTGAGAACATACTTACATGGTGAATAATCTTGAATTCTCTCGAGTACTGTACCGATCTTTTCAGAAAAATCTGATGTAGATTAGGGGCCAATTCTTACCAAATACGGCAGTGTGACATTAGGTGACATTTCACACGACATCATTCTTTGTCTCCCCACACATGCCGAAATCCAAACGAATGAGGAGGAAGAGAACGGCAGCGGAAGAGCAAGATATTACTACTCGCAGACCAGGTAAGATCCAATTCTTATCGATTCGAAGAAGTGCCTATCCATTCGATCCACAGTTCTCGAAATCCCCGCCGAAGTCTGGCAGGAGATTGTGTCTGCTTCTAATTTTCTTATTCTGAGCAGCAAAAAAGATGGTATTCCTCGCTCCATACTTCTCCTGAGCAGGAGCAAGCTAGTTGGCTCCCCGGAAACGATTCCCTCTGCGTATAGGAAGCGGCCAGAAACGCTTCGCGCGCTTTCACAAACAAATCGCGCCTTTCGCAGCGTTTTTCTTCCACTTCTATGGGAGCACGTTGAAGCATGCTTCGAGCCGAAATATGGTACGGCCTGGGATACAAGAGTCGTCGACGTCCTCTTCGACAGATGCACGGGACTAATGGAGCGCGAGAATCGAAACCTGGCTCGGCATGTGCGGTAGGCGTGCTCCCACCAATTCACCCTTGAGTCTATTCAACTTGCACCAGCGTGTTCTCCGTATCTCTATCGTTGCACGAAATTGACGTCGTGATGCCTGTGTTCGCGCAATGTCTGGAATTGTTGCCGAATCTCGACACGCTCCATATCGTGCACCTCCAATCCAGGGGGCAGCAGGCCGTCATCGCGGCCTTTGAAGATATCGAACTTCCGAATGTGCGAACGATTATTTTGCGTGCGTAGCCCCTTACCCTTGGATTCCTGCATGGGCTCATGATCCTCCAGCGAGCTATGCATACGCCATCCTGGCGGCATGCCCCAACGTGCGCGATGTGTCTTGCAATGAGGAGACCGGCACGATCTTATTCGATACCTTGATCGAATGCTGTCCCGAAGTCGAGCGCATCCAGGGCTTCGCGCTTACGTCCTCCAATCTGAAAGGTTCGCCGAAGGCCAAAAAAACGCGGCAGTTGTCTGACCGCATCTTCGCAGAGCTATCCGAAGGACTCACGAAGCTACGTGAAATCGCTATCCCCACCACCATGGTCCGTCATTTTCCTACATTGCGAGGATGTTATTCAGTCCATCGCAGATCATCAGCTGCGAGATCAGCTCGCTATCCGTGCTCAACCGCTTATCCGTGATTGAACTAATCGCGAACTGTGAACATAATGCCCACGAGAGCGACATTGATGACTCCGACTATTCCGCTCGCATGACGCTCAAGCGGGCCTTCCTGAGAACCAAGCTCAAACTTGTTGATGACGCGCGCGCGGTCCTCAGGGCCTCGTCTGGCACGGATCCTAAACGTGTCAAGATGAGATTTTGGAAGGATATCGTTGGGTGGGTGGGGATGACGGAATACACATACGGTAGGTACTGGGTCAAAACCGAAGAGTTTGATGTGTAGTCTCTGTTTAATGTGTGTGTATTGTAAATGTAGTCGTGTTCTAGTGTAAATTGGATGTATCCTGCGTCCTGAATCTCATATAGGTCCGTACTGCTGGTCTTCATGATCATTGCGTTCTTGAAGGACCTACTCCATAAATAATAACCCCGATGAATAATCTGCGCGAGCGCTCAGTACCAGGGAAAAGCAACATCAACAAGACTCACATATTATTGTTTCCTAGCTCGCCTCTTCGCGTATCGCGAGACATCCTCGGCCAACTCGGCCACGTTGTGTTCAATGTCTCGGAAGGAGCGTTTCCGGAAATTGATAGGCCGGGGAATTTGCTCGGAGGGAAATATGGGTCGCTTCGGTAGCGGGGCGTGAACTCTGATTGCATCTACATCCATATTCCGGTACGCAGGGATATCCCGATGTGGGTTCAGAGGCGTGTCTCGACGTCTCGTACGTACGAAACAAGGAACGACATTCGGAACCGTTCGTGGGCGTTTCGCATCCTGGCGTTCTTCGTCGGACTCGGGGTCCCGTGCACGTTTACTAACACCTCGGCGTGTCCGGATAGATATATCCCCTCTCCCTGAAAATTCGTCCGGCGCCAGAAGGCCGCATCTTGGTCCCACTGCCGCCATTTCGTTTCCGTTCGGTGGAGTAATTTCGCTGGAAATAGCTTTCGCGTAGCCGGACGGTTCGCGAATGTGTTGCTGTCTTTCCCCCAGAGAGAGCGAGGTAAACTCGACCATTGGTGCTGTAAATCTGTCAGTCGCGCATTGCGTAGATGGCATTGGAGACTCACTCATTTGGGTGTTCAAACTCGACGACGAAAAAGGCACTGGAATAATGGCATGAAATTGAAGCCACAACGTAAGGAGAATGGAACCTACTTCGAATATCACACAGGAACGGTTTCGGGCAACGGCCGGGAGTGTTGCATATATTTTGCAAAACCGTGGGCAACTGGGCTGCGTCTTCTACTGGCTCTGGTTCTTCCATGATAGGCGCAAGCGTGCTCGTCTTATTTATGCCAGAACGGAGTGCCAGATTACCAGATAACGCGCGCTCAAGTCTCAAGCTGGGACGGTCGAGCAGAACAAGAAGAGCTGGCATACGACCGATTGAAATTTGGGCGTTGGGTTTGGTTGGGTGGAAATCGTGGAGTTGATCCTGGGCACCACCACCTTCTTATAGATGCACTTCCACGCTGTTTCGGCGCGGGTCCTGAGCTGTCGCCATGCCAAAGCAGCGAGTTGCGGCAGCCCAAGGTCAGTGAAGGACGACGAAAGGGATGGTCTTCCTCTCGCAGCTCTTCCCGTTGGCTCCTTTCCTGGGCACAGTGGAATTTTCTCTTCAACGCCAACTCGATAGCGGATGGTGGGAGTAGACCTGAAGGAGATAACTGGAGCCACGCCGCAGCGTCATTCCAAACGGATGTTCGGCCCGGTGTTCCGCATTTTCAACATAGGGCGGTGTTGATCACCATCAACCGCTTAGACCACCACCTCTTGTTTCTGGCGTTCATGGACATGGGACATGGGCCTCGACAAGGAGATGGAAGCAGTCCAGCCGCCGCCTCCCTTCCGAAAGATTTGAGGCTTCGATTATTTCGAAGCTCGCTCACCGACTCGGCTGGCAGGTTCAATTCTCCACTGTTTCAGAATCCCAGCCATTCTCTAATTTGAACGTTGCTACACACTCGAGGAATTAAAACCGATCCAAGTTGTATTTTGGCGCAGGCACATCTAGGGAGACAAAAGCGCGACTCTGGTCAAAACATGTATGATCGTTCGAACTCTATAATCATTGGAATACAGAATTTAAAACCAATCGAGACCTCCAACTTATCCCGATTTCCTGATCAACTCAACTACAACTTCGCGTGGTCACCCTTTCCAGGAGGAACACCGTACGGGTTGAACCTCAACGCTTCCTTGTTCCCCCTCACGTCTTCCTCGATGGACCGGTAACCTGCAACCGTCATCAATATATCAAGATCCTGCGAAAATATCAACCAAAGCGACCCAGGATTCAGGAAGAGGTGAGGTTTACCGCGAGAAGAGACTTCATGACGTGCCGGCAGCCGGCCTCGCCCTCGTGTGCCATGCCCCACACCCACAGGCGGCCGACTTCGACGACGTGCGCGCCCAGTGCGATGGCCTTGAAGATATCTGCGCCCGTGCGGATTCCTGAGTCGAATATGATCGTCATCTCTGGAAATCTGGATTACTAAGACGCAAAGAGTTGAGAGAGGGGGCACAGACTGTCGCCGACCGCCTGCACGATCTCGGGAAGGACCTCGAGGCTGCCCACGGCGCCGTCAACTTGCCGCCCCGCGTGGTTCGTTACGACGATCCCTTCGCATCCGACGTCGAGCGCCCGACGCGCGTCCGCGGCGCTCTGGATGCCCTTCAGCACGAATGGTCGCCCGTTTGAGATACGCTTCCACTGTATTCCTCGTTTTAATTCACAAAGCGAATACAAAAGACTCGGTTCGACTTTCCTCCTTGATGAGCCAGGGGAGTTTCTCCCAGGTGTGGGGCTTGCCGTGCCATACGGAAGAGTCGATCCACTTCCCAGAGTCCTTCTCGAGCGCGTCTCCATACTTGCGCATGAACACAGGGTCTGATTTCCCGAGCTCGTTTCCCACCTACGGTTGAAACACTCATCAGCACCCTGGGCTGTTATTTCTGTGCTACTTACGGAGTTTGGGTAGTAGAATCTGAATAAATAGTAAGCTCTGCCCACAGGAGGAGTGAAAAGGCACTCACGCGTAATTGGCGATATTGATATCAGTAGGGCGCCACCCCAGCTGCCAGGTGTCTACGGTGAGCATCAACACGTCGAACCCGCTCTTGAACGCTCGCTCCATCAAACTCAATGTCTGAACCTCCGTTCAAATGATTCCCTGCAGAATAATACCCGGAACTCACTATTTTATCATCGTGTCCCATGTATAATTGGAAGAACCGCGGCGAGGAAGAAGTATTCGACCTTTCCGGGCCCTGGTAAGAGTAAACGGAGTTGCTTTCGTTTTTGGTTTGTGCCGCCGCATCGTTCGCCGCTGCGACGTCCTCGATCGATTGCGAGGCCGCAGTTGAAAGACAGTACTGGAAGAGAATGAGGAGGCGCATGTTTTTTTTTTGTTCAAGAGAGAACGAACCGGGAGACCCAGTTCCCCGGCGATCGTTGCTGGTACCAACTCTCCTGGCGGCGCGTACAACTTGTTGATCCCAATCGGTGCGAACAAAATTGGTGCTGGGATGCGGTGTCCGAAGATCGTGGCTATAAACGGTGAGTCAAATCTTCACCTGACTTTGCTGCTCTGCTCTCACTTGTCAAGTCTCTAGTGGTGGTATCGACCAGCATGCGGGGAACGATGCGCCAACGGTAGAATGCCTCGCGATTGGCGCGGTCAGTCCATCCCAGCCCTGCATTCGAGTTTGCGTAAAAGTACGCTCTATCATTCAGTTTCTTCTTTGTAGATTCGGCGAGCTCTTCTGGATGCACAGAAAAACTGGGCACTGGATACAGGATGTTCAAGGCCACTGGGCGATGTTTGGATGGATAATGAAACGTACGTTGTCCGGTGTCTCCCCCTTTCTTGAACACCTCACGCTGGTATAGAGAGTAGTGCGGCGAGGGACCCTTGGGTTTGTCTGTGGGGTCCATGGTGGATCGGAAGAAAGAAGAGGCTGATGTCGTCATTCGAGTCTGCCACACCGTCATCAACCGAGACATGACTTATTTTAGCAATCGTTCAGGATACCTTTCTGTTGTTCACCTAGTTGGTGAATTGGCGATCTTGACGAAGGTGAGCGTCAGGCGATTGAACCAGTAAGAAAGGGATACTAACAAGGAATTGATGTCCCACGGTTCAATCATTCGGCTATCGCCGAGAGTGAACCGGTGACACCGCGAATCTTCATCAATTGTCATCTCAGTCTTGTTCTTTGCTTGTTTTTGTTCTTTTTTCTTGCCCATTGTTCCCTGTTTTTCTTCTCTCAACCGCGGAAGCATCTCTATTGTCTCGAGCAAGGCAACTATGTCCGCGGATCGATAACTGATCTTCCTTTTCTGGTAGAATCATCCTGCTGGAACACTATATGAGCGCGATGCAGCGCGGATAGTGCGTTATTCCTTCACTTGCTCTGTACCCCCCGCTTTCTCGATTGTACTTTTCGCCATGAAGGAGCTCGGTATCTGCAGCATCTCAGACGACTCTCGTGGGCCCTCTACCTCCTACCTTGGTGGACTCCGAGTCCGGCCTGGGACTCTGGATAAATCTCAATACACCGAGGAGGACGCAATGGCAGACGCCGAGGCTCTTTATGAGTTACGAAAGTCTGCAGTATGGAACCATCGCTTGTCGCATGTAATAAACTCACCTCCTGCGGAACAGCCTTCCCCGGTGGCCACAGAACTCTGCTACGACTCGTGGGACGCAGGGGAGGTTTCTCTGCTCTTCAAGAACACGGGAATTATCGAGATCCGGGATTTTGCATATCCGTCAGATGATCCTCGTCACCGTGGGTGCACACCGCCGCCTACGTATCCCGAGGAGCAGAAGGTCGCCCCGGCGCCTGTTCTCGAAGTTCTGGCTCTACCTGCTACGCCCTCGCCGAAGCATCAACGCCCAATAAAGCCCCTCCCCAGACGTGCATCGACACGCACTCTCGTATGTCACAATATCTTCAATTATTATATTTCTGACGCGTTGCTGCAGACGGCTGAGAGATATTACGATGGAGACTGGCTTATGAAGTGTCATGGCGTAGAGGAATGAGGCCTAAGGACTGGTACTGTTGATGGATTGCACTATATAGGATATCCCGCGTCACTTACATATAATGATGTATTAGTATCGGTGCCTGGTGCTCGTTAGAGGACAATTACAGAATTTACTTGGGGAATTTACAGCTAACATCAGTACCGAGGGCGCGAACGAAAAATTTCCCATTTGGGACATTTTTGAAGAATTCCCCGTACCTCAGTCAGTTCTTCACCGATTTGCATGAAACCAGGCTAGATAATTCAGGATAATTCATGCGCAATTAGTGATAGAAAGAAATGGGTAAAAATACTTTATATTAGATAGTCTGGGAAATTGGGCAGTTTTGGGAATGAACTCAGTCTAGCGAGATCCAGGCATGTTCAAACAACCTGTTCTTTTGTGAGTGAGGACTTGTAGACATCATGGAACATGTCATGGAGTAATAAGTACATATAATTCAGTCTGTGGTGCTTGTGATCACTTTAGGGCAATGGACAAAACACTGACTGAGAAATATTGTAACACTGACATCCATCGATGAAATTTATGTGATTGTGACTTTATGACATCTTTTAGAATCTATGCAAGTCTTCCATCCCAACAAACCAGGTTGTTTGAACATGCCTGGATCTCGCTAGGCTGAGTTCATTCCCAAAACTGCCCAATTTCCCAGACTATCTAATATAAAGTATTTTTACCCATTTCTTTCTATCACTAATTGCGCATGAATTAGCCTGAATTATATAGCCTGGTTTCATGCAAATCGGTGAAGAACTGACCGAGGTACGGGGAATTCTTCAAAAATGTCCCAAATGGGAAATTTTTCGTTCGCGCCCTCGGTACTGACGTTAGCTGTAAACATCGTGTTTTTGACCACTACTTATCACAATCAACGACTATCAAGGACTATTTTACAGCTGTGTTGTACATTTCAACTATTGATCATATTCTATTTCTTTGACGAGCAGACAACGTTATCATCAGGAACGGACACAAATCATCTCCACCCAAAGCGGTCCTCCGAGTCAGATTGGCGTGCGGCGCGAGAACGATAAACACTGGCCGACTTGGAGGAATAGTTGCCGTGAGGCTTAGGATGCCGCGGCTCGACGCTACCTGTCGGGAAAACGAGCGCAGCCTGATACTCCTGCGCCCACGGCTCGAGCTCCGCGACCGCCTCCTCCACGGACACCCCCGCCGCAGCAAAATGGCGCGCGACCTCGGTTGCGGTGATGCTGAACTGCGTCGCGCGGTATGGCTTGTACGACACCACCGGCGCGACGGACAGCCCGTTTCGGCGCAGGAGATCGCGGTACATGCCTGGCGACGCGAACAGCTGCACCGCGCACGCCATGAACTCGGTGCGCGCGGCGGTGTCGCCCTTGTCGCCGATGGCGGGGCGCAGGCGCGCGACGGTACGGCTCGCCTTGAGGTCCGCGAGGTGCGGGCTCCCGTCCGCGCGGCGCCGCACGCCGCGGGGCCAGGACCCGTGGTGCGCCGTGAGGTACGCGTGCCAGACCTCGACCGGGTCTTCCATGCGCGGGTTGTTCGTGCGCGGAGGCAGGAGCGCTTGGTTCGGCAGGAGGAGCGGGGCGGGTGGCGGAGATACCGTGGAGAAGGATGTGGATGTGGACGCGGGCGCGGACGCGGACGCGCCGCCGAGTTCGAGAGGATTGCGCCAGTTCGCGAGGATGTACCGTTGAAGCTCGCTCTTTTCCTCGCGCGGCGTCTGGTGCGCTTCCGCGCACAGCAGCTTTACCTTGGCGAGTGCCTCCTCGTTCCCTGGTTGATGCGCCCTGTTCATGAGGTACTGAAGCTGCCGCAGGGTTTTGGGCCCGCGACTCGGATGCATGGGGGATAAACCGAGCGTGCTACCGGTGTGTAGATCGGATGCGCCGGAGGAGGCAATAACTTCGACGGTGGGACGCGGAGGTAGATTGTTGGTTGGACTCAGCGCCTCGGATTTGGGCGCTGCGATGGCTTTCGGTGCTGCGGGAGATGGAATGTGGGTTTGGGAAATAGTTGAAACGCCAGAGGAAACCTCTGGCTGGGAAGAAGGGACGGAAGGAATGGCGGGGAAATGGGCAGGGGATTTCTGCTCGCCGGAATCTAAGAGCATTCGCTCGACCTGGGAAACATCCAGCTTCTCGTCTGTAAGCGATTCGAGGCGTTTTCGAAGAGCGTCGCATTCAGACCGGGCGAGACGAAGTTGTTCTTTTACATGGGAAAGCTGCTGCGCAGTCTCGCGAGACTCGGATCGAAGGCGGGAGACCGTTTCAACCGAGTCATTTCTGGACCGTTCCGATTCTCTAAGACGGTCTTGATCGTCAGCACGCTGGCGCCGGCGGCCCTCGGCTACTCCATCGTAAAAGTAGGTATCGAGCTGGGCGTCCAGATCTTTGAACGCACGCTCGATGGAATTGCTGTGGGCGGTTTTAGCGTCGGAGACGTGGGACATGTAAGGACGGCATATGTTGCATCCCGAAGGATGCACGACGCCGTAGGTTGGATCGCATTCCCAAGGCGGGAGCTCGTCATGCTGGGAGGCTCCGCGGAACCGTTTACGAGACGAGCTATCCAATGACATGATCGAGTACGCTGTAGGCAACGAGGAAACGAAGGATGGGGACACCGGATATTGAGAGGAATCGCCCGAGGAATCGGAGCGTCGCGAGGTGGGGGAACTTCTGGGCTGCGATACGGGCGATTGGGAGTGAAAATGGTCAGAGGAGAAGGAAGAGTCAAGATTTTCTGGGCTGGAATCGCCAGACATCCTATTGCGGCATAGAGATCGTAAAAGAAGAAGGAAGAAGAGCACGTGGCGGAGTCTCAATGAGAACTTCGGAGTTTGATCCCAAGGGTCTAGGCCCTGGACCTTCAATGGATTTGAACCACATGATCGTAAAATTATATCCATTCAACCACTGAGTGTGTAGGACAGACGACACAAGACGCAATTTAAATTGGGCCAAGGCTGAAGCGAGCAAACGTTCGAGTGGGCCAAAATTTATCGAAATGGTTGCGAGTCTGATTGATTAACTTTTCCGCGCGGAGGGTGGGTAGAGCTGTTTAAAACTTCAGCAAATGGACTGGTCCGCTCAAGAATTTAGGAAATACATTTCAATTGAACTGCCGAAGAATGCATAGCTTTGCCCTGCTTTGCCGCTGACCTTTCACGAAAGTAAATCCAAGTGACAACGTCTATCAGAGGGCTCTCTTCATTCAAGAAAAGGGCTCCCCTAAGCTCTTCTGAATCGGGATTTAGATTGCTTGCAAAGACCTGGACTATCATTACTCCTCCCGTGGTCGAAGGTGAAGCTTTGTTTGTAAACGTCGTATTTGATCGGCGGGAAGCGCTCTGTCTGCGGGGGAAGTCCAAAATAAAATCCATATCTTGTGGATAAGTTATCACAGTGAAATCTCACATACCACTTTGCATACCACAGATAATCCGTACAGCTAGTAGCGAGTCGCGACGGCAGGAAACTGCAGAATAATTTCCCTCCCTTACAACTTGGCTTACATCTTGTCGGCGGAAGTCTTTCCAGAGATATACTTTGTATGTAAAATGAGCTTGTAGTCGAGGCCATACAAGGATTAAATGAAGATACACGGTTCAAGTGTACAGTGTACAAATCCCGTACGTAAAGCCGTCAGCCGAGAGGTCCCCATCACAGTGGTCACATTATCACTTGTCAGGCTCCGGGTCCGAGCTCCCACCTCGCCCCAATTGCAGAGCACTCGGGTCTTGCGCGTACACTGAAATTTGAATCGCATTCGCATCGATGGATCAGATCTATCTCCGCGACCTACCCAAGGAATTGCTCTTCCATACATTCACCTTCCTCGACGGCAAAACTCTTATTACATCATGCTGCTCGGTCTGTCGTTACCACAGGTGAAATAGAAATAAACCACTGAACCCTGGTCAAGATTTGTCGATTGTGGAAGGATGTCATCGATGGTTCTGCTGAACTCCAGTATTCCATCGAATTGTGGGCGGATGGTCTGGTCGCTGGATTAAGCCGCTTTGGAAGCGCCGAGCCTGCCGTGGAGAGGTTGACAGCGCTATATGCGCGTCGTCGTGCATGGGAAACCCTAAATTGGACCTTGAGGACCGTCCTTCCAATCAAGCCCTTCGTACAAGCGTACGACCTCGTTCATGGTGTTTTTGCGCAGCAAGATGCAGGACTTTTCACCGCCACCTGGCTTCAGTCTATTCCCGATGAGGAAACACGAACGACTTCCAGCCGAGATCTCGGTATAGAGCCCCAGGACTTCACGATGGATCCTACCCAGGACCTTGTGGTATTCGTATACGAACGTGCCGGGGAAGCTATGATAGAGTGCCGAAGTCTGTCTTCACTGCAAGCACATCCTCTTGCTGCTCTCCCTATCCTGTCGTTTTCCGTGGAAGAACCACTGGGGCAGCTGACCGTCGAAATTGCGGGCGATGTCATTAGTGTCTTTCGGATGCAATACGGCCGAACTGTGGTCTTCAATTGGCGCCGAGGGACCATGATCATGGTATGTCCTCTCTCTGACAAGTGTCACATATTATCGACGGATCACAGGACATCCACGTTCGACGAGCGCGACGCTATCCTTCTACTTTCACCTTGTTGTCACCTCGTGCGTATATTCTTGGATGCATCACTGGCTCTGGTGCAATCGAAATCTGGGAGTTCGAGGACGGCGAGAACAAGGTTCCCACCCACACAGCCACGCTTCAGCTCCCCGAACTTGCTGAAGATTGGATGCCAGGGCACATTGGTGCCCATGGCGCATCTTTACGTGCGGAGCCGACACCCAACAAATCGTTTTCACAATCGAATGAAAGTCGACTACACGTCATCTCGTTAAACTACAATTATCTCGAATACATCAACGAAATGCGTTGCTGTCTGGTGGTTCATCATCGCTATTTGGAAAACTATCTATCGAAGGGGGGAGGGCCGAAGACTGTCCCTTGGGAAGAATGGGGTCCCCGTCATTCACGCATGATAGGCAGAATGGACCACAAATGGATGAGGTTCGTTCCATTCCAAATGGCTGAGCTTTTGTTGACCCCAATCATTTGTATGTAGATATGTGAGCGGAGAGCGGGTGGTGCTTCCTCCAAGTCGAGGCCAACAAGGTCACCATGCTTTAGAAGTCCTCGATTTCAGCCTGAACGCCACTCGGTCGCCGAGTGTCGCTACCGAGCCAGCGGTCTCATCGCAATTCACTTCCGAGTTATGCACAACACCGACTACAATTAGAGACGTATTGAACATGTTCAAGTCGGCTGTGACTACAACACTACCCTACCGCCGCACGTTCCGCGGCATCGATGAAGATCATTCGTCATTTATGATTGACGAAAACCACCTCATTGGAGTGAATGATATGGTTTGTGATTTCAAAGTTCTCCATTCCTCCTCTCGTTAATGATTCGTTTTAGGAAACTCAGATTACTGTATATACCTTTTGACTTACCCGTCGTCTGTCGCTTTCCGGGGGGTTGCTTTTACCGCCCGTCCAATTTACATTAGTTTTTCAAGAAGAGCACGCCGGGTGGTGGGAAACTACGACGCCCCACCTTGAAATCAGAGATGCCAATGACCCCAAATGTGTATGTCGCGAACAGACAGATGTTGTTCGGTAAGATATCTTCGGCTCGAAGAATTCCACAACCGGCATGGAGAAGTCGCAATTTGTTCATGAATTAATGTGTCGCTCGGTTTTTTTTTTCTTTTTTGCCGCCAGGCTCTGGCTCGCAAAGCCATTTCATGCACAATGCAAGGAATTCTCCAGAACATGACCGGAAGATAACATACACAACAGGCAAGCTCTTGGTATGACAATCAAACAAGACACGCCGTTCAAAAGTACAATTCGGGTAAAGCCGAGAGTCGAGACTCCGGTCGTCACGGTCACAACCTCAGCCCCTTACCCCCAAAAATTGACCAAATACTCGGCTCTTGGGCGTACACTGTATCGCCATTCGCATCGATGCGCCAACTCTCTCTATGCGACCTACCCAAGGAGTTGCTCTTCCATACATTCACCTTCTTCGACGGCAAAACTCTTATTGCATCATGCTGCTCAGTCAGTCGTTACCACAAGATGAAATAGAATAAAATGCTGACCCCTCATCAAGGTTTGTCGACTGTGGAAGGATGTCATAGATGGCTCTGCTGAACTCCAGTATTCCATCGAGTTATGGGCAGATGGTATGGTTGCAGGACCAAGCCGCTTTGGAAGCACCATTCCGGCGGTGGAGCGGCTAAGAGCGCTTTCCGCGCATCGAAGTGGATGGCGTACCCTTAACTGGACCTCACACGCCGTCATTCCAATCGCGTCGTCCGCTCGGGCATACGACCTTGTTCATGGTGTTTTTGCGCAGCAAGATGCAGGACTTTTCACCGCCACCTGGCTTCAGTCTATTCCCGATGAGGAAACACGAACGACTTCCAGCCGAGATCTCGGTATAGAGCCCCAGGACTTCACGATGGATCCTACCCAGGACCTTGTGGTATTCGTATACGAACGTGCCGGGGAAGCTATGATAGAGTGCCGAAGTCTGACCTCGCTACAAGCACACCCTCTTGCTGCTCTCCCTATCCTGTCGTTTCCTGTAGAAGAACCACTGCAGTATCTGGCCATCGAAATTGCGGGCGATGTCATCAGTGTCTTTGGCATACGTTTCGGCCGAATTGTTCTCTTCAACTGGCGCCGAGGGACCATGATCATGGTATGTCCTCTCTCTGACAAGTCTCACGTATTGTCGACGGGTCACAGGACATCCACGCTGGACGAGGGCGACATCGTTCTACTTTCACCTTATTGTCGCCTCGCGCATATATTCTTGGGTGCATCACTGGTTCTGGTGCAATCGAAATCTGGGAGTTCGAAGACGGCGAGAACAAGGTTCCCACCCACATGGCCACGCTTCAGCTCCCCGCACTCGCTGAAGATTGGATGGCAGGGTACGTTGGTGCCCATGGCGCCTCTTTCCGTGCATATCCTACAGCGAACAAATTGTTTTCACAATCGAATGAAAGTCGGCTATACGTCATCTTGTTGCAATATGACTATCTCGAAATCTTCAACGAAATGCGTTTCTGCCTGTTCGTTCATCACCGCTATTTGGAAAGCTATCTATCGCAGGGGGGAGGGCCGAGGACTGTCCCTTGGGAAGAATGGGGTCCTCGCCATTCACGCATCATAGATGGAATGGTGGACCACAAATGGATAAGGTTCGTTCCGTTCCAAATCGCTGCGCATTTGTTGATACGAATCATTTGTATGTAGATATGTGAGCGGAGAGCGAGTGGTGCTTCCTCCGGGTCGAGGCCAACAAGGTCCCCGTACTTTAGAAGTCCTCGATTTCAGCCTGAACGCCACTCGGTCGCCGAGTGTCGCTACCGAGCCAGCGGTCTCATCGCAATTCACTTCCGAATTATGCGCAAAACCGACTACAATTAGAGACGTATTGAACATGTTCAAGTCGGCTGTGACTACAACACTTCCCTACCGCCGTACGTTCCGCGGCTTCGATGAAGATCATTCGTCATTTATGATTGACGAAAACCACCTCATCGGAGCGAATGATACAGTCTGTGATTCAGCTCGCCATTGAACCGTGTTCCGTTTCACTCACTCATGATTTCTTGTAGGAGACTCGGATTACCGTATATACAATTTGACTCGCGCGTCCTAGTCGAGTACTTTTACGTCCAATTTTTTTGGTATGTTTCCAACTCACTCCAAAAAAAGCGTGGTTTCTGGGCTCCTGATTATGGTTCTGAAACCAGATGTATCAGTAGCAGAATAAGTAGCGTCGATACTGTACCTGATATGAAAAGTTTTTGACAGGCTGTTTGTTGCCGAAACGGGTCATTTCGGCAGCAGTTTTTGCCGTGCTGAAACTTTCAGTTTCAGGCGGCATTCTAGCATGCCGGAAACTGCTTCTGGAACTATTAGTATCAGGAGCAGTACTGATCCGTCAGAAACAATTAGTATCGGGCACAGTTTCGGGCGCCGCCCCGAAACTATTGTTTTCAGGCGGCCCGGCACCGGGTGTCCGGCCAGCCGATACTGATTGTTTCAGGGCATCGCCTGAAATGGTACCCAATACCTTTTGTTCCGTGCTGCCTGATACTGCTCCTGATACTAATAGTTCCAGAAGCAGTTTCCGGCATGCTAGAATCCCGCCTGAAACTGAAAGTTTCGGCACGGCAAAAACTGCTGCCGAAATGACCCGTTTCGGCAACAAAATCAGCCTGTCAAAAACTTTTCATATTAGGTACAGTATCGACGCTACTTATTCTAGATCTGCTACTGATACATCTGGTTTCAGAACCATAATCAGGAGCCCAGAAACCACGCTTTTTTTGGAGTGACTCAGCCGCGTGCCAATTAAAGAATTGCTTCCGTCGTGATCGACATTTTCATGTCATGATCACCGTTCTTAGGTTAGGGTTTGATTGCTCCTTCTTCCGCCCTCCCACCCCGACACGAATTTACGGTGTCAATTACCTTGAATTAGCTTCGTGAACACATCGGTGTCCCTCCGCTCGATCGTCCTCCCAGCGTGTAATGGATTCTGCGCCGGCACCGACGCACCCGATCATGGCATCCCTCCACGTGGACATCCTCCACATAATTTTCTGCTTTCTAGATGGAAAGACGGTCCTTCGGTGTTGTTCGGTGAGCTTTCCCCGTTTTAATCCGGAGCATTTGGACCTGACTGGTGCACTTCGATGCACTGCGCCAAGGTTTGTCGCGAGTGGCAGGACATAGTCAAAGACTCCACCGAGTTGAGATACACCATAGAATTATGGGCAGATGGAATGAATCCTGGCCCTTCTGCCGAGCTCTCTCCCGTGGAAAAATTGGACAGACTGTACCACTGGCGCCGTGCGTGGCGGGATATCGATTGGACGTCGCGCACCGTCTTTCCAATTGATACCAATCCCCGCGCATATGAGCTAGTGGGCGGAGTATTTGCGCAACAAAATACGTGGCCCCAGTCCGATTTTACCGCGATTCGGCTGCCGTGCAGTGCACAGCACAGCGGGCAGGTTCAAGCCACCGCAAACATCGGGATTCAATCGCTCGATTTTGCCATGGATCCGACGCAGGATCTCGTGATCTTTCTACACAAGGATCCCGACCCCGACGAGATCGGGAAATTTGACTGCCGTTCCCTGTCTTCTGGTGGTCTCCGGCCGCACCCGCTCGCGTCGGCCCCTAGACTATCCTTCGACTTGAGGGACGACACCTTTCAGAGGATCTTCCTCCAAATTGCTGACGATGTGGTCGGCCTGCTATTCCGCACGTCCCAGAGAGAAGGCTCTCTGCGGCTTGTACTGTTCAACTGGCGTACGGGGACCCAGCTCGTGGTCAGTTTAGTTTTTATTGTTTGCATGCAGTGTGTTTACCTGGCAAGAAATAGGACCTTACCGGTCCGCAGTTCCCACATTCCGTGGGGGACTTTGCCCTGCTCTCTCCGCGGGCCTATATCCTTGCCTCTGTCAACGACACGTCGTATATGCCCGGACGTCCACGAGGTATTGGGGAAATACACATCTACACCTTCGACGGAACCCGCGCAATCGAGCCCACGCGCGTCGCAATCCTCCAGCTTCCCCATCCGCACCCACACAGACATCTGAACCGCATCGTCGCACACAGCGGCCCGTTCTGTGCGGGCCCGCTGCCCGGTGTGACGTTCTCCAAGCGCAACGACCGGCGCATCTGCGTGATTTCCTTGGAGTACGACCAGGGTGAGTGCTACTTCGTGTACGTGCCCCACCGGTACCTGGAGACGTACGTCGGCCTGCCGGATTCAGACGACGGACCTCCCACCGTGCTCTGGGACGAATGGGGCCCAAAATGCACGCGCATGCTACCAGGAAGACATCGCTTCTGGCTGAGGTAGTTTTCTCCTTTTTTTACTTAGCCAGACTGAACAACATTACTCCTTAGATATGTGCACGGCGAGCGGGTGGTCTGTTCCATGGACCCTGAGCACCCCAATCGCGTGGGGATTATGGACTTTGGTATCACTCCATCGCGTCCCGGCTTCAATGATGAGTTTGAAGCATCTCGGTCTCCCAATATCGAGCTATTCACCCAGCCTAGTACGATTCCCTCGCTGGGAACCACATTCAAGAACGATATAATGACGGCGCTGCCGTATCGAACTAGCTTCCGCGATCTGGAGGAAGAGTCAGTCCTATTCCTAATAGACCAGGATCGAATAATCGGAGTGAACGACGCGGTGGGTCGAGTCTTCGCTCCAATCCCGAAGTTCGCAACTGAGCTGTTTCTCACGGAATAGGTCGATAAGTTGACCGTGTATACGTTTTGAATGCCTTGCTTTTTTTCGTCTACCCAAGTCTGCCTCCCGGATTAATGGAACTATGTGAGACGGCGCCATGGGCCCATGTGCATGGCTCCGATAAGGCTATCACCGTTCTCCCACCACGCCGGCTGAGGTAACCAATGAGCTATGTATGTGAGATAACGGCCATCTATCAAGGCCTTCTTGGCGGGAAATATAACCCCCATGCAGATTTGACTCCGGGGAATCGGTCACGTCGTGTCTTTTGCTCTTGACTCTCGCAGCCATGTCGGATTCGGTACACCAGGATTTGAAGGGCAATGCAATGGCGGCTGACGAGATAGAGCTTGCCCGCATGGGGTACAAGCAGGAGCTCAAGTAAGCAAGCGTCCCTGCACTTTTCGGCCGGCGGTTGACGGTCGGGCGATAGTCGTGAACTGGGTCTTATGCAGGTGCATGGACGCGTCTGGTCTACTGTGTACGCGCTTCTAACTGTCTTGATGTAGAATTTCGGGGTTTGGCTATTAGCCGCGAGCTCATTAGGCATAAACTGATAAAAAACAGGTCTCGTTCTCTATCATCTCTGTGATAACAGGTGAAAGCTTCTGTGTTTGCTTCGAGCTTTCAAGATTGACTTGGTTGGAATAGGTGTTCCCTCTCTGTTTTTGTACGGATTGGTGCGTTATCATTCCGAGTCCTTTCCGTCGCTGACTGAGCGTCTACCATCCCATAGAACACCGGAGGTCGGTCTGCCACATCCCGCAGCATACCTCGCGTCATCTCGCTTTATGTCATTAGGGCCTGCAGTGATGGTCTGGGGCTGGGTGGTTGTCTGTATGTGAATGAATGAGTCGCCGATACGCTTCTTCATCTTCCTTTCCCCCTAGCCGTATTCACGCTTCTTGTTGGTCTCGCCATGGCTGGTGAGACTTGACGATTTCTCATTTTCATCCCAAAATGAACGCTCCACTCTTCTCTCAGAGGTTTGCAGGTCCGTTATGATCCCTTCAACACCATTATTTCGCTCACACTCAGACCAGCGCCCATCCAACATCTGGGGGACCCTATTTCTGGGCAGCTATGCTTTCCCAACCCAAAAATGCCGCTATAGCCTCGTGGATCACGGGTATGCATTCTCTTTCGAATATCTGGTCACTCCTCATGCTCGATTGGAGGCTGGTTCAACCTCCTCGGACAAGTGGCTGTCACTACTGGAATCAGGTATAACGTCGCATATTATATTCTTGTCGAAACATCTGCTAACTCCGAATGCGCTGAAGTTTCGCATGTGCTACGTTCATATCCACAGTGGCCACATTCAAAACTGATTTTGCCCCCAACCCAAACATCATCATCGGTATGCTCTCGTTGAACATTATTCACGTATTGCCTCGTTTACCCGACTCGAGGTATATATGCTGCTGTCCTCATTGCGCAAGGTAAATTCCGACGTCCGAGATCACTTGACATCTCTGAATTCTCCGTCTGGCAGGAACTATCAATACATTCGGGGTGCATCTTCTGCACTATCTTAATAACATCTCTGTCTGGTGGCACGCAGTCGGCAAGTCGAGGTCGGGTGGAGTCGTACAGGGAACTAACTGATGTCTTTTTGTTGGTCAGGCACGTTCTCGCTTGTGGTCGCCATCCTCGCCAAGGCGCCGACGCACCAATCTGGAACCTTTGTATTCAAAACCTTCTTGGATGGCACAGGCGGATGGAGTGACCGTGCCAGCCATGCTTACGTCGTAATTATTGGGATCCTAATGGCCCAAGTAAGAGCTCGAATCCCAGTCTAGCCGTGCCTCTGACAGTTTTATTTTATTTCTCCAGTACACGCTAACCGGTAAGTTCGATATTCCCTTCTTTTTTGCCATCATACCAATCTCTGTGGAAGGATTCGATGCCAGCGCTCACGTCCGTATCCCCGCACTTTACATTCCTCGTGCTGCTAAATTGTAATTACTGGACAGATGACCGAGGAGACAAAAAACGCCGCCATGTCGGGGAGCATCGGAATCGTCATGGCAATCGGCGTTTCCGCTGTCCTCGGCTGGTTCCTCATACTGGGGCTTTTATTCTCCATCCAGGATTTAGAAGGCACCCTAGCAAGTAAAACTGGCGAACCGGTCGCTCAGATTTTCCTGGACACGGTGGGTGAAAATGGCGCGATTGTGTTGATGGTAGGATACATTTCTTTCAATATAAGCACGAATCTGAGAAGATTTCTTTCCTGAAGGTGATTGTCATCGGGGCAATGTTCTTTTGTGGAACGTTCTCCATCACGAGTAACTCACGGATGGTACTCACCGCTCTTTCTCGATTATGATCAAAAAATGCTGATCGCTGACAAGATGTATGCCTTCTCACGGGACGGCGCCCTCCCGGGTTCCAAATTCTTCAACTACGTTAATGTGAAATGGAAATCCCCCATTCGGACAGGTACACCAACACGGAAGGGGTTATTTGAATTCGAACTGACTGGGAGATTAGTCTGGCTCGCATGCTTTTTGAGCTTCTGCCTCGGGTTGCCCAGTCTGGGTAGTTCCGTCGCGTTTTCAGCCGCGACCTCGATTGCCACGATCGGACTTTACATTTCTTATGTGAGTCCTTCTACTAACTTTCGTGCTTCCGTCGTTGTATATTATTCTTGACCTTAGGCCATCCCCATTGCCCTGCGAGTTATTTACCGCGATAAATTCGTCCGCGGGCCCTTCCACCTCGGGGCGTTCTCGTACCCCATAGCCGTGATCGCTGTCACTTGGATCGCGTTCATCGCCATCGCATTCATCCTGCCCCAGGTCAACGTGAGTTTTCCTCCATCTCTCTTTCCTACTTCGTAGATACTCACTCGGGTAACCCACTAGCCCGTCAACTCACAGACCTTCAACTATGCCATCGTACGCAGCTGATTTTGTCTCGACTTCCACAGCCCTCTAAACAATGTTCATCCAGGTCGCCGTCGGCATCGTTATCTTCTACAGCGCGGGGCTTTGGCTACTCAGCGCACGGAAGTGGTTCACCGGTCCTGTGAGGCAAATTGCAGGTAACCCTCGTCCTCTTGTGCTGTCATTCGACAAACTCACAAAATTGTATCATTATAGCGGAAGAGATGGGCATCAACGTTATGGAACCCGCCGAAGCGCATAAGTTTGAGCAAGCGAACATAAAGGAGGCACAATCTTGATTTATTCGTCGCTACATCTTATTGGAGGATGTGCTAGATGAGCATTAGCGCGATGTTTACTCGCAGCGAGAAAAATTGTGACGGATGTTGAATTTCTTTGGAAGAAATATTGTCTTCGGGGTCGGGCACAATGAGAATGAGCTGGCCTATAAATTATATAAATCCAACAAACCCGATTCGAGCTTCTACTCAAACCACAGCCCTTCACCACTCTAGGTTTCATACGGAGGCAAGCGTGCTTTTCCGTCATGCGTCGTGATCTCCAAGGCGGACAAATCCACGCCGTTCATCGTGCGGACGTTCAGCGCCGATCTGTGGTCGCGCCCAACAAATCGTTGGCAAATCGCCACACCGCAGCGACCACAGAAACCATGGTAAGTCTTCTGTCTCCCGAATGTATACTCCACCAAAACGTCCCGACCTGTGAGTGTCACGTCAGGTGTATCGGGGTATACCCACACCACTGCGTCCTTTGTCGTGCGTCAGTAAAACGGGGATCATGACACTCGGTGTGCGGTGACTCACCCTAGAGCAGATGCTGCAGTTGCAATCCTTGGCAGCGGCGAGTGGCTCGCGACTCTGCAATGCGTAGCGTACCGCGCCACAATGGCAGTTGCCCGTGTACACCGTCGTTCCTTCGGCGACAGGACCTGTAGCTACTGCCTCCGGAACTTGATACTGCGGTTCCGTGGCAGCGCCGTCGCTAGTCGTCACCGGCAATGCTCCGAAATCCACGTCGGCGAGGGTTCGGATCTGCGTCAACTTCATCATTGCTTGTTCAACTCAAAGGCTGGACCACCGACATTGATCCCCACAGACACAGTCCCGTTTTCTTCCTCTTTGCGCGCCATGACCGACGTACCGCATGTAGGACAGAACTACCCGGATCGTAGTTTAAATCGATGTCCCGATTGGTATGAGTTAAGCAACACACCTTGTGCGCCATCGTGCGCTTGCCGAACTCGTAAGTTCTCAGTGTGCTGTCTATGTCGCCTTTCATGATGACAAGGTCCTTCGGGAAACCCCATAAATACCCATTCTGTATGGCACTTGAATTTCAACTTCGACGAGAAAATAGGAAGCGCACTTTGTAGCAGATGCTGCAGTTACATGCAAACGCCTGCGTGAGCGTCGGTGCCTTGAACGTGAATTTGAAGGCGCCGCAGTGGCAGTTGCCGCGGTAGTCGATGAGTTGGGCGGACTCTATGAATTCGGACATGTAGTTGCTCCTGATGAATAAGCAGCTGGGCTGAGGATAACTTGCTGAGAGATATTTGAGCCCCTCTGACCGAGTGGAGAGAAGGAGAGAGGAGAGATGGTTACGGTGTTCGCAAGTTGCCGATCCAGCCATCAATATTGATGGTCAATCACGCCTACAGGCGCAAACACTCTCCACCTTTCACCTTTTAGATCTCCAGCTCAGGTCTGATTCCTCAGCTCACATGGCCTTCTCGAAAGGATTCGCTGTGTTGTCTTTCGTTTTCATCATCCATCTCGCTGGAATCTACCTCTTCACCAACGGCTTTCTGTTGACACGTCTCGCCCTTGCAGATTCCACAATATGTTTAGACAACACATGTGCTGTCCCTCCGACGCATAAACGGGCCGTATTCTTGATTATAGACGCTCTTCGCTTTGACTTTGTCACTCCAGACCCCCCCATTCCTGTATCACCGTTCCACCACGATATATTAACGCTTCCTCGCGAACTCACGGCGGCTAATCCCCGAAAATCTTTTTTATTCAATGCATACTCGGATCCTCCTACCACCACACTTCAGCGTATTAAGGCATTAACTACAGGGTCGCTACCGACATTCGTTGATATGGGCAATAATTTCGGTGGATCGTCAATTGCCGAGGACTCTATAATAAAGCAGCTACGAGTGGCGGGAAGAAAGGTCGGCATTCTTCAAGCCCCTTCACTCTTTCGGCTTACTGGTATTCTTCAGGTGGCCTTCATGGGGGACGACACGTGGATGGCGGTGTTTCCCGACTCTTTTCATTGGAACATGACGTTCCCGTACGATTCCTTCAACGTCGAAGATCTTCACACTGTGGATGAAGGCGTTATTACACATCTGTTTCCGCTCCTCGAGGACACCTCGAAACCATTCGATTTCCTCGTAGGCCATTTCCTCGGCGTGGACCATGTCGGCCATCGAGTAGGTCCAGACCATCCCAGCATGAAGGAGAAGCTCCAGCAGATGAACCGGGTGCTAAAACGTGTTGTTGAGCTTTTGGACGACGATACCCTTCTTGTTGTTCTGGGAGATCATGGTATGGATCGCTCCGGTGATCACGGAGGCGATGGAATTTTAGAAACATCGTCCGCGCTATGGATATACAGCAAAGGCACCGAGCTCTCCATCGACACATCGACGATACCATCCGGTCTTCTCCAGTATAGCACCTTCCCAAAGGCGCCGACTTCGCATCGCTCAGTCCAACAAATCGACATCGTACCCACACTCTCCCTTCTTCTCGGCCTTCCCATTCCTTTCAATAACCTGGGATCGGTCATCCCAGAACTGTTCTGGCGCGATAGACTCGGCGCTGGATTAGCTCGGACTCTCGAGATCAACGTCGAACAGATCAAGAGTTATCTCGACGCGTATCGTTCCAGTTCCTCTGGAGGCGAACTCGACGACGCATGGCAGACCCTGAAATCTGCCTGGACGGCAACCCAGGCGGCCACCCTGACCGACGAACAGAACCTGATCGTCATGTCGAACTACACTCGCGTTGCGCTCGCGGCATGCCGGGCGATCTGGGCGCAGTTCAATCCATTCTTAATGGGACTTGGCTTGGCGTTGCTCGCAGTCGGTTTGATAGCGACGTGGGCCACATATTCCGGTCTGTCGCTCGCCGGAGCCAACTGGGATGCGTGGCTCGGGGAACAACTGCAGAAATACATGCGCGGGACCGCCGTGGGTTCTGTTTTGGGGTTGATCGGCTATCTTGCGCTGGAATCGTACCTCCCGGGCATGGATGCGCTGGATTGCATTCTATTCTGTGCTCCGTTTGCCGCGTGCGTCACCATGATCGCTACCTCCGCCCCATCGGTATCCTTCTCAACTTTGGCATCCATTCCGATTCCCCTCGTGCTCCACACCATCGCTTTCCTATCCAACTCATTCACGTTCTGGGAAGACCGTTTGGTTCCCTTCCTCATAATATCGTCGATGCTTCCATTTGTCCTCAAGGGAATCACTGCTTCATCGCCCAGACTCAAATGGCGTATTCTCGGATTTTCTGCTCTCTTCGCCTTTTGCGTGCGTACAATGTCGATCAGCACCGTCTGTCGAGAGGAGCAGCAGCCGTATTGTCACGTAACATTCTATGCGTCGTCGTCTTTGCCTCCACTCCCCGTTTTGTATCTCGCTATCCCCACAGCGATCTCTCTCCCCTGGGTACTCCGTAGCTTCCTGAAAATTTCCCGCTCGCACTTGGGGTTAGCGGAAATATTCTTTCCGTGGATTCTTATGCCCACTTTGTTAGCGGGGACAGCACACTGGTTGCTCGAGTGGGCAGACTCGGGGGGTGTTTTGGGCCCCGAATGGACAGCAGTAGGGCGTTTGACGAGAACATGGCTCGTACGGTCCTCGCTCTTCTTCCTGCTCGTCGGAGGCGGGTCGCTCTGGTGGGTTATCCCACTTTGCCTCGACGTCGAATCCCCGCCGCCACAACTGGGTGAAAAACAACAGGTGAAGGTCATTGGATACGCCAATGCGTTCGGTTCATCGTATCTTCTTTTCTGGACCATTTTCCTCACCGCGGTCTATACGACAACGCAGCTCACGGGGCAACTCGTCCTAGCACTTTCAGCCGTGGCCTTGGTTGCGCATCTGGAGGTTGTTGACAGCGTCCGGGACGTGCAGAAGATGGAGGCTTTAGCAGCCTCCAAGCCATCCGCTCTTCTTGAAGACGCGGCGATCTCTCGCGCGCCTCCCATTCCCATTCGCTTCGCCGACATCATGCCTGTCGCACTTCTCGGACTTCACGCATTCTACGGGACAGGCCACCAGTCCACCATCTCCTCCATCCAGTGGAAGTCCGCGTTCCTCCTAACCCCGACGATGAACGTCCCTTTGGCGATGCCCACCGTCACGCTTAACTTCTTTGGACCCCTTCTTTTAGCGGGCCTCGCCGTTCCGCTCCTTGCGCTGTGGAACAGGTCACCTCGGGTTGTTCCGCCAACTGCGGAGAAGCCTGCAGAACCACCGCGAGCGGACACTCTGGTGCAGGGTGAGAGTATTGTTGCAGGGCTGGGCATCATGGTGTACTACGCGAGCCTGCTGTTGGGCACAGCGGTCAGTGCAGCGATTTTACGCCGGCATTTGATGGTGTGGAAGGTGTTTGCGCCTCGCTTCATGGCCGCAGTCGTTGAGCTCGCCGTTGTTGACATCGGTGTTTTAATTGGCTTCGGTGCGGGAGTTCAGAGGGTTGGCGGAAGAGTCACGAGGATGTTTCGTGGGGTAGCGACGCAACTTGCTCAATAAGCGCGACGTGCATTGTCATTTTGAATGTAGGTAGACGGTAGCATTACACGGCCGGTCCCCCTTAGGAACGCTGGGGCCCAAGGATTGAATCTTTTGTTCCCGTCCCGTTGATTTGTTGAAATTGTGTTCGGCACCGCCTCCAATCAAGACGGCAACCTTGCTTCTCGCCTCCACGTCGTTTCTTTGCTGTCTCTTGCCAGGCATGCCCAACCCCGTTGACGATTCCCCCGTTGAACCGGGAGAGATAGCCCTGCCATTGCTCGCATCCGACCCACAGCCTAATCAAGGAGCTCACCGTCTGCGCACATTCCGTCATCGAGTCCTCTATGTGTTCACTGTCTTCCTCACCTTGGGATTAGTCGCTTTCTGGGAGCGCCCTCCAACTATACGACGTCCCATCGAAGAACTGGCACTTCGGCCCCTCGATATTGCGACGGATCCGCGCCTTGAGGTAGAACTAGGGTAGCACGCCTAAATACTGATACTGATCTTTGTCACAGCCGTACCAGTCTCCAGAGAACGCCGAGTACTGTACGGATTGGGCGCTCGGAGTGGGGACGGCCGACGAAGGATTCGCGTCCTTCGAGCTCCCTACGACCGCAGATCTACTCTTCTTTCTTTCTCGAGGGCCGGTCTATGGTGAGATAAATGTTATCAAAGGCTCCAGCTCCTCCGGTCCCATCGAAGTCAATGTCGCGGCCCAATACCACGACTTCAGAGACCTCGAGCGTACGAAAGTATGTCGCATGGGGCCCGCCGACGAACATGGGCTCCTCGTCTGGGTTCGTCCTCTTCGCGCTTTGAAGAAATAATTATAACTGGTATCATCAGGCTGAACCACGGCACCCTCATGGCGATCCCCGACGCGACGTCCGATTCAACATAACGGTCGCTTTCCCCACTGGCGCGCACGACTACAACGATTTCACCACTGACTTGGCCCAGTTTTCTCATAGTTTCGACTATTTTTTCGACATTTGGTTGTCAATCTCATTGAAGGACATCCGCCTCAAGACATCCAACGCGCCCGTCTTCTATGGTGTACGTCGCGATATATCGCGCTGCTCTACTATTAACCGACGAGTTTCAGCGCCTGGTGGGCACCGGCGCTATGTTCATTCAAACCAGCAACGCGATGGTTCAGGGTTTCTTCGCTGGATTTGACCTCTACGTGCAAACAAGTAACGCCCCCATCGAAGTGACTGCTTTGATGCGTGGAGAAGGCCCAGGGTCTGAATCCCGGGTGCACCTCAAGACATCCAATGGGTGGGTCTTGTATGCCGTTGAGATCTAGTCTCATATCCATGCCAGTGCAATCAAAACCAACATGGGCCTTATGTCTGATCACGACGACAGCACCCTGCGGGCGATCGTGCAAACGTCCGGCGGGGCTCTCGGGATCGGCACCCCACGGTACGGGATGAACCCGGGCTTCTTCCTCGACGCGTCCACGACTGTCGGGCCGGCCACGGTTTATCTCTATCCAGAATACGAAGGCACATATGATTTGCAGACGTCTTTGGCGGGGGCGAGTGTGGAAGGGACCGCAGATATCCCCGATCCGTCTGGCGGGAAGAAACACAGGACAGTGACCAAGACACGCGAGGGTCAACACGCGCAAGGATCTGTTTATTGGAGCCACCATGGCGAGCCCTGCGAGGGCGTGCAGTGGGGAAGCGTGAATATCAGCACAACCATCTCTCCGGTCAAAATGTATATATCCCAAGTTTGACCGGTGTTTGTTCACTTAGTATTTACTGCGAAATGTAACTTGAATCAAAACAGCTTAAGAGTGCCGACGCGGTGTGTCTGCTAAGCTAAATCATCGATACCGATAAATTAGTCGAACTTCAATGCACGGGTAGGTAGGTAACGGTGGTGCACCGACGTGATGCGACATCAAATGGCATCCGCATCACTCCTGATGTGCCATCCATCGAATCCCAACATACTTTGCCTTTAATTCATCTGGAACAAGCTCCCGCTTCTGGACCATGTCGCGACTTTCGCCGGCATCCCTGTTGATACACACAGCTCAAGATCCCGTGCGCACTTGACTAGTTGAGCTCGTGCTAGTGCTGGGTCTGGATGGTTTAATACGTTGTATAATACGAGAGGGTCCAGCATGCTGCTGGTCTAGAATGGAGGGCTTGTATAATACAATAAATACCGGCGCCACCGGCCCGAAATTTTCGACGTATTAAATGTATTATACGTGTATTTAAGGCTGTATTTAATGTATTCTACTTAGGCCCAGTCCGCTGGGTCCCATTCGGCGTCTCCATTTGGAGCTCAACTGCTTCGTTGGCTGCGGTGCTGGCTGTGAAGTCGGCTGGTCAGATTTGCCCTGGTCGGGGGCAGAAACTCGGCTTCCGCCAAGAAATGCGTCGAGGCTGTCTTGAAAATTCAATATCACAGGGAGGATAACCTAATAATCCATGCCATAATATTGGTAGAATATGCAGAAAGTATTTACAATAACTTCTGGATGTTTGTGGCCTCAAACATGCAGAAGGTATTCAAAAGATATGCTGATCTAAGCATATCTTTTGAATACCTTCTGCCTCTTTTGAATGCATTGTGCATTTTTCGAGCCACAAACATATGAAAGATATTGTAAATATTTTCTCCATATTTTTGGAATATCTTGGCATGGATTATTTTGTTATCCTCCCTGTGTATTGCTCTGAAGTGAGCATGCTCCGAGTCTCGCGTCGACGGGACTGTGTGGTGGGAGGGACGGAAACACGGCCCATGTGGCCCGCAGATGATCGTTGTTAGCCCCGGCCTCAGTTCCGAGTCATTCCGACCTCGATGAATTTAATGCTCTCCACATTCGGGAAGTGGTCGGAAAATTGCTCTACCATGCTCATAAGCTCTGTGTGCCATTCCCACTTCCTGTAGAAGACTTTGGGTATTTTATACCTATTAAATACATGGCTTCCCGGAGCCTCGGGGTATAAAATGTATTATACGCGTATTATACGCCCTTGTATAATACGATCAATAAATACATCAATTAAAACCCAGCACTAGAGCCTCGTGCGGCCTTTGGCCTGAAAAAGATGGAGTGCTTTAGAGGGGTGTGCGGCACTACAGTATGTATTGCCTGCGGCAACACAGCCACCCTGCGGCACTCTGCGGCAATTTGTGCTGCGGCACTTTCACCGTGCCCGATTTATGCGCGACATGCATTAAAATTTAAAATGTAGGTAGATAGGTAAGTAGCATTACACGGCCCCGAGGATTATCTAAGTGTGAATCTTTTGTTCCCGTCCCAACTGTTGAATTGTTGAAATTGTGTTCGGCACCGCCTCCAATCAAGACGGCAACCTTGCTTCCATCTCACCTCCACGTCGTTTCTTTACTGTCTCCTGCCAGGCATGCCCAACCCCGTTGACGATTCCCCCGTGGAACCGGGAGAGATAGCCCTACCATTGGACGCATCCGACCCACAGCCTAATCAAGGAGCTCACCGTCTGCGCACATTCCGTCATCGAGTCCTCTATGTGTTCACTGTCTTCCTCACCTTGGGATTAGTCGCTTTCTGGGAGCATCCTTCAAATATACGACGTCCCATTGAAGAACTGGCACTTCGGCCCCTCGATATTGCGACGGATCCGCGCCTTGAGGTAGAACTAGAGTAGCGCGCCTAAATACTGATACTGATCTTTGTCGCAGCCGTACCAGTCTCCAGAGAACGCCGAGTACTGTACGGATTGGGCGCTCGGAGTGGGGACGACCGACGAAGGATTCGCGTCTTTCGAGCTCCCTACGACCGCAGATCTGCTCTTCTTTCTTTCCCGAGGGCCGGTCTATGGTGAGATAAATGTTATCAAAGGCTCTAGCTACTCCGGTCCCATCGAAGTCAATGTCGCGGCCCAATACCACGACTTCAGAGACCTCGAGCGTACGAAAGTATGTCGCATGGGGCCCGCCGACGAACATGGGCTCCTCGTCTGGGTTCGTCCTCTTCGCCCCTTCGAGAAATAAATATAACTGGTATCATCAGGCTGAGCCACGGCACCCTCATGGCGATCCCCGACGCGACGTCCGATTCAACATAACGGTCGCTTTCCCCACTGGCGCGCACGACTTCAACGATTTCACCACTGACTTGGCCCAATTTTCTCATAGTTTCGACTCGTTTTTCGACGTTTGGTCGGCAACCTCATTGAAGGACATCCGCCTCAAGACGTCCAATGCGCCCATCTTCTATGCTGTACGTCGCGATATATCGCGCTGCTCTACTATTAACCGACGAGTTTCAGAGCCTGGTGGGCATCGGCGCTGTGTTCATTCAGACCAGCAACGCGAAGGTTCAGGGTTTCTTCGCTGGATTTGACCTCCACGTGCAAACAAGTAACGCCCCCATCGAAGCGACTGCGTTGATGCTTGGAGAAGGCCCGGGGTCTGAATCGCGGGTGCACCTCAAGACATCCAATGGGTGGGTCTTGTATGCCGTTGAGATCTAGTCTCATATCCATGCCAGTGCAATCAAAACCAACCTGGGCCTTATGTCTGATCACGACGACAGCACCCTGAGGGCGATCGTGCAAACGTCCGGCGGGGCTCTCACGATCGGCACTCCACGGTACGGGATGACCCCGGGCTTCTTCCTCGACGCGTCCACGACTGTCGGGCCGGCCACGATTTATCTCTATCCAGAATTCGAAGGTACATATGACTTGCAGACGTCTTTGGCGGGGGCGAGTGTGGAAGGGACCGTAGACATCCCGGATCCGTCTGGCAAGAAGAAACTCAGGACGGTGACCAAGACACGCGAGGGTCAACACGCGCAAGGATCTGTTTATTGGAGCGACTCTGGCGAACCCTGTGAGGGCGTGCAGTGGGGAAGCGTGAATATCAGCACAACCATCTCTCCGGTCAAAATGTATATATCCGATCAAGTGGCTGAAGATTGATAGCATCCGTAGCATACATCTGACGCGATGTATGTAGTACGGGCCCCGGTTGTTTCTTAACGGGACCACGCTGGAATATACCTACCTACCTACCAAGTTTGACCGGGGCAAGCAGATGTTTGTTCACTTGTTGTTTTCGTATTTACTGCGGAATGCAACACGAGTCAAAACAGCTTGAGAGTGGCGACGCGGCGCCGACGCGGTGTCTGTGCTAAGCTAAATCATCGATACCGATAAACTAGTCCAACTTCAATGCACGGCAGGTAGGTAACGGTGGCCCACCGACGTGACGCGACATCAAATGACATCCGCACCACTCCTGATGCGCCTTCCATCGACAGACGGCAGGCCGAATCCTGATATAATTTGCATATAATTTATCTGGAGCGAGTTCCCGCGACTTTCGCCGGCATCCCTGCTGATGCACAGCTCAAGATCCCGTGCGCACTTGACTAGGTGAGCTCGTGCCGCCTTTGACCTGAAAAACAAGTAAACAAATTGTATATGTTGCAGAGATAGAGAAATCCCGTTTCCCTGGGTCCTTTCCAGGAACAGTGACAGGTCAAGATGTCCGTTTCGGACCGGATGGAAATAGGAAATTTGCGAATGTCACGAACTGCTGGCGCATTAAAGACCAACAAACCAGAAACTCTGTTGGCTTCGTGCTCCCCTCCGTCCAGTGAATCTGATGCCCTTCAAAAGAGAAAAAAAGTGTTCCAATAGGAAACCCAGATACGGCTGGAGGAGATCGCAACCTGAGTTTCTCGCGGACGCGGCGTCACAGCGCGGGGCCTGGCTCCTATAATGTGCCACTGGACGGAATCGAAGCGCCGACCTGAGTCCGCCGCGCTAGCTTTGGACCCGCCATTCTACCAACTGAACTACAGCGGACACGACGAACACAGAACTTTGGGTGTATATAATATGCTAGCAGTTGGGGGAGAGGTGGAACGAAGAATAGCCGTACACTTCCTCCGTGATCACTGATAAATTACATGCAGCTGAGCCACGTCAGGTTGGCCACCAAGTTTGACTCGGGCAGGCTCGAAAAGCGTCGAATGGTATGTTTGACGAATTTTGTGAAGTTTGAGATACGTCAGAGTAAATTGATTCAGCTACATAATAATTCTTGTTACCCGCATCGCTCTCTTTCAACTACCCGCAGGCGGCAGCTCCTTTGAAAGAATCGTTGATTCGTTCAATCTGCGGAGATATCAGGATTTGCGCTCATGGAAGCCTGATACACGTCAGTGGCAGTGCTCGACGCCAATCATGTGCCTTCTTGAGCACGCGGCTGGAAGCGTGGGTGAGTCCGGGAAACGCCGAACGTGCCGTCCTCGGCATGCGGTCATCGCTTTTTTTTATGTAGGGCGCCTAGACGACGCTCGGCTCTCCACCTCAGGCTCTTTACTCTTGCCGCGATGAACGACCCAGGACTTGAGGAACCGATCCAGGACTCGTATAAAACTGCAGAACACCATCTCAAAGATAAATTGCCGGAAGGCGGCAAGACTGGCAACGTCAAACACAATGGAATACGAGCAGAGTTCGCGCGCGAGCTCCGCGACGATGAGGACGAGGAGGAAGTCGGGTATTTCCAGCCCAAGTACGCGTATTCCACTGCCTTTACGTGTTCGCAGCTCCGATTCATTGTATCCACAGGCGGTGGTGGTTCACATCAACTGCGTTTCCACTCGTCGCAGGAACGTTCGGGCCCTTGGCCAATTTTTTCTCCGTTTGCGCCCAATCCCAGAGTTGGAGGGAATACGATGCAAACGGTATCCGAATACCGGATCCGGAATGGTTCGCTTTGTTGTTCTTGGGGATCTGAGAATCTGATGAGATCATTCGAACTTAGGTTAGTCGTGGTGACGGGGCTCTCCTTGGCCATGTCCCTGCTCTCGAATATTATCCTCCTGGCCAACTTTGGCCACCTTCTTCGGTATTCAGTTGCGCAACCCCTCACGATAGGCCTCTGGTTTGTCCTTTTTTTTTTTGCTCGTCCTGTGATCCTGCTAATGTTCGGACGCAGGTATATCTCTGCTGTGTTGCTCATCATACCCCTCGGGCTACTACGCGGAAACCTCGGAATGCCAAACGCAGCTGCACACGAACACTCTCAAGCGTACTACTATGCCATTATCTCGGGTGTTATATACGTGGTCCTCCCTAGCCTGCTCGTCGCGAACGCCATGGGCGCTTATGTCTTCCATGCATACCCTCCGTCTTTCAACGCGCTCACTGTCCCACAACGAACTTTGATGCTGCAAACAATCGTCTACGTGCTCTACCTCGCCGCCGGTGCAGGCGTCTTTGCGCACGTTGAGGGGTGGGACTACCTCGACGGCGTTTACTGGGCAGATTACACGCTCCTCACCATCGGCCTCGGGTCCGATTTCCCCCCGAAGACGCACACAGGCAGGGCGTTACTCATCCCCTTCGCAGTCGGTGGAATCACACTGCTCGGTCTCGTCATTGGGTCGATCCGCGGGCTAGTGCTGGAGCGAGGTAGAGTCAAAGTCATCCGGCGGACGGTGGAACAGGAACGCCAGCGGTGGATTGCGCGCATGGACGAGCCCGATGCGCGATGGAAGAGGGAAGAGTGGGAGGTGATGCGGAGCATCCAACGCAGCGCCGAGTCGACCCGAAAATATTCTGCGCTGGGCAGCTCCTTGTTCGCGTACTGCGTCCTCTGGTTCCTCGGCGCAATGGTCTTTTGGTTCTCCGAGGTTCGTGTTGGTTATTTTGGATCATCTTGTACTTTGGCTAACTATATGTCGAGGTGGAGCAAGGCTGGACCTACTTCGAGTCTTTATACTTCAGCTACACGTCGCTCCTCACGATCGGATACGGTGACTTCTACCCAATGTCCACCGCAGGGAAGCCGTTCTTCGTCGTGTGGTCCCTCATCGCCGTGCCGACCGTCACGATTTTAATATCGAACGTCGGTGATATATTGCTGGGTTGGCTCCGCAGCGGCTTCATGCTCGGCATGGGCGACACCACCGTCCTTCCGAAGCGGCCCCCAAAGCCCGACGGCAAGGACACAGAGGAGGAGGAAAAGCCCGGCGGGAAAGCGGTTGTGGACGGAGACGATACTGAACACCAGATGGGTGCAGATGTGGAGCGCCTTGGCCAGGCGGTAGAGCATGCGGAGGAGGAGCGCGGACAGGGCGGTGGGTTGGCGGCGCGCCTTGCGAAGCAAATTAGTCGTCTCGCCCAGGATGCGGCGAACTCGCCGGACGTCGACTACGAGTGGGAGAACTGGGAGGGCTGGTTGACGCTGCTCGGGGAGCGCACAGAGGGCCAGAAGCGGGAGGACAATTCGGCTTCGGGAGATAGTGCCGGCAGTGGCGAGAAGCGAGGGGAATGGACGTGGTTGGGCGACGAAGGACCGCTTTTCAGCGGGATGAGCGAGTCCCAGTGGATCCTCGGGAAATTATGCGAGCGGCTCGAGGAGGTCCTGAAGGAGGAACTTGGTTCCGCACGGTCTGCGAAAGACCAGTGAACTTGGACACTTTTATGATTCAGGCCCATTTCATTCCCATGGTATATGACTAGTATCTGTCGCATTGTGTACTTTTAATTGCATAGAATCCCTAACCCGCTACACCTGCTCCTACAAGCCGTAGTTCCGGGTCCGTTCAATTCTAAGCGAGAAAGGTTCCAAATCCACCCATCTTAAATTCGAAGCGGATTGTCCGAAGATGTGGCTTCTTGGTTGCAGCTCTCCACCAAAATCCCGCATCGTATCTCTCGGCCTCTCCGGCATATTATTATATACATCGACAAAATCTTCGCGCAAGTTTCTTCGTTCTCGGATTCGGTGCAACTTACCTTCTCTGCATGCATATAATCAACAGATATTTAAGATGTTCAAGACTCCCACTGGCAGTACTCGAGACTTGCTCGAGACACAGTGACTCAGATTCGAGCCTAGTACCGAACGAGTTGAAGAGCAAGCTCTAAAATAATGGAGGCCTGGAACATTTTGATGGGCCCTTGTGGAAGTTCATGTCCATGAACGCCAGAAACAAGACCATAAGTGGTTGAGGTTCATGTTGAAAATGCGGAACACCGGGCCGAGCATCCGGTTGGAATGACGTCGCAGCGTGGCTTCAAATATCTCCTTCAGGTCTGCTCTCACCTGAAGATCTGCTACATCGACTCGGACAATTCGGAGTCGGACTTGGCTTGCAAAAGATTCTAATGTGGCCCGGAAAGGAGACAATGAGCAGAATTGAGAAAGGAAAGCCATCGCTTTGGTCGTCCTCTCATTTGACTTAGCCATGGACCGTGACAAGTCCGAGTTCAAGCCGCTTTGACACGACAGGACCCGCGCCGGAACAACGTGCAACTTAGATCTATAAGAAGGTGGCAACTCCACGATTTCCCCTTTACCCAACTAAAACCCAACACTCAATCGGTCGCATGTCACCAGCTCTTCTCGTTCTGCTGGACCGTCCGCCCAGCTTGAAACTCGAGCGCAAGTTATCTGGCAATCGGGCGCTCCGTACTGGCATAAATAAGACGACCACTCTTGCGCCTATCATCGAAGAACCAGAGCCAGTAGAGGACACAGCCCAGTTGCCAACGGTTTTGCAAGATATATGCAACACTCCCGGGCATACACTGGCAATCAGCGCAGTCACTTGCCCGAAACCACTTCATCTCGAGTTCCTGCGTGCTGCTACTCGAAGTACGTTCTATTCTCCTTGCTTTCAATGTGGCTTCATTTTCATGCCATTATTTCAGAGCCTTTTCCGCCGTCGAGTTTGAACACCAAACAAACGAGTTCGTTTTCCGATGTACCTGACGGGCGCGACTGACGCACTGTATCTTCAGCCCCGACTGTGGAATTTACCTCACTCTGTCTGGGGGAAGCACCTGAACCATCCTTGACGCCTCTCAAACCGTCGAGCAATGCTAAAAGTATTCAATCCAGCCCGGTTCCTCGTCAGCTAGATGGAAACGTACTTATTCCGGGACCAAGACGCCGCTTTAGCGCGGCAGACGGGGTTCCAGGGAGCGAAGAGATATCTATCCGACGGATAAGCCAAGGTGTGGCAAAACGCGAGCGGGACCCCGAGGACGACGAAGAATCTGAACGCCAGGATGCGAAACGCGCACGAAAGGGTCTTACCGATGCCTATCCAGCTCGCAGGAGGCGTCGAGACACGCGAAGTTCGTGTCAGGATAGCCCTGGGCGCCGGGATCTCGACACAGATTTAAGTAGACTTCGCGCTTCGCTACCGGCGCGATCCGTGCCTGCTTCCGAACGAGTCCCGCACCCCATTCATACTCGGCGAAAGCGCTCCTTCCGGGACATTGAACTCAACGAAGACGAGTCGGGCGAAGATGCCTCGCGGTATGCGAAGAGGCCTGCTAGGGCGCGTTGATATGTCAGCCCTGTTTTCAATTTGTCGACCAGTTACTGAACTTGTCCATCGGGTTATTATTTATGAATTATTTAGTTCACCTCAGTACGGCCTTGCTATAGATCCAGTCCGCGACATACTACATACATTTTAGACTACAGGACACGACTAGATTTACATCACACATATACATCGTGCAGAGATACTGTACAACCGAGGATGATGATCTTTTCGCACCTACACATCAAACTCTTCCGTCTTCACCCAGTAGCTACCATACGTGATATCCGCCATCCCCACCATCCCATGGATATTTTCCCAAAACGTCATCTTAACGCGTTTCGGAGCCGTGCCCGACGACGCCCTGAGGACCGCGCGCGCGGCATCGACGTGCTTCATTTTGGTCTGCCGGATTTTCCGCTTATGCGCCGTGCGCGCGGAATAGTCGTCCGAGTCGTCGATGTCGCTCTCGTCGACGTCGTACTTAGTGTGTGCGATGAGCTCGATCACGGATAGGCGCTTGAGCACGGAGAGTGCGCTGATGTCCTGCGATCATTCAAGGTGACTTTTGAGGGCCTCTTGTCGTGAAAGATAATAGACGACGGACCATGGAGGTGGAGATGGCAATTTCGCGCAGTTTTGGGAGGCCTTTGAATAGCTCTGCGAAGACTCTGTCAGATATTTGTCGAACACCTGCGTTCGACGACCGACTTTTCAGCTTGGAGGTCGGAATCCCGAAACCCTGGATGCGCTCGACTTTGGGGCAACATTCGATCAGGGTGTCGAATAGTATCGTGTAGATCTCCTCATTGCAAGACACATCTCGCACGTTAGGGCACGCCGCCAGGATGGCGTATGCAGAGCATGCTGGAGGATCATGAGCCCACGCGGGGATTCGAGGACAAGTAGTTCGTACGCACGCAAAATAATCGTCCGCACATTCGGAAGCTCGATATCTTCAAAGGCCGCGGTGACGGCCTTCTCCCCCTTGGATTTGAGGTGTAGTATGTGGAGCGTGTCGAGATTCGGCAACGACTCCAGACATTGGGCGAACAAAGGCATGACGACGCCAATGCGGTGCCACGAGAGAGACACGGAGAACACCCTGGTGAATGCTGAATACGTAATAGATTCATGGGAAAACGGGTAGGAGCACGCCTACCGTACATGCCGAACCAGGCTCCGATTCTCGCGCTGCATTAGTCCCGTGCATCTGTCGAAGAGGACGTTGGCGACTCTTGCGTACCAGGCCGCGCTATCTTTCGGCTCGAAACATGCTTCAACGTGCTCCCACAGAAGCGGAAGGAAAATACTCCGAAAGGCGCGATTTGTTTGCGAAAGCGCGCGAAGCGTCTCTGGACGCTCCCGATACGCAGGGGGGACGGTCTTCGGGCAACTGGCTATCCTGCTCCTGCTCAAGAGAAGGAGGGATCGAGGAATTCCATCCGTTTCGCTGGTCAGGATAAGGAAATTGGAGGCAGACACGATCTCCAGCCAGACTTCAGTAGGGATTTCGAGGACTGCAGGGATGAGATGGGATGGATTCGGTGCTTTGATCGGGAGATAGACGTATATTACCTGGTTTGCGAGTAGCAAGATCCTTTTCTTGCTCTGCCCTCGCCTTCGTCTTCATTCGTTTGGATTTCAGCATGTGAGTAGAAGAAAGAAGGAGTGACGAAATGTCGTGTTTCCGGATTTAGTATCTGCCCCTATCTGCTTCATCTGCGATTTCAGCGACGCGCGCTGGGGTGCATCGCACCCTGGCCATTCGACTAAAGTGTTGAAAATTGGAAATCGGCTTCAAGTTGAAGCTGCTAAATTCGTCACGTCGTCGGGGCCCCTGTCGACGTGTTGCACGTCCTTCGGCACCAAATATCAAGGCTTCCGACAAACATTATTTTATCAAGAGTAGAACAGAATAGAATGAGCAAAGATAAATACTGTCCTGCGTGGGGGATTTCAAGTTCTTGCGAGCCCTTCGATGCTTCTATCTACCTACCTACCAACAGATGAACGCTTATTATATTTCGTATCGTAACATTGGTCTGCTTGGTCTGCAAGCACAGGCTCTCGGTTGAGCTTAAGGGAAGACCGACGGAACCACCGCCGCACCAGAGAGGACGTACCTCATTAAGGAAGGCGGGGCTATCCAGATAGTCGAGTCGGACAGAAACGGACGAGTTGTGCGCCGCAGGTCCGTGAAAACTCCCTGGGCCACCGGTGAGTCTACTAATGCACTGACTTCCTATAAATCTCCTATGAGAAGCATCCAAGAAATGAATTCTTTGATATCACGTCTAGGTCTGAACGCCGACGCTCCGTGTACCTGTACAATGTTGTAAATATAACTCGAATCTAAACGTTGTTTTGGAGCGCCCTCCATATTTTGTCCTCGAGGGAGCGAATGGTCTCTGACGCGGTATTGAGGCTGGTCATAAAGTACGCGACATTCCCAAGGGTCCGGAAGTGGACGCTGAATTGGGGGACGTCAGACACCAAATGCCCCGCGTCGCTGAGTTTTATGGGCCCGAGCAGAGTCTGGGCCGAGTGGGAGACGTAGCCTGATGAGAAACATGAGATGCATCGAGTTGAATCATGGATTGTCGCAGGCCTACCTGCTTCAGAATCCTTGACTTTTATGGATAAGACGGTGCCGAGCGCCATGACCTCCGCCACCGTCTCCATGCGCGACACAGTCTGCACAAACTGCGGGTCCCATAGGCTCCACACTACGGGCGGTGTACCCGGGGCAGGCTCCCACAGAGCCTGCGCGGCCGCCCACGCCTCGCTCCGACTCTCGTTCTCCACAAGCCGTAGAGCCTCATTCGCGACCTCGCACCCCAGTGGGTGCGCCGTATACGAGTGTCCGTGCAGCAGCGCCTCAGCCTTCTCCGTCCCGTAGAACGAGCGGAAGATCGAGTCCGACGCGAGCGTCACAGCAAGCGGGACGAGCCCGCCCGTCAGGATCTTCGCGTGCACAGAGATATCCGGGGTGACGCCGAGCAGCGGGATGGTGCTCTGCATCCCGAGGCGATACAGTCCGACGAACACCTCGTCGAATATCACGGGGAGCCCCCGCCACGACGCCGGCGCATCCGCATCCTCGGGCGACGGAGGGGCGGGAGAGCGCGCCTGGACGACGTCGACGAGGACGCGCTGGAAGAGCGGGTCGACAAAGATCATCCCCCCTGCGCCCATCACCAGGGGCTCGAGGACGAGCGCCGCGAGTCGCGGCCCGCCCCCGTGCTCCAGGCTTTCGAGCGTCTGAGCAATGTACCGGCGATACACCTCCGCCAGCGGCGTGCTCAGGCGCGCGGCGACGTCGTATACCCACGACATCGAGTCCGACGCCACGGCGCAGTCAGTTGGGGACGCCGCCGCCGCCAGCGCGGGGGGCAGCGAGACGACGGGGTGCCCCTGCCTGATCGAGATCGTCGGCGGGTCAAACCAATACCCCTTTGCATTGTGCCACTCGCAGGTGAATACGCCCTCCTCTGCGCACGCGTCCATCGCGCCGATCGTGTCCCCGTGGTAGCTCCCCCGCAGCCCCAGCACACCAAGGGCCTTCCGCTCCGTGCCCTCCAGACTCTCGCGCACGGAGAACGCGCGCAGTGCCATCTTCAACGCGACCTCCATCCCCGTAGACCCGTCGTCGGAGAAGAATGCGCGCGCGGCCCAGCCTTTGCCAGGGCCGTCGTGTAAGAGGCGCTCCGCGAGCTGTAGGGCGGGCGCATGCGTCGCCTGGGGGAACATGACGTGGCCGTAGCGCCCACTTGCGCGTGCGGCGGCAAGGGTCAACGCGGGGTGTGCGTGGCCGAGTGCCTGCGTCCACCATGATGCGGAGCCGTCGAGCTGAGACTGCAAGGAGGAGGCCGCGTGCTTATTTTGTGCATTGTACACCGAGAAGAAGTCGGACGACGCGCTGTCGATGACAGTGACATCCTTCTCGCCTTTGACCAAGCCGTGCTGTACAAACGGCCACCAGAACGCGTCGAGGGAGCGGCGCGGCATGGATGCCAGCTCGGCAAGCCGTTGTTCGTGCCGCTCGTCGAGAGTGCGTAGAACGGGAAGGATGCTGTCCTCCGAGACGAGACGCTCGTAGTAGCGCTCCGTGGTGGCGTATTTCTCGGTAGCATCAACGGGTATCGGCGGCGGTGCATCCAACGCGGTGACCTCGACCCCGCGCTCAGCAAAGTACGGCGTCAGAAATTCACTGTTGCGGTAGTAATCGTCGCGGAACAGAAGGATCGCATCGACGATGTAGCCACGGAGCATGAGAGACTCGTAGGCCGAGATGGTGGCGGATATGCCGCCAAGGTGAGCGTCTCCTACGAGAATCGTAGGGAGGAACAAGGGCCGGTAGCAATCGAGCTGCGTCACCCCCGATAATGTGGGGCTGTGGACGCCTGGAAAAAGTCAGTACGATATATTACGCAGCGAAGGTCGAATCATACCTCCTGCAGTTTCCACATACATGTGAGCAGGATCCGGGCTGCGAGCAGCACATCGCCGAACATGGCTGGCAATCGAGTTGATGAAGGTCTTGTCGGAAACGATCTGCCTGACCGTTAGGTCGAAATTGCAGGAGGAGTTGCGACGAACCTTTTGCGACTCCTCCCCCACAGCAAGTTGAGCGGCAAGGTGGGGGCTCACTGGCACATGAAATCGATATAGACAGTCTGTGTGGACTCTGTCCTTGAGTTCACCGCAGTGACGCTTGATATGTCTATAAGGCTTGAATAAGGGGACATGGTGAACGAAATGCTTCTTACTCGTCGTCCGCATCCTGAATAGGTCCAGTGCTTATCGGCTTCAAATAGAAGACCTCGTTTTTCAAGGCTGCAGACCCACGAACAAGTGCGGTGGTCAAGATTGTCTTGCCGACGTCAGTGTTGGCTCCAAAGATTTGATGTATGCGGAGGTGCTTGAAGAGCAAAGACATTCACGGGCAGCCCAGTCGCGTCGTATTTTCGTAGAACTGGTAAGGTGGCTTGAGCTCGAGGTTCCGGTGATTCAGCTCTTTGCATGAACGCCTAATTCCGCGCGTTGTCAATCGAAGCAGCGCAGGCCGAAATTTTCAAGTTTCCTGGGGAAAAAATCGTTGGTTAACGGATATAAGGATAATTAGAGTATACCTTGTGCTCTTTCACCACATAGAACGCGTTATTGCCTTGTCTCGAAATCAACAAGAAGATGGTGGCCGAGCGAAAGCAAAAACATTCGATGTTTGGTTCTGCTTGGCTGGAGCTCGTCGCCTCTCTTGGATGACCATGACACCAATTTCAAGTTTGCAACGTCAAAACTCGCGGCGGACTCGAAGTTTGCTCAGGAATCTGTGTTTTTGAATATTTAAAAGTGACATCAACGATTTTCACTTCAAGAAGGAGCTTCTGACGTCGACTTTCCCCAAGCTAATAATCGTCTGTCGCAGATTCAGCTGGCTATGTCTAATAAGTCTTTCTGCCTTCTCAATTTGCGATTTGAAAGCCTGGACATCTCGTTGTATCTTGGAATTTCTGTCCCGTCGAGTGGTTTCGTTCAACGCTGGTGCTATCATTTGCGCGATAGAAATGGATGCCTTGAATACATTTGCCGACGTCGAACGCCTCAAACGTAGACTGGTCGGACCCGACGGACCCCGTCTTCAACTAAATTCGCTCGACTTCTCGCATCCTCCCCTTTTGCCACTATGGCACAGCATACTGTATGGCGTTCCGCTTGTTTCGCCCAAATCCTCTTCGTGAACAAGAATTCAATCTCGGATTATATTCAAGGAACCGGAAGCAAAATCTCTCATGCGGCGCGGGTACAGGTACTGAATCCAGACGCTGTAGAATCTCATTCGTTCCTTCATGTAAACATCTGAAGAGGAGTCCACCACCTTCCAAGACCATGAGAGACGAGGAATGAAGCGAAGAATGCAACATACCATAGTACGCGGCGTCTTCGATCTTGGGAGGGGCTTCATGGGACGGGGCTTTGGCGGAGGTGCAGGAGCAGTTTGTGAAACTCGAAAGGGCCGCGCGACTTTCTGCTCTGGATAAGTGGACGGCCTTTGAAACCGCGGCCGCTGGTTAGATTAGATTGCCGGCTTGAACTTCAAGTTGGACCTCCGAGGACCCAACCGCGTCGCGAAAAAATCTCCAACCCGTTTCGCCTTCCGCGATAAGTCCGGTGGCCTGGGGATCGAATTACGCGAGGGCGTTTCAGCCAGATTCAGAAGTTAACGCGGATGTGTCGGCTGCCGTATGAGCGATATACTATGCCCGCGACGCCAGAGATCCTCATAATACGGTACTCCGGCCTCTATCGACGTAACGTTCGTACAATTTGCAAGAGAAAATTAGGACGCGAAACATGCATTGGAATGAAACGGCTAGACGCAGAGGAAGTTCTGTGTTCTAGTACCGAAGTATACTTCCATCCCAGCCGCTGCCAGTTCTTCGAATGCCGCGAGGATATTCGACGCGGGCATCAAGGATGCCGAACACCAGCTTTCATACTCGATGTGGACGATTTGGATTTGCGTACGCCGGACGACGAGCGCGCAGAAGAGTGTCTCCCAAAGATAATCGGAAATAGGGATGCGCGAATCGGGCCTGATAGTCAAACTCCGAAGGTTGGGTAGTAAACGGGGTGGGGTCTCTGCCAAGAATGTGAATGCTCCTGCCGCACGAGTCTCTGGATACCATAATTCGAAATGCGTA
This sequence comes from Mycena galericulata, assembly GCA_029289565.1. Lineage (NCBI taxonomy): Eukaryota > Fungi > Basidiomycota > Agaricomycetes > Agaricales > Mycenaceae > Mycena > Mycena galericulata. The sequence continues at coordinate 77,330 of JARKIA010000130.1, read as the reverse complement.
ACAGTGGGCACCAGGCGGAGACATTCAACGAGCTGGTCAATGCCCCCATATTTAACTCCATCACCCAGGACCAGCCGCTGGAGGGGCGGCGACGATCGCTTCAAAAACGACAAAACATTAGCAGAAGAGATGGCACGCATCGAAAGGGAGAGTGTTTCCAGCCGAGGGATTGAGAGATGCATCAGGAGGTCTCGTCACTGTAAGGGAAATGTCCATCTGTTCCAAACATCAATCGACGCAGAGTCGGGAGGACCAGCGGCTTCTGGACTCTCGATGACCACGTCGCATGTACGCAATCTAGCACGCATTCGACGAGGTTCGGGGCCAGACGCAGAATCTCGATAAATCTGGGATCCGCGGTATGTCGGGGCTTCATCCATATCAGCTGAATGGCGAATTGTCAGGGTTTTAAGCAGCGGCAATGGTCCCGGACTCGTGCATTCAAAAATGTCGATTTCTTCGACACTGTCTTCATCGCTGTTTTCGTCATCCTCTTTCTTATAACAGATCTCGAGATGTTTGAGTCGTTGATTGTGTTGCCAAATGATAGGGGCGATGCCTTGGTGGAAAGTATTGGTAAGGGATACGAACAGGGAACGATTGCGCGCGCGATTCAGCCATGTTCTCAAAAGTTGTGGGAAGCCTTCCGCGCGCGGAGAAACGACACGGATAGCATCCCAGAGAGCCGGGGTGGATAGTGCGAGACCGGTCCATGTATTGCAAATGTTCAGGAGGAGCATGGGGATGTTATGAGCTCCGGGCTCCGGGAGAAGAGGAAGACATTGGATGAAAATCTCGGTGGAAATTTCGAGGGGCAACCGTGCTACTGAATCGCGGATCGCATTGAGCTGACGCTGGGCGAGGCTTTTACTACGCTCCAAATCGTGCAAGACCTCCTTCTGCCGCTCGATATCGGTGGAGATCTTCTCGATGCGCGCCTGCAACTCTTTCACGGACATAGTCTATATGTACTTGAGCCATGAATCAGAGACGACGGAAGAGTTTAACCTACAGGAAAAGTTGAGAGAAATACACTGGGGCGCTTTGGCGTCGCGCGATAAAAACTACTAACAAAACCGCGTCCGAGTCAGAACTGGGAATAACGACGGGACAAAAATTTCTTGCACTTTCTGTACGTTTCGTATGGATCAAGGTAGCAGTCTGGACCAAGCAGCAAGGGATTCTATAGGCGGGCCGTCCTCCGCTGCGCACGCTTGAAGTGCCGGAGAAGTGAGCGAATCCATACAAACCGCGATGTTGGTGGTACGGAAGAACGTGAGACGTGATTACATAACCCTGACATGAATGTTCATTATTTTTAGATTCTCGTCGACCGACAAATTTTCTTCAGAATTTATAGCGATTTTCAGGCACATCAAAAAAAAACGGGTGGCACGGTCACCTGAATATTTGGTCAGTAAGCCTGGTGACCCGACTTCCACCTTGCACTTTCCGAACGCTACAGTATTTCAGTACATCGATGTCTATTTCAAGCGTTACACTGCGTTCAGCCGTGCTAGACTGGAGTGGTCTAGGGCGTAGGAGATCGACTAGACATGATTTGAGAGTCATCCGACTTGCTGTCCATTATAGCTTATAGAGAAGCAGAACAGGCCAAGTCGCGACAGGTCAAGTTCAACAGGGGAGTAAGTTGGAAGTGCCCTCAGCCATCGCCCTGATATAGTGCTCCAGACGTGTTTTCTAGGCGAAAGGTACCCAAGTCTAGACAATAGAATGTGGCCAATTGCGACCGGCACGAACAAGGACCAACAAAAAAGAAACAAGCATCCCACAAGCGTCGAACAAAGAACCAAAGTAACTTCGCGACACACCTTATTTCCTTTCATCAAGGAGGGACTAAGGCCGGAGTCCAAAACCAGTACATGTCTTCCAGAACTTGTAAGCGCCGTATTCGGACCGCAAGGTCGACGGAATCTTTAAATTTCGAGATCTACATTGGTCGCGACATTGGCCCTAGAATTTCGGCTCTTCCAGGACAAGAGTGGAATATCTCACCCATCCTGTTAACCTGACCTGCCAACCCTTCGAGAGGTATAAGTTGAGACCGACCCGTGAAGGTGGAAAAGCTTCCGATGCTTAGATCTTAGCTCTGCACACGTCAAGCCGAGTTCATCGTTTCGATCATCATGCATCATGGTCGTAACGCTCGCCAGCATCCCTCTCGATACTCAGATAAAGATTATTGGCTGGATACCCGACTTTCACTAAACTCCGGCATCTTGGTCAACCGAGCTTTCTCTCGGTTATTTACGGCCCATCGTCGTTCCTTGGCTGACGCCGTGGCCCACCATTTACTTCGATGAACTTCTTCAAGAGGCCTTGATACTGCTAAACACACAATGGGAGCGATACTACTCTGATCCTAAGCATCGCGACTATGCGTCCAATTTCATTCAGCAACTCTTGAGAAACGAGCGAGCCCTCGAAACCGTCGAATCTTGTTTCCTTCTCATTCAAAAGACACATAGGGAGTGAGCGCCATCCAATTTTTTTAATGGTTTCTCTTCTTGACAGTGGAATCGATTTTCAACAGGGACCATGATGATATGTCGACGTACGCATTCGCTCTCTCGCTAGGCCTCTAGGCCTTTACGTCGTCTGGGCTCTGACATCAACGTCGGTAGCCTCACGCCAACGGAAGTATTCAGATTCAAGAGCGCTGCACATAGATTCCGGACGTTCTGCACGGGAGAAAGGAACAACATATTGTATGTATACCCATTTCACGCCGTGCTGTCATTATCTCGAATCCGGGTGGTTCATCTCCCAATTTCCCATGATTCAAATTTTCGAAATGGCGCATTTTTATATCGCGGTTCACTCTTGGGTACTAGAAATGTGGTGACGGCCGATTGATCATGACGGACATCAGGAGTCCTGGCTGGTTCTGAACCAAGCGCTCAATCCTTTGTCCTTGGGTGTTCCAAAGTACCGAGTGGATGAGAACCTAGGCCCGGCGTCGCCGGATACTCTACTCGGGAGAGACCTTCACCTGAGAAAGGTGCTTCGGCATCGGTCAATCCTCATTCAAGCCGGATTTTGAGATGAACGCAGACAAGGGCCCCAAAGCGGAGGCAAGGCGGAGGTGAGGTAATTCAGATCTAGAGCTGTCGCTACGGAAGTGATTGGCGCTCTGCACTGCCACCGACCTATAATCACCGCAAATCCCGATATCTCCGGGATCACTCCGATCAGATTGACAGGTCAATCGAAGAAAATTCCATTTTCGTACTATGACTAATCCACTGTCTGGCTGGGTTGCCAGATGACCACATGCCACAAACCTTCGTGTTATAACCCCCGCGCCAGAAATCATGAATGAGGTATGTGCCTTCATGAGAGTGCGGAATACAACCAACCTGATTCTTAGCAAGCCTCTCCGCAACCCCCACCTGTATCACTATGAGGTTGTGCACATCAGAACGGACAGTATCGCATTCCACGTCTTGAGGGCGCGTCTGCTGTTCGGAACCTACGTATACGGCCGCTGCGGTCCACGCACCGTCCGCACTGGGCCGCGGACTCTCATCAAATGGGGTCGAAATGTCCACGAATCGGAAGCCGAGGCGATGCAATATATCGCCAACAACACAACGGTGCCTGTCCCCAAAGTCCATCGCGTTTACAAGTACAACAACGTCACTGTAATCGAGATGGAATTTGTCCCCGGAAAAGAAGCTTACGTCCTGAGTGGGATGTCGCAGACGGCCCAACGAGCGCTCCTGGACGAACTCGAATCATACGTGAAGCAGATTCGTAACCTGGCTCCTCCTACTCCAGGACTTTTGGCGTCTGCGTACGTAAATTCCTCCCGTGACCATCGGTTTGGGACCCCCTTCTCAGACCACGAAGGATTTCATCGTTTTCTCCGAAAGGGCGGGGATCTCGAGTGCTGGGATGCTGACAAGTACAGAGTCGTCATTCAGTCCCATACGCAACGGTATATCTCCAAATTCACCCACGGGGATCTTGCGCCCCGAAACGTACTCGTCCATAAAGGTCGAATCTCCGCTATCATCGACTGGGATTGTGCTGGGTGGCGTCCTGAATATTGGGAAGTTACGAAAGCCCAATTTTCCTATGTGGGAATGGGCCCGCAGGAGTGGTTGGATGCGTTGACCCGCGCCAGTGGAGGCACGTACGACCTTCAGCTAAGAGCCGAGCGTACGCTGTGGTCGGCGGCAGAATTCCCCAGCACTCCCGTTCAAACATGGAGTAGTCCCGGCGTCAAAGACGATGATGAAGGCGATGACGAACTGCAGTTAAGCGCGACATGAGGCCCTTTGCTGCATCGGGTACGCGTATGTAGCGAAATGTATCCTGTTCATGGCGCCAATGATTGGTTTTTCATAGAGTTCAGGCGGTCTTCCATCTCAGCTCCTGATTTGTACGTCCTGATTTGTGCGTGAAGCCAGGCTTGCATCAAGTCCGCAGTTTATAAATAGAAGTAAGTTGAGTCTCGCAGGATACCGATTATCTAGATTAGAACAGCAGTAACCGTACACAGGGCTTGAAGGGAGAGGAGATTCCCAATCCTATCACCGATATATACTTCCACCCATCAGTTACAAAAGATGCTCATCTCGAACCTCGAAGATGAGAGTGCACTTCCTAATCCGAAGTGGACTATTCGGATGTGGGTGCGACAGCCATGAACGCACGAAGCAGCAATCCCAAGAGGCATCGGAAATGTAGACGAAGCTTTGGCAGCAAGCGGGATAGCGAGTGTGCCAGGGCAGCAAACAGTTCTTCAACTCCACGGGTTACTGGCTACCACACTTCGAAACGTGTACAAGACGAAGCAGTCGGTCAAGTTGGTGAGAATTCGAGTCCTGATGAACAAATCCGGCATACTCGGAGCAGCGATGACGAACACTTCAAAAAGGACAAAAGATCGCCATCAAAGAGAGAGAACGTCGAAACGGAGAGGATTTCCAGCCGAGTACGCGTGAGGATGTCGTCTTCACTGTCAGGAACTTTTTCGTCCGTTCAAAAAGCAGAGTCGGAAGTACTAATGTTTCTTCGACGCCATCGGCGCCATGATGCCCAATTGCACGCCATGCAACATGTATTCGACCAGGTTCGGAGCTAGACGCCCTAGAATCTCTAGAATTTGAGAACCGAAGTATGCCGGGTATATACCAGGGTCGGGTGAACGGCGAATTGCAAGTGTTCAAGCAACGACAGTGGCCCCGAGCTCGTGCATCGATATCTTCGCCATTGTCTTTATCGCTGTCTTCGCCATCCTTTGAATCTTTTTCGTAGGGGATCTGGAGACGTTTCAGCTGTTTCCCGTATCACTGAACGACACCCTCGTCGAGGGGTCCAGAGATTGATATGGATAAGGGGCGTTTACGTGCGTGTTGCAGTCAGGTTCTCAACAATTGTCGGAAACCTTCAGGGCGTGGAAAAACGACACGAACGGCAGCCCAAGGAGCCCGGATGAATAATGTGGTGTCGGGCTATGTTTTACAGACGCTCGAAAGGAACATGGGAATATTATGGGCTCTGAGCTCCGCGAGAAGAGGGAAACAATTGCCTGAAAATCTCAGACGAAATTTCGAGAGAAAACCGCACCACTGGACCGCGAACCGCATTGATCTGGCTCTTGAGCATGCTTTTACTCTGTTCCAAATCTTTCAAGAATCTTCTTCTGCCACTCGATTATTGGCGGAAATTTTCTCGACGCTCCGAGTCGCCTGTAGCTCTTCCACGGACATGGTCTATACGTGCTTGAGCTCCAGCTGAGGGGCAATGTAATAGGTTCTCCTACATTCGAATCTTGCCCGCATTTGGCCGCAGTTGGCCGCGGTCCAAAAACTACTACCAGAGAAAATGCGTCAAAACATCAACAACGATACGAAGCTTTCCTTCTCGTTCTCCGAGTTTCGAATAAGTCAGCTTGGTTTTGACCAAGCCAGCGAGGAATTTATAGGCGAATGCAATTACAAACCGCGATGCTGGTTTGATGCTGGTGGTACGGAGGAAAGCGAAACGGCATTACATAATCTCGCACCGGCCGCTCTTGTTCCCGACTTTCACTTGTACATCCCAGAACGCTGTTTCTGACTAGACTACAGCTTCGCGGGTGCTCCACTCGCTCGATAACGCGGTCTTCAGCGTTCGCTCCTTGAAGGTAAAAAATCCGTCGAGCAATTGGGGTGTGAGTGAACATGATCTCAGGGCGCGCCTCACTTCTGCTTATACAGCTGCCAGATATTCCAGAGGCGAAGACCCAACCGGATTACCCATTACTTTCAATGTCTACAGAAGAACTTCAAGTTCAGGCCCTCATCGAGGATATCTCTGCCAATATCGAACGACAGGAAGAGGTGCTACGACAATTGCGACACAGTAAATGTGCCGCTCAGCGCCGGCTGAATGCCATCCGCGACCCCGTGGCGCGTCTCCCCCTCGAAATTTCCTCCTCCATCCTCGTCAACTGCCTGGAAAACGACCGTTTTCCCAAACCCGGAGCTCGCCACGCCCCGATGCTGCTCCTCAATGTATGCGGCGCGTGGACCAATATTGCCCTCTCCACCCCCAAACTTTGGACGCGAATCCATTTGGGTGATGCTCCAGCATCCGACTTTTCTAGACCTGTGGATATGTGGTTTAAACGAGCCGGCAACCATGCGCTGTCCATATCTGGCGTGGCCAGTTATGGGAGGAGTAATGACACCCTCCAGGTCATTAAAAGCCAGGCATCCCGGGTGCAGGACCTTCAGACAAGTTTCAAGACTCTTGAGCGGTTGCTCGTCGATGGGGCGTTCCCCGCTCTAAAGATACTCACGCTTGATGGGGTATATACCACTGCTGACGCTCTGGACATACTACGTGTCCTGCCTCATCTCGTGGAATGCACCTTTTACGATTTATCCGACGCCAACCGCGAGTCCGATATGCTCGTTCTTCCGCATTTGCAGCATCTTAAGATTCAAGCTGGCTCCGGCGATGATATTTTGAAGTACTTGACGTTGCCGGGGCTCAAAGCCCTCTCCCTTCCTTGGCAACTCATCCTGGCCACAAGACTCTTGAATTTCCTGAATCGTTCTTCGCCTCCGTTGGTACGAGTGAGCCTCGGGTCTCCCTGGTGGATCCAAGAAGGGACATTCGACGAGATGGAAGAATGCTTCTCGCTTTTACCCATGCTCACGAATTTGGAGTTGTTGAACCCAGACCCGACCACCGCGGCGCTTGTCGTCAGTATTCTAGCGAATTCGCCGCATCTACTCCCCAATCTCACCAGCCTTGTGCTTAATGTTCGAGACCTCCCGAAGAGCTCGTGGTACGAGAAAGTGCTCAAGGCCCTTTCGGTGCGCCACACCAAGCTAGCCTTCACATGTCTTTGGCGGAAACCCAACAAAGACCCAGAGGGCGATAAGATAGAAGCCGCCGTGCTTGATGGGTTGCGACAGCTTGTAGCAGGCGGGATGAAGATTCACATCGGGACAAAGGAGCAGAACTTGGTTTGAGATTGCGGCCGCATCCCTTTTGCACTGTCCTGCGCTATGTTACATGTTATATTTTCTTGGACCGGAAACGTACTCAATATCGGTCTGTATCCCTGTCGTGTCTAATGTAAAATTATGCTGAACCCATCGAAGATATAAGTTGGCTGTAATATGTATTTTCGGCCTTAGCAGCGCAGACAACAATTATCGAGCTGGTGTCTGAAACACACGTCAGTCCAAAAACTCGCAGGTAGACAGTGTGATATCCGTCCATGCACGGCAAATATTCAGTACCCGTGAACGCGACCTGAACCGGGAAAAATTTTCACCGAGATTTCGAAGGGAATTTGTGCGACGGGATCAAGGATAGCATCGAACTGAAGCTGGTAGACTTGCTGTGGCACAGGGCGTCCATTTCATTCTTTTGGTGCTCGAGTTCCTGACAGATTGTTTGAACGGTACTTAAGCTTGGCGGTACCAGTGTACTACCACGATAGAAAGCGAAATGACATTACATAATCTCGCATCTTGCTCCCGACTCTCACGGTGATTCACCTTGCACATTTCTGAACGCTGTTTCTGACTTAGACTACAGCTTCGCGAGTGCTACACTCGCTTGATAACGCGGTCTCTCGCGTCCCCTCCTTGAAGGCGAAAAATTCATCGAGCAATTGGGAGTGACTGTGAGTGAACATGATGTGGCGCGCCTCAATTCTACTTATACAGCTGCCAGATCTTCCAGCGGGGAACGAAACAACTGGATTGCACATTGCTTTCAATGTCTGCGGAAGAACTTCAAGTTCAGGCCCTCATCGAGGAGATCTCGGCCGATATCGAACGACAGGAAGAAGTGCTACGACAATTGCGGTACAATAAATGTGCCGCTCAGAGCCGGCTGAATGCCATCCGCGACCCCGTGGCGCGGCTCCCCCTGGAAATTTCCTCCTCCATCTTCGTGAACTGCCTGGATCGTTTTCCCAAACCCGGAGCTCGCCGTGCCCCGATGCTGTTCCTCAATGTTTGCGGCGCGTGGACCAGTATCGCCCTCTCCACCCCTGAACTTTGGACCCGAATCCGTTTGGGCGGGGGTCCTACCTCCAACCTTCCTAGAGCTGTGGATATGTGGTTTAAACGAGCCGGCAACCATGCGCTGTCCATATCTGGCGTGGCCAGCTATGGGAGGAGTGATGACACCCTCCAGGTCATTAAAAGCCATGCATCCCGGGTGCAGGACCTTCAGACAAATTTCGGGAATTTTGGGCGGTTGCTCGTCGATGGGGCGTTCCCCGCTCTAAAGATACTCACGCTTGATGGGGTATATGACACTGCTGACGCTCTGGACATACTACGTGTCCTGCCTCATCTCGTGGAATGCACCTTTCACGATTTATACGATGCCGACCGCGAATCGGATATGCTCGTTCTTCCACGTATGCAGTACCTCAACATTGAGCCTGGCTCCGGCGATGACATTTTAAAGTACTTGACGTTGCCGGGGCTCAAAACCCTCTCCCTTCTTTGGCAACATATCCTGGCCACAAAACTCTTGAATTTCTTGAATCGTTCTTCGCCTCCGTTGGTACAACTGTGCCTCGGGTCTTACTGGCGGATGCAAAAAGGCACATTTGACGAGATGGAAGAATGCTTCGCACTTCTACCCATGCTCACGCATTTGGAGCTATCGAACCCCGATCCGACCAACGCGGCGCTTGTTGCCACTATTCTAGCGAACTCGCCGCATCTACTCCCAAATCTCACCAGCCTTACGTTCAATTTTCGAGACCTCCTCCCGGAGAACTCCTGGTACGAGAAATGGCTTAAGGCCCTTTCGCTGCGCTGCACCAAGCTAGCCTTCGCGTATCTTTTGCTGGAACCCATCGAGGACTCAGAAGAAGTCATGATAAAGCCCACCGTGCTTGACGGTTTGCGACAACTTGTAGCAGGCGGGATGAAGATTCACATCGGGACAACGGCACAGAACTTGCTTTGAGATTGCGGCCGCATCCCTTTTGCACTGCTCTCGCGCTACGTTACATGTTATGTTTTCTTGGACCGGAAACGTGCTCAATATCAGTTTGTATCCGAGTCGTGTCTAATGTAAAATTATGCTGAATCCATCGAAGATATAAGTTGGCTGTATGTATTTTCGGCCTTAGCAGAGCAGACAACAGTTATCGAGCTGGTTTGTGCAACACACGTTAGTCCAAAAACTCGCAGGTAGACAGTGTGATATCCGTCCATGCACTGCAAATATTCAGTACCCGTAAACGCGAGTCGGCTACGCGACCTGAACCGGGAACTCCGGAGTCCGCAAAATTGTCACCGAAATTTCGAAGGGCATTTGTGCGACGGGATCAAGTATACCATCGAGCTTAAGCTGATAGACTTGCTGTGGCAAAGGGCATCCATTTCGTTCTTTTGGTGCTCAAGTTCCTGACAGATTGTTTGAACGGTACCTGGTGGTTCACAAACAGAATAGTTTGTGCTATGGAGACCGAGAATGTCGCGAAAGAGCTTATGTAATCTGCACAGTAGTCTCGTACGGTAGACGTTTGGTAAACGCACAGTCCGATTAGGCCCCATCGGGGCATTGCATTATCAATCTTCGGAGACTGAAGGCCGATGGCTCATTGAGACTTCCTTTTGCCCGGGCACTTGTATAGAATCTCAGGAATGAGTTGAAACTCAACTTGAAACTTAGAGTGCTATGAGGTCGTAGGATTGGAGTCTGCCAATTTTTTCAATAATTTTAACGGAGGAGGAGGAGGAGGAGGATGTATTACCGCGGTGGTCCCATTGAGGAACATACGGTTACCGTACCTACATACACAAAGCCTCTAAATGTATGCTACAGTCATCTACCCCTTGAATCGGTTCGACAGATCTTCTCACGAAACTCGGTAGTAAACGGGGACAGTGTTCAGAGTCTGTGATCTGATGAGGTGGTATATACCGCGCGTAATGACCATCCTCGGAGGCTTTCTTCAAATATTTCTTCAAAGTTATAGAGAAATGAGCAAATGCCCATAATTTGGTGTGACCCAGGTCGAGAATGCCCAAGCATAGAACTAGGAGGATGCGCGGTCGCTCACATTGTTCTATACCGGTGTTTTGCCCGTGTTGTATAAGAAAACCGTCAGATGCATGCATTGACATCAGTGGCAGTTCGTCATGCTGTCTTGATCAACGGAGTTGCCGTCCAGGCCGTGTCCCATCAAACTATGTTCGTGCCCGCCAAAAAAATCTGATCGCCGTCGGCAAAGGTGATCTGTTTCCGAAGGAGGCACAAACTAAGGTTGCACACCCTTGATGATACGGGGCTCGCCACACGGGCACCAAAATTTCTTCAACCTTGAAAATCAAAGATAATCCTGAAAGGACGAGAACCTGCTTATAAACTAGTACTTGGAAGTTAGCACTTAGGATTGGGCGTTCTGAGTCTGCTATGAAAATGAAGATCTGCTCCTAATAAAATATCAGAGCCCTTAAAAATAATTCTGTTTGTGACCCGCCGCTCGCCGGCCTACCACCTTCATATACACTGCGGTGGCCGGTGACTTTTTGGGAACAAAACACTAGATCCAAACATGTCTTCCCATTTACCTGTATTTTTATAGTCGTCCGAAAGATAATCCTAAAAATCCACTTTCTCGGATACATTTTTGATTCACAAATAAAACCCAAATTCAATCCCCGTTTACATCGCAAAACGCTCGAGAAAAATACCCCATTTTCTGTCGCTTTTCTAACAGCAGAAATATGTTGTATTGTGTCCCAAACAGAGGGAGAACAATGGAAAAACACATGTTTGGTGCTCGAAAAGGAGTCTGTTCCTTAGCTAAAAGGAAACTGAACATGGTGTGTTTTTCGTGGGAGTTTGGGATGGAAAAATAGACTCTGTTTTTGATGCACAACATATGTCCAAAGATGGATCGTTTTTTCTGGATCTTTGGGGCGGCGAGGAAAATTTACCCAAACGGGAAGTCATGTTTGGACCACATGTTTTTGTCCCAAAAATCCATCAGCCACCGCAGTGATATTCACAAACAGAATAGTTTGTGCTATGGAGACCGAAAATGTCGCCAAATTACATAACCCGTTTTGGGTCCATTTAGGTCTGGACCATATTACTAATCTTCGGAGTCTGAAGCCTTTCTCGTCGTCGAGCAGTCTGAAATCTGAGCGTTCGAGCAATTTGTTTTACTTCCAAGATCTCGAGTCCTTAATCTGCTGCTATTATGGGTAATAGTGATGTCGAGGGCTCGGCCCAGGCCTGCAAGCCGAGCCGAGCCGGGCCCGGGCTTGGTCAAGCCGAGCCGAACCCGGCACAGGGCTTTGGAGGGCCCAGGGCTTGAGGAATGCCAGGCCTGCCAGGCCTGGCAAGCCCGGGCCTACTTCTATTTCTATGTCTTCCGGGCGCACTTGCCCTCAAGGCCCCTTCTAGCCGGTATGGCCCGTATACACAGCAATAAAATACCTTTCTTGATGTCGGGACTCGGAAGGCGGGGGGTAAACCGATCGCTGGGTTCGGCTTTGACTACTAATCTGTCTCGGCTGTCAGTCGGCATAAATATAGTCCCGGCATTATTGTTGACATCGTCGCCAGCGAAAAAATCAAGATGATCCTGAAAGGACGAGAACCTGCTTAGAACTGGAAATTCTTAAGGCCCTCCGGGCATCCCTGGTACCTCGGCCCGGTCTTGGACTCGCTATCTTGATACCTGGAAATCACACGAACCCGTGGGCTAGATGTTCCTCCAGCACGCAGCACGGAACAAGTATGTATGGACCCTCCGCATGTTAACACCGACTGCCTTCTGAATATTCAATCCTTCAGGAGTGCGAGAAGTTCGATTAAACAGAATAGTGGAAATCTAGCCTGGACAAGCTTGTGTGCATTTGTGTCCACGGAGTACTTCGAGTTGAGTGAAAGTTGACTAGAAGCCGACTTGTCGTCTGTGAGGTGTCGCGAGCTGATAGAGTTGGGATGTGTTTAGACTGGAAAAGATAGCAGGTGTTCGAGCTAACTCTGAGTAGGCGACCGCGATGGTGCCTGCTTCACATAACAGTGTGGAATTAGAATCTATTACTTTGAAAAATGTGTAGTTTCGGGTGAGATGTTCCACAGTTAGCGTGTTGTCCGTGATGTCACGATCTACGATCTTAACCAAGCGGGGAGCAAAGAGTCGTGGTGTGAACGGAGAACGTTGAACAGTAGACGATTGCACATGTAATGAAGTACCCGCGGTCTCAGGTCGCATATGTGAGGGTAGGGATATGCCGACGTCGACAGATCGATGTATTGCTGGGGATAATATTAGCCCCGCAAGATGGCGAAGGGTGAGATACCCACAATTGGTTGACAAAGTAGATGAGCTGCCCGATGGAGATTGTTCAACAGGACTGTCAAGTGTGAATGGGTGGTGTGGATGGATATATGATTATAAGGTCAAAAGATAGATAATAGATAAAATGTACGCCGTTCTGTGGTATTTGCGGTAGGTGTGCGATAATAAGTGGTGCGAGGAGATGGAGTGGAGGGTGCGGATTCATTTCTATAGTATGATGTAGCTGTAGGTCGTCAGTGCAAAGTAAGGTAGTAGTGAATGGTCAGATACCAGGTTTCACGGAGGAATGGTTGCATCCGGTTGACTGGTTCTCCATTTCCGATTGGGCAGGGACGTTTTGCGGCCTGGACTCGTGAGATAGCGACAGAGGGACTGCTGGCGGATCTTCGTCTTGGATTTCTTCCATAGTAGGTCGCCAGGAGTGCCGTAGTAGCAGAGTTTGGTTTGGGAGTTGATTTCCTGAGTCCATTGCAAGAATTTCCGGTGGCGTAGAAACTTGATAGCAAGTAGAGATCAACGAAGACGACCCCTAAGAAGGATCCGGAAACCGGCGAGATGTGCTAATATACGTACATATAGACAAACGTTTACAACGCTAAATGCATGATCGAGTACTGATCGGGAGTTTTCATATATCGTTTGGAGACCTGGAACCTAATCGGTACCAGGAATATTAATCTAAACTAGAACTTAGTACTTAGGATTGGGCATTCCGAGTCTGCTAGGATCTGCTCCTGATAAAATATCTGAGCCCTTAGAGATAATTCTGTTTGTGACCCGCCGCTCGCCGGCCTACCACCTTCATACTAATAGAAAGCGAAATGACATTACATAATCTCGCATCTTGCTCCCGACTCTCACGGTGATTCACCTTGCACATTTCTGAACGCTGTTTCTGATTTAGACTACAGCTTAGCGAGTGCTACACTCGCTTGATAACGCGGTCTCTCGCGTCCCCTCCTTGAAGGCGAAAAATTCATCGAGCAATTGGGAGTGACTGTGAGTGAACATGATGTGGCGCGCCTCAGTTCTACTTATACAGCTGCCAGATATTCCAGCGGCGAACGAAACAACTGGATTGCACATTGCTTTCAATGTCTGCGGAAGAACTTCAAGTTCAGGCCCTCATCGAGGAGATCTCGGCCGATATCGAACGACAGGAAGAAGTGCTACGACAATTGCGGTACAATAAATGTGCCGCTCAGAGCCGGCTGAATGCCATCCGCGACCCCGTGGCGCGGCTCCCCCTGGAAATTTCCTCCTCCATCTTCGTGAACTGCCTGGATTGGTTTCCCAAACCCGGAGCTCGCCAGGCCCCGATGCTGTTCCTCAATGTATGCGGCGCGTGGACCAGTATCGCCCTCTCCACCCCTGAACTTTGGACCCGAATCCGTTTGGGCGGGGGTCAAGCCTCCGATCTCCCGAGACCTGCGGATATCTGGTTCAAACGAGCCGGCAACCATGCGCTGTCAATAACTGGCCATGGCAATTATGAAGGGACTGATGACAATCTCGAGGTCATCAAAAGCTATGCGTCCCGGGTGCAGAATCTTCGGACAAATTTCAGGATTCTTGAGCCTCTGTTCGTCGATGGGGCGTTCCCTGCTCTAAAGATACTCACACTGGAAGGGAGATATACCACTGCTGATGCTCTGGACATACTACGCGTCCTGCCTCATCTCGTAGAATGCACCTTTTACGATTTATCCTACGCCAACCGCGAGCCAGATATGCTCGTTCTTCCGCATATGCAGTATCTCCAGATTCAGTCTGGCTCCGGCGATAACATTTTGAAGTATTTGACGTTGCCGGGGCTCAAAACCCTCTCCCTTCCTTGGCAATATACAAAACTCTTGAATTTCTTGAATCGTTCTTCGCCTCCGTTGGTACAAGTGAGCCTCGGGAACTACTGGCAGATGCGAGAAGGGACATTCGACGAGATGGAAGAATGCTTCCCGCTTCTACCCATGCTCACGCATTTGGAGCTATCGAACCCCGATCCGACCGACGCGGCGCTTGTCGTCACTATCCTAGCGAACTCACCGCATCTACTCCCAAATCTCACCAGCCTTACGTTTAATTTTCCAGACCTCCCGGAGAACTCCTGGTGCGAGAAATTGCTCAGGGCCCTTTCGGTGCGCCGCACGAAGCTAGCCTTCGCGCGTCTTTTGCTGGATCCCAGCGATGACTCCGAAGAAGAAATCGTGATAAAGCCCACCGTGCTTGAAGGGTTGCGTCAGCTTATGGCAGGCGGGATGAAAATTCACATCGGGTCAGAGACGCAGAACCTGCTTTGAGATTGCGGCCTCATCCTTTTTTTTACTTTTCTCGCGCTGTGTTACATGCTATGTTTTCTTGGACCGGAAAGGTGCTCAATATCGGGTTGTATCGTATCTACATGTACTACAAATCATGCCGAATCCATTGAAGATATATTTGTATTTTCGGCCTTCGCAGAGCACAAAAGACGCAGACAACAGTTTTCAAGCTCGTGTGTGGAATACGTCAGGGTTTAAACTCGTGTGATGCTAGTCCAAAACTTGTAGTTAGACTAGACAGTGTGATATCCGCCCATGCACGGCATATATTCAGCACACTGTAAAAACGCGACCTGATTGGTGCAAATGTACTCCGTAAAAATCGTCACGGAAATTTCGAAAGGGATCTGTGTGTCGGGATCAAGTATAGCAATGAACTGACGCTGATAACCTTGCTGTGGCACAGGGTGTCCATTTCGTTCTTTTGGCGCTCCAGGTCTCGACAAATTGTCTCAATAATTGCGGATTTATTTTCAATGCGGGGTCGCAGTTCTGCTGCAAACATTGCCGAGGGGACTATTTTTCAGTGGTGAGGCACTGAGAGAGAAATGTTTCTCACTTGTTTGTTATATTTACCGGTCGAAAGAGAGTCCCAAAAGAAAGTCGCAATCGATTATGTAATTGCGGCCACAGAAAGCTGTCCCAAAACAGCAAAGTAGCTGAAAGGCATAAAATTACAAGGCGAAGAACACGAGCCACTAATCGCTGAACGGGAAGGCCGCAGGGCTCTTGAACCCGTTCGCACCGACCGCGCGCACCCCAAACTGCGCATTGTCCTTCGACAGCAGGATCGTCGTCTTTGACACCTTGCCCACCGGTATAGAGTGCGTCCAAAAGGGATTCTCACTCGCGCGCCACACGACCTCGTACCCCGCTGCCGCGGGGTCATCCGTCCACGTCAGCGTGGAGTTATTCGTCAGCACGCTCGTGTCCATCGACAGCCCTTTGGGCGTCCCCGGCGCCTGCGCGAGCGACCACAGCGCGACGCCGTTCACGCGAGCGACGCGCGCATTGAACTCAAAGTCGCAGAACTCGATCAGGTCGCCGAACTGTACACCGTCGACGACGCGGATGTCCTGGTGCTGGTGCGCGAAGTTCTCGTGCGGCTCCGTGAAGCGCACGGCGGGGTACCCGCGGTCGATGAACGGCAGGTGGTCGCCGCCGCGCAGGAAGCGGTCGGGGCGGTATACCATCTGCACTGTATAGATATGCGCGTCAGCGAGCTGGCTTGAGAGGGAGAAGGCGTGCGTACCGTTCATCTGGGTGACGGCGTTGGAGGAGACCTCGACTACGAAGCGCCCGAGCTGCCGGATGGGCGAGTCGTTCTCCGCCCCGATGTCGACACGTGAGGTGATCTCGGAGAGGTCCTCCGTCGGAGGGATGGCCTGGGCGAACATCCGGATATTGAAAGGGTCCTTCGTGCCGTCGTCAGCGGTAGAGCTGCCGACGATGTCGTTCTGAAGGGTCATCAGTAAAGAAGGAAAATACAGTGGCGAAAGACTGACATTGAGCATGCCCTGGATGTCGGCACCCGCATTGGAAAGCGTGTCCGCCATAAAAGTGGAGCCGAATAGACCCTGCTCCTCTCCTGCAAACTACGGGTTAGAAAGATAGAGTCTGCGACGAGGACGGTATGGACCTGCAACAGCGGCGAACATGATCGTGGCCGCCGAGGTATGGGTGGCCATCACCCGTGCGAGCTCCATCGCGACTGCGACGCCCGAAGCGTCGTCGTCTGAAATACAGCCTGTTAGCCAGCAGCCACACCTACAAACGCTACTGCTTACCTGCGCCAGGGTCATCGGAAAGGAAGTTCGACACATTGCTGACGCGCGTGTCGTAGTGGCCCGAGACAATATAGATGCGGTCGGGGTCCGTCGAGCCAGTGAGCGTCGCGACCACATTGCTGATTACCGTATCTTGGATGATAGCTCCCGAAACCGTCTGAAGATAGCTCGGAACCTGCGGATGGTCGGATACCCGGAGGTTGACAGGAACAATAGGCGTACGTACGGCCACGGTCATGCGCCCCCCGGAAGTGGCGGCAAACGACTGCATCTCGGACGCAATCCAGTCTCGGGCGGCGCCGATGCCACGCACAGGGTCGGTCTGGTTGGACATGGTATTGCGGGTGCCGAAGGAGACGAGCTTGGTGATAATGGCTTCGATCCGCGCGGGGTCGATCTCCGCCATCATGGCTGTGAGCTCCTTGTCCGGCTGTTGAGGCACCAGCACAGAGCCTGGGCCCGGAGGCCACTCGTTCGCCGTCTCCAACCAGCTATCGAACCCAGAAAGCTGTGCAAAGGCTGGGACGACATAAGGGCGCGGAAATCAGACAAATCACAACGCGTACCTGTCGCGGAGAGCAGCCCAAACAGAATGGTGCGTTGAAGGAGACGCATATCGGGCAGACAGACGATAACCCCTGGCGGAGCCCTCTAATATATGCACGACGATGAGCTTCTTCGGCGCATCCAGGGCAGTTCCATGCGGTTCTCTGCATCGACCGAAGAATAAATTTCCAGAACTGGGTAACACGAGGCGCATTCTGGGAATAGCTGACAGCAATGGGAGAATAGCGAAAAAAGTTGACAATATGTTGGCCTTGGGACAATACATGCCTGGAAGATGGAGTTGCCGAGTCCGCTAATAGACAGTGGATGTTTGGTGGATGTCTTGAATTAGAGCATCGATCTTGGCATTGACCATAAAATAAGACTTGTTGTGAGAAATGGAAGACCGAGGAAAGATAGTAGAGCTTTAGTAGCTCGGCAGAAGGTCCTCCCTTTCGAGCCTCAGTGGAAAGTTGGTGCTAGGGCGTGTCCTTCGAAGTTCGCGGTGGAAGCTTGAAGGAAAGTGGCTGTGTCTTCCCAGTCTTGCCAATCAAGGACAAATCAATCTGAATTCTTTCTTTTACATCTGCCGCTTCCGTTGAGCTCCATCGGAAAGCAAATTGCGCGTTCTATTCGACGAAGTACTCAAGGTAGGGCACACTGTTACCTTGTGGATCTCTTTTGTCGAACATTTTCCCAGGAAATCTTGAGAAACTCATCGCGCATTCCATGAATCTCGCCAGGGCCTCCATTCGCATTCTCACGCGACCGAGCGTCCCTGCGAGCCGACAAATTCATAGCACATCAGTTGCTTTCAAAAAGCACAAGTCAAAAGTCGTAGTGGACGATTTATTCGATGACGAGGAGCAGTGGGACGTGGTAGAGGATCTTATCCCTACAGGCCCTGCACCGAAGACCCCATCCTCACCTAGTTCCAGCCCTATTGTCGCGTCTACGTCCGCGTCGGGATCCTCCGTGTCTCCAGCGGCAGCTCCCCCCACAAAGATTGACGATAGGCGTCTCTCGCCGGGCCATCGCCTTCACAAATTTAACGCACTGGTCAACTTTGTGCGGCCTCGAATCGGACGACACCCCAGGAAAAAGACACCTCTGGTGCGCCGGACGGTCTTCCCCCAGCTCCTCCACCTCGCGACAACCCCCGCGCAAATCCACACTATCACAGCACTCATGACGACGTGGAAGGAGGGCCACCTCGGGACCAAGGGCAAGGCGCGCTTTGGGCCCGACGGCCAGCCGAAGGGCGCCCACCCCTTTTCAGAAACCACCAGCGAGCACTTTGCCCGTGCGTCGTTCTTCTCTTCCTCGTGGTCGACTAACAAATATGTTTTCTTCCTTCTAGGCCGCTGCGAAGAGCTCGGAATCCCGGAACACGCTCTAGCGGTCTACGGCGCGTTCGCCACGTATGCGCTCCCGCTGACCCTCCCCGCCGCACGCCGCCTGCTACATGGCCTCGTTGCCGCCGGGCGCCCGCTCGCGGACATCGTCACCGCGACCGCGCTCTACCCGTCATACGGCCTGCCGCCCGCGAGCGAGGACCTCCCGTCCTGCGCGCTCCTGCTCTCCGCGTGCCTACGGCACCTCAAGAACACTGAGGAGGGCAAGCAGCGGAAGGACGCTGAGGTGCTCATTGGCGGGCTCGTCAGCGCGCTGCAGGAGCGCCTCGCCGTGACCCCGCCGATGCCCGCGAGCCGCGACGTTCGGGATAAGACGGTGCGCGGGTGGCTCAAGGGCGTGATGCGGGACGTGGACGAGTTTCTGCGGGGCAAGGAACAGCCGCGGGGCTGGCTTGAGGAGTGGATGGCAAAGAGCAGGTTTTTGCCCAGTACCAATTGACCTTGTCTTTTGCGAAATGTTCAATGCATAATCCTTACATCAGGTTCGCCTCGACCCCGCTAGTCGGAGAATTTCCTTGAGGATTCCGAAATCAAAGTCGGGCATCGACGTGACCCGCCATCAGCCGATGTTGTCACAGAATGATGCGCCATCACTTATGGTACTGAACGGCGACGGACTTTCGGGCTTGACGAAATAATACGTCCTCGATAAAACTTCCCCCCCACAATTACAATCGAACACATATCCGCAAATATAGCCGATGATATCGATGCCGAGCATGAGGTCAGGGAAAACTGCTCAATGTCAACAACCGATGCACCTCTAATTTCGCGCATAGTCTTTGATGAAATGGGTGGTGGGTTCAAAGTGGGCCGGAATCACAAGACATGGCGATTGTATACTCACTGGGGTCTGCATTTTTGTCGAACATGCTGACACTCTCGACCAAATATGTTCGGAACTTATTCACCACCGCAGCCAGGGGAGTCTAAAATTATGATCATGCATGTCGCAGGCGGGAGTTGTGAGCATACTCCGGGACGGGTGGTGTTCGAAATCGCGGAGCCTGTCCCTCGGACGGGCCTGCTTCAAGTTAAGTTCAATACTAGTAGCCTGCCAATTTCAAGCTCGAACCATTCACCGTACGAGGCAATGCTTCGCGCCGTTATATGAAGTCCCTCGAACAAAAATTTCGTTCCTAACGCTTGAAACAGACATCGAGGATAAGAAACAGCGTTCGGAAACTTCAAAAAGTGCAAGATGGAAGTCGGGTCACGAGGGTTAGTATGTAATCACGTCTCCCTTTCTTCCGTACGACCAACATCGCGTTTTGTAATCGGATTCGCTCGCTACTCCGCCTGTAAAATCCCTTGCTGCTTGGTCTAGACTGCTGTTGATTCATACGAAACGTACAGAAAGAGCAAGAAGTTTTTGTACCGTCGTTATTCTCAGTTCTGACTCGGACGCGGTTTTGGTAGTAGTTTTCACTGCGCGCGACGCCAAAGCGCCCCAGGATTGTTCTCTCGATTTTGCCTGTAGGATAAGCTCTTCCATCATCTCTGATCCATGGCTCAAGCACGTATAGACTATGTCCGTGAAAGAGTTGCAGGAGCGCATCGAGAAGATCTCCGCCGACATCGAACGGCAGAAGGAGGTCTTAAAGAAGCTAGAACACAGCAAAAGCCTAGTCCAGCGACAACTCAACAACGCCCGAGATCCAGTTGCACGGTTGCCCCCCGAAATTTCATCCGAGATCTTCACGCAATGTCTCCCTCTTCTCGGGGAGCCTGGAGCCCGTAACATTCCCATGCTCCTTCTGAATATCTGCAATACATGGACCGACATCGCACTATCCACCCCGGCTCTTTGGGCTGCCGTCCGTGTCGTTTTTCCCCGCCCAGAGGGTTTCCGACAACTGTTGGGAACCTGGCTGCAACGCGCGTGTAATCGCCCCTTGTCATTATCTCTTACCAGTACTTTCCACCATGGTATCGCGCCCATCATTTGGCGACACGGTCAGCAGCTGAAACATCTCGAAGTCTGCTACGAGGAAGAGGATGGCGAAGACAGGGATGAAGAAGACAGTTATAAAGAAATCGACATTCTGGGATGCACGAGCCCGGGTCCACTGCCGCTCCTTGAAACACTGATAATTCGCCGTTCATCCGAACTGGAGATGTACGAATACCCGACATACCTCGGTTCCCAAATTCTGGAGATTCTGCGTCTGGCCCCAAGTCTCGTCGAATGCGTGTTTCTTTGCGCGGAACTGTTGTTGCATGCTGGCGATGATGTCCAGGAGCCGCTGGTCCTTCCGACTCTGCGTCGGTTGACGTTCGGAGAAGATGGAAAAGCTCCCGACAGTGACGACGAGATCCTCACGCGTCTCTCCATTCCTCGGCTGGAAGCGCTTTCCCTTTCGATGCGCGGCCTCTCTTTTGCTGATGTTTTGTCGTTTTTGGAGCGTTCATCACCGCCACTTCGACACCTGGTCCTCGGTGACGGAGTTGCTCCGAATGAACACGTTGACCAACTTGTTGGATGTCTTGGCCTGGTCCCCGCACTCACATATCTCGATTTGTGGTGGCAAATGTCCCGCGTGGAAGAAATATTCGCCGCCTTGGCGAAGTCCCCACCGCATCTGCTACCTAACCTACGCAGTCTCATCATCAGGCTGTATGTATATCGGCGCGCTACTATTTCCGAATCTTATTGGGAGACACTACTTTGCGCCCTCACGGCCCTTCGTACGCAACTGCAAACCGTCCACGTCAAATATGACAACCCTCCGTCTGCATCCTCGAAGCCCGCGCCGAACATCCTCGCAGCATTTGAAGCATTGGTAGCGGATGGGCTGGAAATTTACATTGGCACTGAAACAAAAAAATTTCTCTCCGTCCAGCCGTTTCTTCAGTGTAAAAGTAATGTATTCGGTCGCGCCGTAATTTTCTCCTGCACATTATACGAACTTTTAGGAGATCCAGAATACCGTATCGTGAGGATCTCTGGCGACACATCCGTGTTGGCCTCTGAATTTGCCCAAGCAGGCGCAGGAGCGCAGGCCGAACGTCGACAGAATGAATTGGACTCCCCGCGCCATACTGAGTTATTATTAAGCATCAGTACGCTGTACTCGATGATTCAACGCACAAATGGCCTTCGAAATTCCAGCGATAATTTTCACGGAATGCATTTCCCCCGGTCAATTCGCGTTTACGTAGGCTACTTGTGATATATGCATCATTTATCTTCCTATCTTCGATGGAGCTGACCAAGATTTTTGGAGACGATAGAACACGGGAAGTAATATGTTTTGGGTCCATTGCAGCATGACATAAGAGCAAAAGTGACCCTACCACAAGCTTATACCAAGTTTTGCTCCTCTGTCCCGATGTGAATCTTCATCCCGCCTACTACAAGCTGTCGCAAGCCGTCAAGCACGGTGGCTTCTATCTCCTCGCCCAAGCCTTGGCTGGGTTCCAGCAAGGGTTCCAGCAAAAAACATGTGAAGGATAGCTTGGTGGGGCACACCGAAAGGGCCCTGAGCACTTTCTCGTACCACCAGCTCTCCGGGAAGAGGACTGGAAAATTAAATGTAAGGCCAGTGAGATTTGGGAGTAGATGCGGCGAGTTCGCCAGAATAGTGACAACAAGTGCCGCGGTGGTCGGATCGGGGTTCCATAACTCCAAATGCGTGAGCATGGGTAAAAGCGAGAAGCATTCTTCCATCTCGTCGAATGTCCCTTTCTGCATATCCCCGTAAAATCCGAGGGTCACTTGTACCAACGGAGGCGGAAAACGTTTCAGGAAATTCAGGAGCTTCGTGGCCAGGATATATTGCCAAGGAAGGGAGAGGGTTTTGAGGCCCGGCAACGTCACGTACTTCAAAATGTCATCTCCAGAGCGAGACCAAATCTCGAGATACTGCATATACGGAAGAACGAGCATATCTGGCTCGCGGTCGGCGTTGGATACTTCGTTAAAGGTGCATTCCACGAGATGAGGCAGGACACGTAGTATGTCCAGAGCATCAGCAGTGGTATATACCCCATCAAGAGTGAGTGTCTTTAGAGCGGGGAACGCCCTATCGACGAGCAGACGCTCAAGAGTTCTGAAATTTGTCTCAAGATTTTGTACCCGGGACACATAGCTTTTAATGACCTGGAGGGTGTCATCAGTCCCCCTATAACTGGCCATGCCCGATATGGACAGCGCATGGTTACCGGCTCGTTCGAACCACATATCCACAGATCTAGGAAGGTCGGAGGCTGGACCACCATGCAAATAGATTCGGGTCCAAAGTTTGGGGGTGGAGAGGGCGATACTGGTCCACGCGCAGCATACATTGAGGAACAGCATCGGGGCATGGCGAGCTCCTGGCTCTGGAAAACGTTCCAGGCAGTTAACGAAGATGGAGGAGGAAATTTCGAGGGGGAGCCGCGACACGGGGTCGCGGATGGCATTCAGCCGGCGCTGAGCGGCACATTTATTGTGTCGCAATTGTCGTAACACCTCTTCCTGTCGTTCGATATCAACCGAGATATCGTCGATAAGGGCCTGAACTTGGAGTTCTTCAGCGGACATTAAAAGTAATAGGAAATCCAGTTGAGTCGTTCTCCGCTGGAATATCTGGCAGCCGTATAAGCATAAGGCGAGGCGCGCCACATCATGCCAGTGTCCACTCACACAGGACCCCAATTGCTCGATGGATTTTCACCTTCAAGAAGGGGAGGCCCGCGGAGTGGTGCAACCGCGAAGTTGTAGTCTAGTCAGAAACAGTGTTCAGAAATGTGCAAGGTGGATCACCGTGAAAGTCGGGAGCAAGATTCGCGATTATGTAATGCCGTTTCGCTTTCTTCCGTACCACCAACATCGCGGTTTGTGATTGCATTCGCCTTCGCCGCCTTTCAAAGTCCTCGCTGCTCGGTCAAAAACAAGCTGATTCATTCGAAACTCGGAGAACGGGTGGGTAACCTTCGTACCGTTGTCAGTATTCTGACGCATTTTTATCTGGTAGTAGTTTTTGGACCCGCGGGCAAACGCGGACGATTGTTATACTGTAAGATTTCCTTGACTTTGAATGTAGGAGTACCTATTACATTGTCCCTGATCCATGTCTCAAGTTCATATAGACCATGTCCGTGGAAGAGCTGAAGGCTCGCATCAAAAAAATCACCGCCGACATCGAACAGCAGAAGGAAGTCTTAGAAAAGCTGGAACACAGCAAAAGCCTAGTCCAGCGTCAACTCAACAACGCCCGAGATCCAGTTGCACCGTTGCCCGCCGAAATTTCGTCCGAGATCTTCACGCAATGTCTCCCTCTTCTCGCGGAGCCTGGAGCCCGTAATATTCCCATGCTCCTTCTGAATATCTGCAATACATGGACCGACATCGCACTATCTACTCCGGCTCTTTGGGCTGCCGTCCGTGTCGTTTTTCCGCGCCCAGAAGGGTTCCTACAACTGTTGAGAACCTGGCTGCAACGCGCGCGGAATCGCCCCTTGTCACTATCTCTTACCAATACTTTCCACGAAGGCGCCGTGCCCATCGTTTGGCAACACGGTCAGCAGCTGAAACATCTCGAGTTCTATCACAAACAAGAGGATGGCGAAAACAGCGATGAAGATAGTGACGAAGAAATCGACATTTGGGAATACACAAGCCCGGGACAATTGCCGCTGCTTGAAACCCTGACAATTGGCCATTCAGCTTATATGGATGAAGCCCCGACATACCGCGGATCCCAGATTATCGAGATTCTGCGTCTGGCCCCGAACCTCGTCGAATGCGTGCTAGATTGTGTACATCCGACGTGGTCATCGAGAGTCCAGGAGCCGCTGGTCCTTCCGACTCTGCGTCGATTGATGTTTGGAACAGATGGAGATTTCCCTCACAGTGACGACGGCCTCCTGATGCATCTTACAATCCCTCGGCTGGAAGCACTCACCCTTTCGATGCGCGCCATCTCTTTTGCGGATGTTTTATCGTTTTTGAAGCGATCATTGCCGCCCCTCCAACAGTTGGTCCTGGGTGATGGAGTTGAATATGGGGGCATTGACCAGCTCGTTGAATGTCTCCGCCTGGTGCCCACTGTTGCGCATTTCGAATTATGGTATCCAGAGACTCGTGCGGCAGGAGTGTTCACCCTCTTGGAAGAGACGCCATCCCGTTTACTACCCAACCTTCGGAATTTGAATATCAGGCCCATTTCGCGCATTTCCGATTATCTTTGGGAGATACTCCTCTCCGCGCTCATAGTCCATCGTACGCAAATTCAAATCGTCCACATCGAGTATAAAATCTGGTTGTCGGCATCCTTGAAGCCCGCTCCGAATATCCTCGCGGCACTCGAAGAACTGGTAGCAGCTGGGATAGAAGTATACTTTGGTACTGCAACACAAAATTTCCTCTCCGTCTAGCCGTTTCATCAGTGTAAAATTAATGTATTCGGTCGTGCCCTATTTTATCCTGCACATTGCGAACTTTTAGGAGATTAAGAATACCGTATCGTGAGGATCTCTGGCGACACATCCGGATATCCGTGTTAACTTGTGGATTTCGCTGAGCAGGCGTAGGAGCGCAGGGCGAATGGCGACAGAATAAAATGCACCCCCTGCACCATATTGAGTTATTCTCCAGCAGTTGGACGTTGTACTCGATGATTCAACGCACGAATGTCCTTCGAAATTCCGGCAATGATTTTCACGGAATGCATTTCCCCCGGTCAATTCGCGTTTACGTAGGCTACTTATGATATATGCATCCCTTATCTTCCTATCTTCGATGGAGTTGACAGGATTTCTAGAAACGATAGAACAAGTATTTTAAGGGTCCATTGCATGGCGTAAGAGCAAGAGTGACTTTACTGCAACCTCATACCAAGTTCTGCTGCTCTGTCCCGATGTGAATCTTCATCCCGCCTGCTACAAGCTGTCGCAACCCTTCAAGCACGGTGGCTTCTATCTCCGAGTCGCCCTCTAAGTCTTTGCTGGGTTCCAGCAAAAAACATGCGAAGGCTAGCCTGGTGGGGCACATCGAAAGGGCCCTGAGCACTCTCTCGTACCACCAGCTCTCCGGGAAGAGGTCTAGAAAATTAAATGTAAGGCCGGTGAGATTGGGGAGTAGATGGGGCGAGTTCCCCAGAATAGTGAAGACAAGTGCCGCGGTGGTCGGATCGGGGTTCCATAACTCCAAATGCGTCAGCATGGGTAGAAGCGAGAAGCATTCTTCCATCTTGTCGAATGACATATCCCCGAGGGTCACTTGTACCAACGGAGGCGAAAAACGTTTCAGGAAATTTAGGAGGTTCGTGGCCCGGATATCTTGCCAAGGAAGGAGGAGGGTTTTGAGCCCCGCCAACGTCAAGTATTTCAAAATGTCATCTCCAGAGCGAGACCAAATCTCGAGATACTGCATATACGGAAGAACGAGCATATCTGGCTCGCGGTCGGCGTTGGATACTTCGTTAAAGGTGCATTCCACGAGATGAGGCAGGACACGTAGTATATCCAGAGCATCAGCAGTGGTATATACCCCATCAAGAGTGAGTGTCTTTAGAGCGGGGAACGCCCTATCGACGAGCAGACGCTCAAGAGTTCTGAAATTTGTCTCAAGATTTTGTACCCGGGACGCATAGCTTTTAATGACCTGGAGGGTGTCATCATGCCCCTCATAACTGGCCATGCCAGCTATGGACAGCGCACGGTTGCCGGCTCGTTTGAACCAGATATCCGCAGGTTTAGGAAGGTTGGAGGCTGGACCCCCACCCAAACGGATTCGGGTCCAAAGTTCAGGGGTGGAGAGGGCGATACTAGTCCACGCGCAGCATACATTGAGGAACAGCATCGGGGCATGGCGAGCTCCGGGTTTGGGAAACCAATCCAGGCAGGTCACAAAGATGGAGGAGGAAATTTCGAGGGGGAGCCGCGCCACGGGGTCGCGGATGGCATTCAGCCGGCGCTGAGCGGCACATTTACTGTCTCGCTGTCGTAGCACCTCTTCCTGTCGTTCGATATCGGCCGAGATACCCTCGATGAGGGCCTGAATTTTGAGTTCTTCATCAGACATTAAAAGTAACGGGCAGTCCAGTAGTTTTGTTCGCCGCTGGCATAACCGGCAGCCGTATAAGCAGAAGTGAGGCGCGCCACATCATGTTCACTCACACGGGACCCCGATTGCTCGATAGGTTTTCGCCTTCAAGAAGGGGACGCGAGAGACTGTGTTATCGAGCGAGGGGTGCACCCGAAGCTGTGGTCTAGTCAGAAACAGCGTTCAGAAATGTGTAAGGTGGATCACCCTGATTGGAGTCGATAGCAAGATTCGCGATTATGTAATGCCGTTTCGCCTTCTTCCGTACCACCAACATCGCGGTTTGTGATTGCATTCGCCTTCGCCGCCTTTCAAAGTCCTCGCTGCTCGGTCAAAAACAAGCTGATTCATTCGAAACTCGGAGAACGGGTGGGTAACCTTCGTACCGTTGTCAGTATTCTGACGCATTTTTATCTGGTAGTAGTTTTTGGACCCGCGGGCAAACGCGGACGATTGTTATACTGTAAGATTTCCTTGACTTTGAATGTAGGAGTACCTATTACATTGTCCCTGATCCATGTCTCAAGTTCATATAGACCATGTCCGTGGAAGAGCTGAAGGCTCGCATCAAAAAAATCACCGCCGACATCGAACAGCAGAAGGAAGTCTTAGAAAAGCTGGAACACAGCAAAAGCCTAGTCCAGCGTCAACTCAACAACGCCCGAGATCCAGTTGCACGGTTGCCCCCCGAAATTTCGTCCGAGATCTTCACGCAATGTCTCCCTCTTCTCGCGGAGCCTGGAGCCCGTAACATTCCCATGCTCCTTCTGAATATCTGCAATACATGGACCGACATCGCACTATCCACTCCGGCCCTTTGGGCTGCCGTTCGTGTCGTTTTTCCGCGCCCAGAAGGGTTCCTACAACTGTTGAGAACCTGGCTGCAACGCGCGCGTAATCGCCCCTTGTCACTATCTCTTACCAATACTTTCCACGAAGGCGCCGTGCCCATCGTTTGGCAACACGGTCAGCAGCTGAAACATCTCGAGTTCTATTACAAACAAGAGGATGGCGAAAACAGCGATGAAGATGGTGACGAAGAAATCGACATTTGGGAATACACAAGCCCGGGACAATTGCCGCTGCTTGAAACCCTGACAATTGGCCATTCAGCTTATATGGATGACGCCCCGGCATACCGCGGATCCCAGATTATCGGGATTCTGCGTCTGGCCCCAAACCTTGTCGAATGCGTGCTAGATCGTGTATATCCGGCGTGGTACGCTATCGATGACGTCCAGGAGCCGCTGGTCCTTCCGACTCTGCGCCGACTGATGTTTGCAAAAGAAGGAGAGTTCCCTTTCAGTGACGACGGAATTCTGACGCACCTCTCAATCCCTCGGCTGGAAGCACTCACCCTTTCGATGCGCGGGATCTCTTTTGATGATGTTTTATCGTTTTTGAAGCGATCATCACCGCCCCTCCAACAGCTGGTCCTGGGTGATGGAGTTGATTATGAGCGCGTTGACCAACTCGTTGAATGTCTCCGCCTGGTTCCCACTGTTACGCATTTCGAATTGTGGCATCCAGAGTTTGGTGCGGAAGGAGTATTCACCTTCTTGGCAGAGTCCCCGCCACATGTGTTACCTAACCTTCAGAGTCTGACTATCAGGCCCGATTCGCGCATTTCCGATTCTCTTTGGGAGACACTCCTCTCCGCGCTCGTGGTCCGTCGTACGCAACTCCAAACCGTCCATATCAAGTATGACACTATTTCGGTGGCAAACATTTCGTCGGTATATTCGAAACCCGCGCCGAACATCCTCGCGGCACTTGTAGAACTGATAGCGGGTGGGCTGGACATCTACATTGGTTCTGAAACACAAAATCTTCTCTTCATATAGCCATTTCATCGTACAAGTAATATATATGCCGGCGACGTCCTAACTTACTCTTGCACACCGCGAACATGACACGAAGGACGCGCTGTCTAGCTGCCAAAAGTTGAGGTGCATGAGGTCAGCTGAAGTATGTGTCCATTCCGCCAACTGGCCTTTATTGCGGAGAGCCGGTGTAATGGTGTCCGCTTGGCGAGGGGAGTACGGGGCCCCAGGAACCGTTCCGATGTATACTCTAGATCATGCACCTGAAGGGATCAGGGACGAAGAATTTTCAGCCCCCGGTCCCTCCCCGCTCTCCTTCAATATTGGGAGGCCGCTCTGCAGTGGGACCAAAAAACGAAGCGGTCAAGGAAGAGAAAATTGAAACACTATGCACATTTACATAGGAACAAAAGCAGCAGCGTGAGTCCCGCGCAATCCCTAGGTTCAGTTGCACACATCGGGTCTCAGCTGGGGTCCTGCTACGAGCTGACGCCGTACCGAATCTCAGTCTGGCGTTGTGGTATTGAACTCCTCACTCGCGTGCTACGGGGAAGGCCACCCGCCGCATCGGTCGCCCCCGCAGTGCGTCTGTCTGTCTGTCTGTCTGTCTGTCAAGTTCCCGCGTAGATGCGCAGCGAACGAATGCAAACCTGGTGGGCACACGAACTGGAGCTTTCGCTTTCAGTGCCAAAAGGCTCACTTTTAAATTCTGCGCCTCTTCTTCAATGGATATCTTACACAACTCATTTCCCGAGCTCCGAGATCACGGAAGATGGGGGGGAGATGGTATGTGCATGGTGGGGGTTCTGGATTCGGTCAGCATAGGCATACTAATCAACAATCAAAGATATTAGTCGATGGACGGGATGGCGGCCCTGGCTCAAGGAAAACCAAAAATATGATGGAATCTCCGAGGAGAGTGGCCGGCATCCTTGAGAGGCCGAGTGAGCAGGTAAATTGAACTGTTGTATTTCCTAAATTCTATCCAGATTATAGCCGGCGGAACGTGAATCTGGGATACGTGTAGGTTATATGCGAAGTATACAGTCAGTGTATGATAGATGCACTCAGCCTGCCAGCCTCAGCCTCAGCACTGAACATCAATCCGAGCACGCACCGTAAGTGGATGGAATTGAGATCAGCGCCAGTACTTGGTGCAACGATTAAAAAAGGCCGGATGTCAGCATGTGGTTGAAATTTTATAGCCTACCTAACAGCTGAAAAACGGAACGGAACGGAACTTACTTAAGATAAATGTCAGTCAAGTTTACCGGTATGCGCTCGGTGCGTCAGACCACTCCGCCCACACCGAAATTCTCCATTCTGAACATCCTGTAGTGGATTCCGCGCACTCGGAGTCCTTGCGCCCCGAATAAAGAAAGTTATAGCGAGACTCGGGCGCAGATCACACGGATGAATTGAGGTGCCGCGCTTTTGTTTGCATGCGACGAGACTCGGAGATGCCGAGGGCGGAATATTGAATTGGATTGGCTCGGATGGGATGGAGGACACGGTGACGCCAGCCAGCCAAATACACCGTGCAGTTAGTTAACCATTTCAGCCCGGGTTTAACTCGCGAGTAAAGACAAGACGGTGGCCAAGATCTAGAGATTCGTCGGTGCCAGGGAAGAGTCACAGCACAAACTCAGTCGACAGCTAGTCTCTTATAAACAGACGCTACAACAAAAAATCCTCGTACCTCGTATGTTGTAGTCTGTCAGATCCCTGATCGGTGTCATTGGAAGTCGACCTTATTATGTAAGCTCACATTTCTCGGCTCTAGTTCACACACTTAGGATGAATGTGAGGGGTTTATTTTACCAAATTATCACTCAGGGAGTCAGAATGGCCAACTTTCCCACTCAAGTTTTTCGTGGAAAAGCACAGGTGAAGAGGTCCAAATTTGATGGGTCGTTGACCGGCCCTTCATTCCACGAGGATTATAGACCCAAAAAAAAACATGAAGAGACAGATCTATTCAGAAAGTAAATAAAACACATTTGGCCTCTTAGATCTTCGAATACAGGCGGCTGGAAGCGCCATAGAGCCCGAACCAAAATTCACACTCCGCACTTTACGTAATAAGGTCGACTTCCAATGATCGAGCGCGGTTAAACTACAGACTAGTCGACAGCCTTAAAGTTCAAGACAGAAAAACTGGAGTCTGGAGCCCCAAGGCGCAGAACACCGATTGAAGGCAGGCAGGGAGCGCTCGAGCATGAGAGAAGGAGGGCCAAAAAGCAGTGAGGGATACGAGAGAAATGATAGGCGTAAGTTGGAACTCCGCCGGCCGGCCCGGGAGTTCCCTGACTAACAACTTTAGTTGCACGTTGAAAAAGGACCAAGTTATTATTTATGTAATGAGTTGCAGCCAGTCCAGACTGGACAGCTCAAAAGTTGCACGTTCACGCAAATCCACGACCAGGAAATTTTCGAGGCCGCTCGATACGCGGCGATGCCGGGTTCAACGCGGGATTATAATAAGATCTAGAGTACCAGTAGATACAGTGCGCGTCAAGGGTGATAGCAAGGCCAGCGCGAGTCACGATCAGATACAACGACGTTCCGTGGATGGGTATGTATGCGTCTATCATCTAGCCACCGCGTCCCCAGCAGGAGCCTGAGCGAGGTGTTTGTAGGCCCATCCAGCCCGGGGTATCGGGGAACGGGCACAGCAGGGTCGGGTGGTCAATCGCGCGGCATATACGGCAGGACATGACCCCGCGTACATACCCGGTGTTGTTGAAGGGCATGACGAAGACGACGTCGCGGAAGGCGCGGCGGATTGCATTGTAGCCGTCGGCGATGTGGGTGGTGACGCGCATGTAAACGCGCCAGACGACGCGCGGCGCGGGTAGCTCGAGCGGGGCGACGGAGACGGAGTCGAGAACGTCGTCGAGCGTGGAGAAGGTGGAGGGGAGCGCGTCGCAGTAGCTCATAACGAGCCGGCCAAAGTCGGTGTTGACACGGAGCGCGGCGGTGATCGCGGTGGCCGCTTCCTGCGCGCCGCCGGGGGTGTTCTCGAAGGTGAGCCTTTCGAAAGCGGGGGGTGGAGGGGAGAGATGAACAGGGTGATGCGGGGGGTGCTGAGCACGCGGCGGCGGACCAGCTCGGCGCCAAGGGCGGGTGGGACGCCTGTGATCCCGAAGGCGTTCGGCACGGGGAGGCGGGGTTGGCGGAGTTCGCGATGGCAGCGGCGACGTCCGCCTCATGCATCGCCTCCTTGCCGCACTCGTCGTCAGCCGGGGATTCGGGGCTTGCGAAGGGGGTGTGTATGCCGACGGGTCTGATGTCGCGGAAGAGGTGACGCGGGTGTGGGCAGGGATGCGGGGGGGCAGGCAAGGCCTCGACATCAACGAGTAACCCAGCGATGAGGTCTCGCAACACCGCTACGAAGTTTGTCTGGGCGAGACCGGAGTGGTCGTCCCCGACCTTTTTTTCCTTTCAGAATCTTCACAAGCGTCGGCCCAGGCTGTCATTCAGTGATCTGGCTCAGTGATCTCACCCGTTCTCCCGTTCGGGAGAAGCCGCACGTCGGTGGTCGAAGAGCGTTGGACGTCCGATCGCGAGAGCGACGAGGGCGTGTCGGACGCTAGCAGGCGCGTGTTGTTGCCATCAGCGGTGTTTCCACCGTTGTGGGGAGCTGGTGAGGAGGGAAGGAGCGTTACTGTGACGGATCCGTGACAGAGAGATGTTGATGATCCAGAAGGCGAGAAAGATATACATCTAGCTGGTGACGATCCAGTCAGTGCCAGAAGCGAGCAAGTCCCAAAGGCTGATGAGAACAGCGTTATTTGGGCGTTGGAGAAATTGGCACATAGCCAATCTCCGATATTAGAGCCGACTGGCAGGTGTATCATGTGGGATGGACAGGCATTTTTTGAGAAGCGGGGATACAAGAATGAGGATTCACTGTGGCAGCCTCATTTATTTTCAAACCGTTTTTTGGCAATTCCTCGACGTAATGGACGACTTTCCCGGGCATTTGCCACTATCTCCTTTACTTCGGAACACAACCACTCGCTTTTTTCATGGGCTGGCTGTGTCCCAGACGGTCCGGTGCGCAATGAGACTCCCTCGTTCATGCCAGTGTGCGAGCAGATCAATCACGGCTGACGACTCTACAGCTTTCGTGCCATATAAGTTCAACTGCGGGAGAAACGGTCTCACGATCCCTTCTTCACGGCGATATCATTCCAAAAGGGGGGAAAGCCTTTCGTGGCACTAGAACTGTAGAGTCGGAGAGTAGACCATAAATAATGTAAATACGGCTGGATTGGATTCCACTTCTCAATAAATGCCCCCTCCATTCAACATACACGGTGCGGTTTCAATCTATTGCTACACGGCAGTCATGAACCTTCTCACAGTCAACTCGATGCAAGGAGGTACCGGAGGCAACGGCGGACCAGCCACCAGCGGCATTGGCGGACCCGGCGGTACTGGCGAGGGTCCTCGATTGTTTGATACTTTGAATGCCCGCCACGCCAACAATTATGCCAACCAACGCCATTAATATCACCAACATCGTTATTATTCCTCCGATATTGGCTGCCGGGCATATGGTACCAGGGCATGGAACGATAATAATCGTGAACGGCACGTCTCCTCACTCCCTCACTGATGGTATTCACGATCGATCCTTGGTTAGTACTCAAGAAAAATCTCACCAGTTTCCGTAGGACGCGCCGGAGGCATGCAAAATCATCATCGTACGCCACAGCTCGGATATAACGCGGCTCAACTATTGATCTCAGGTTCTCTCAAAAGATTTGGGGGGGACAGGCAGCGCCCCAACAGTCCGAAACAAGGTACACGTCTGACATATGATCTGTCACAATCCATAGCTAATCTGTGTTTTAATTCAGAAGAATAAACGGGTCAGTGATTTCATGACCCTCATCATCGCAAACGACTAATCTCCTTTTATAGACTGTTTTCCAAACGATAATTCGCAGGGTCAAACTAGTGTTTTGCTGTGATCTCGGTGACAGCGCAACAGAGTAGACAAATGTGTTTTATGTTGGATATCACAGGATTAAAATTCATTGGGGCATAGACAAAATCTTTTCACTGATGTAGAATTCCAATAATAGGTCCCCGGAGGTCCAAGTTCAAGCCGGCAATCTAATCTAATCTAATCTCGAGTCGATCAGGGTCGATCGATCGATCAGACAGATCAGATCAGATCGACGCCTCCCACGCTCGCGACTCAGCACTCTCGTCCATGAACGTTCATTCCTCCGTCTTGAACTCCAAGCCGGTGACGCCTTTTCGCCCTCAGCTGTTACCCCAATCTTTTACTGGATTTGAGCCATAAGAAAATCTCAAGCTGTCCATGATACATGTCTGCTATAGACCATGTCCGTGGAAGAGCTGCAGGCGCGCATCGAGAAAATCTCCGCCCTGGTGAAGCAAGTGCTCAAGAAGCTCGAACAAAGTAAAAGTTTTGCTCAGCGCCAACTCAACGCCGTCCGTGATCCGGTGACACGGTTGCTTCTTCAAATTTCGTTCGAGATTTTGCTTCAATGCCTACCTGCCTTCCGAATTACCCAAGAAGCAAACACATTGCAATATCGACCCCGGCCTTGTGGTCTCCGTTTTCCGTCGCTTTAGGTTTTCAGGAAAGTTGAGCGCGCTGCTTATACTGTAATTAAACCGGCCCGGAATCACTCATTGACGGTCTGCCTTCGGGGCATGTTTGACGATCTAATCGCCACGGCCACCATGCGGAAGCACCTCCAGCAGCTCAGTGATGGAAAATGTATTCGTTCTCCGGTCGGACGTCAAATTCCAGCTGGTAGAATGCTTTCGTCTGGTGCTCACACTCACTCCTTCCTTCATCTTGAGCCATCGAAACCAGATGCAGAACTTGATAGCAATTATTCATCGCTTTAGCGGAGATCCCAGTCTCTCCCAAACTTATCTGCGTGATGTTCAATAGTCTAGTTGGAAGACGCGGCTTCGTGTGGACACACTCCGAGTTTGCTGCACCCATATCCATATCACTTGGTGGCCGCTACTCTGATCCCGCCCCGGATATCTGCGCTAGCCTCCGAAAAGTATGGGCAGATCAACGTCGGACCAATATTTGAGCTAGGAGAGGATTTCTTCTCGTCCGGGAGCGTAACAGTGGAGAGGACGAAGACCATTCAGTCGCCGGGCGAAGGGAATTGACATTGCCCGCACCAGTGGTTTCGGTCAACGGGAGCAGCTACATAGAAAAGGGGAATGAAACGGTACGCAACAAGCAGGTAGGTAACGAGGGTATGGGACGCAGATTTTTTAAGTGACAGGGCGGAATGGCCGTGGGATGGGGGCGGCAAATAGGCGACGCGGCGGAGGGGTGGGACGGGGACGGAGCCAGCTCGTGATCGTAGGCGGGGCAGCGCGGGGTGGGTAGAACGCAACAAGTGAAGCGGGTGCGACGGGACGAGCGGAGAGAGCGGGGCGGGACTGGGGGAGACGAGGGGGCAGCAGGTACCGAACTGGCGTGGCGGAACAACGAGCGTGTGGAAGGCACCCAAGTGCAGGAAGCCTACGACAGGGAGGGCTGTTGACTGAGCCCAGCTAGCGTGCGAGAGCGGGAAAGGCGGGCAATGCGGCGCAGGGGAAGGGGTGGGGCATAAGAATGCCGGGCAAGCGCAGCGGGGCGGTCGAGGAGCGGTCGATAGGCGGGCGGGTTCAGCGGCTGGGCGTCGCAACGGAGAAGGAGAGCGCTTGGCCCGGGGAGGACGGGGAAACAGGGTGAATGGGAGGAAGCTGGCACTGGCAGCGCATGCACCAAGTGGGGTAACGTAGGCTATGCAGTGCCGCGAGCTGCCGTCCATTGTGCGGTAGCCCCGTGGCGGATTATGTCGAAAAGGGGGAGGAGGAAAAGGGAGGACAACTGCCAAATGAGTTGAATCACCTGAAGGGTCGACTATCAATTGCGACAAGCGGGTAATGACGGAAATATTCGCCGCTCTCGGGCTTCAGCAATGAGCGCCAGCGAGACTTGAAGCGCTGGAACTCATTGTACCGAAAGAGGTTTGGAATTACATCGGTGACTGTTCTGTCTGTGAGAAACAAGAAGTCGGTCTAACCCACGACAAGACTCAAGTCTACAAGAAACAAGTTGTCGACAAACTTGTTTCTGCCGACAATTACAACAGTAGTACAACTTGACAGCCCGTAAGGACCCCTGAGAATACCGCCAGGAGGTAGGTTTCAAGAGTCCGGACAAAAATTTTGAAAATTTACTCGAGCTGTGATACCAGTCCGGACCGTCCCGACCTCGGATTCTTAGTCCGGACAGGAAATTTGGGCCACAGGTAGGTTGGATACGGAGTCCGGACAAATTTTTGATGATCATTGTTCGACTTGGGTCAAGTAACTTGATATGTATATATTACTGCCTTCAATCAAAACCACTATGCGATCACGGGCCAAGTGAGTGGCCACTGTCTGTCTTAATAGGGTAGCATGAGGGTATGGGCCACCAAGTGGCAAAGAATATTATTTATATTTCAAACCACCTTTTCTACCACAAGTTCTACCGTTGCCTACCACTTATTTCCGACATTCAACATGCCCGGTGATATTCTCTTCGACGAAGACGACCTACAACAGGCGAATCCTTTAAGGAATGCTTCGGACTGGATAGGATGTGGCCGTACATACCGAGATGCGCCCGAGCATGTTGCTCTCGAAGCTACGTGCGCCCGCCAAATTCCTGCTGAAGTTAGCTCAACATTACCTTCGGAGTTCCTCTCACCTGCTGGCTTTTATGCAAGCAGCAGAGGGGGGAGGGTAATATTAATTTACTGGACATCAAGGAGGACAATGGTGTTGATGACTAGCATTGTTGTAGATAATCCTTAGGAATTTTGCCAATTTCTTGGGGAATTTATAGAATTTTTCGCGATTTTTTGACCTTTGAGGTGTAGTCCGGACAAAAATTTTGACCTCGTTCACTTGTATAGTCCGGACAAAAAATTCAAAATCCGGAATCTGGAATCCTACCTCCTGGTGGTATTCTCAGGGGTCCTAGCCCGTAGGACTCGGAAGTTCGAGAGGCCACAGCAAATTGATAGGTAAGAAATAAATTCAAAGAATGGCCGCAACAATTTGACAGAATTTGACAGAACGATTCACGGGTACAGCAGTCACAGAGAGGAAGAACGCTGGATGGGGGTGCGGAAGAATATGTTGACGATGGCAGTGACACCGACAGTGTTGCCGCCGCAACCATCAGGAAGCTCTTGGAGCGGAACACTGGTGCGATTCCGTCGGAAAAGCTTAAAATTGGCGCGGTATGAAAAAGGTTGAAGCCGCCAATCTAATCTAATCTTGGGATCGACAATAGTCGGCACCGTTGATCAGATCAGATGGAACCTTGAGTCTCGTTCACGAGTCGTTCACTCTAACGTTCAATCCTCCGTCTTTCAAAACAAGCCGGTGACAACTTCCCGAGGCCAGCTCTGCCCCAACCTTTCATTGAAATTGAGCCGTGAGAAATCTCTCGGACTGCCCATGATCTATATCCTTGTCCATATCTGTAACCTGGACATCGGTACGCGGTCCGAGCCACAACGGTTGGACCACCACCCTTGTTCCATTGTTGCAGGTGTTTCGACCGTCGGGAAAATGCTACCGTCATTGTGGAGGGTACAGCCACCTCACTTGTTTAAGTAATTGCGGGTGCCATGTCAAGGTGTGTCGACCGTCCAACGACCGTCGGAAAAATGTCACCGTCAACGTTCGCGTACCTAATGATTTCGTAGTTCCGATTTTATAGCCCTTGCATAAAGCTGGCTTGTCACTTCTCACTCTTGTATCACTCACATCAGACAAATGCCCCCTCCATCCCACATACACGGTGCGGTTCAAATCGATTGCTACACGACAGTTATGAATCTTTTCCGACGCAGTCTCCATGCAAGGAGGTACCGGAGGCGACGGGGGACCAGCCACCGCTGGCAGTGGCGGACCCGGTGGTACTGGCGAGGGTCCTCGAGTGTCCGCCCGCCAAGCCCACAACTACTACGCCAACCAACGCAACATCAACATCACCAACATCAGTGTTTTCTCCCTGCTCTTGCCCGCCGGGCATATGGCCCCACAGCATGTAACCAGAGCCGTCGACGAAACGCTGAATGGTATTACTATTCCGATTCATTCTTCGCCGTTACTCTAGATAAATCTCACACAAAGCAGGTCGCGGTGAGGGCTTTGGAAATCACCACGGTACGCCGGGGCTTGGATACAACTCGGTCCAACCACTAATCTCATTTTTCTCTCAAAGAGCAAGACGAGACAGGCAGCACACCGACATTCAGAAACCAGGTACATGTCTGACATGACTTGACATAAACCATGGCTAATGTCTGTCCTGTGGGAGTAGAGGCGGGTTCGTGATTCATTACCCGCATCCGCCGCAAGGGACTGATCTGCATTTGTAGACTGTTGTCCAGTCAATAGCTCGCAGTATCAGAATAGTGTTTTGCCGCGATCCGGGTGACAGCTTAGTAGGATAGATGAATGGCTGCGCAGGATAACTGTAGCATAAATGTATCATGTAGCATATCTGAGGGCAACTCTTTATTACTCCATTTCAAGTTCTCCCCCTCCAACAAAGCTCCTAGTCAGCTTCCCACTCGGCTTCCTACTCGTCTTTTCGACCCAGTAGAAGCACTGATAGGAAACACGAGCAGGAGACTTTACACAAAAATAAACCTCGAACCGAGTCCTTTTTGAAAAATATCTCCTACCCGAGGTTTCTCCTCACTCTCTTATTCAAAATTTCAGTGTGTTTTGAGCTTCTCTAGAGAAGGGATTTTCCTACTTGCTTCCTACTTCCAAAATTACAAGGGGTGGGTTTCAACTTGAATTTCTCTTTTTTGCGGTCGTAATCAGTATTGGAGTCGGAGTCCGTCTACTTTTACTCCCTTTTTCGACATTTGGTCAGGGAAATGGAAATTAGGAGAGAAGGAGCAGTACGAGAAGGAAACCCTCTAAAAAGCGGGAATTTTGAACGATGTCCGTTTCGTCCTCGCTAATCTCAATCTAATCACTATCTAATCTAGGAGTCGGGCCGGTGATCGGGGATCAGAGCAGATACGTACAATCTGTTGGGATTTGTTGGGATCCTTGATGACATCAAGTCAAACCGGTATTTTGTCCGAGGCCGGCCCCTACACCACCAATTTGGTTTGATGTGATTTAGAGATCTGACGGTTGACCGCGCTTGGAGGTCGGGCTGTGAATGTTCCACGGAGCTCGGTTCAGAGACATCGCCAGAACATCGTGTTGGACAGTCCCGGGAGCCGTTGTGGATGTTCTGGGAGGTCCGATCCTGGACATCCTCCAGCTATTTTGCCCGACCTTATGTAATTCTGCAAATAATCTACAGGCACCGTCCCCTGTCGTCCCCACTGTCGGAGAACTCTGACAGTGCATATTTCTATCGGATGCTTCATGAAAGTGCTTAAATTTGAGAAAATGAGATTCGGGCGACTTGCGAGATTTCCGAAAAACGACAAGTGATTCAAACTCCGCTCCTGTCAAAACAAGACCAAATTTTCTCAGAAAAGTGGCGCCATGTTCTTCTCTTCCCACTCTCACCTCTGTTCTGCCTCTCGTCCTCCCGTCGTATCAATGCCCTCAAAGCTATCCAAGGCCTCAACACCCTCAACACCCTGCCCAAGCCCTTCAAGCCTCTTGCAACCTCTCCAGGCATTTTTATCTGAGCTCTCCCGTCACGCATCGCCGTCGCCTACATGAGCATCGCCGCTCGCCTTCCTCGTCTCGCCCTTACTTTCCAATACTTTCCGATCCGAAGACCGCGCCGTCGGATCTGCATGCCGCCACTACTCATGATATCCATCACCCCGTTATCCACCCCCTTCCACCCCCCTTGTCATCGTTCCATTGTTAGGCAATATGTCGTGCCCGTGTATCCGCGCCCTTCTGCCTCCTCTTTTTCTCTCTGTAGTAATTGTGTTGTGTATGTAGCGTGAAAAAAATGACAATTGATATTTTATTTTAATTTTAATTTTTTTGCGTCATCAGCAAGACAACTGGGAGGTCTCAGTAATAGGTCGTCAGCATGTACCTGGCATATCAGTCGCATATCAGTCCATGACATCCTACGGAGGTTGCAGAAAGGATGTGTCGAGGAGGGGTGTCGGGCGACTGTCCAGCTATATAGATTCGGCTGTTCAAGGAGTGTCGGCCGATTATCCTGGGAGATCAGTGGCTAGATCATATAAGATCAGATCCGGGACGTCATTTTGAGCTCCCCGCAAATCGGTGGTGTACCAAAAGACAATACTGACTAGGACTGACTTTCCTAACAGTCACAGTGGACAAAGCTAAGTTTCTGTCACCTTTCCGTCTCCCTCCATGGCGGCAGCGCAAGCACAAGTAAATGCGACGCCCAAAGGCCCCGCGACGCTGCCCCAGTTTACTTGGGTTGACACGTATGAAGCTCTTCGTGTCGCCCTCTGGCCTGTCGACGGTGGCACCGTGGAGGGGGAGTCAGACCGGGGCGAGCCTCCCGCCTTGCGCGGCCGAATCGAAACCTTGACACCAGACGACGGGTGGCTCACCCGCAGCAGCAAGAAGAGCGACTCAGATGCCATGGGTGCGGACTCGGACGATTCCGATGTCGAAGGCGAAGGTGGGGACTCGAACGACGGCGAGGATGTGGCGGAGGGCCCAGCCGGAATACGCTACATCAACCTCGAAGCCCATCCGGCCTTGGCCATCAACGAGCTCGGACTGGAGGTCGACAGGCACCACAACAAGGCCACGTTCGCGGTCCGGCACGAGTACGACCTGTTCATGGAGCACGCGATGTCTCGCCTGAGCGACCCCCCCGACGACAGCTACTGTGCCCGTTTCTTCGTCACCGGACAGTCCGGAATCGGCAAGTGGTCTTTCTCTCTGCTCTGGGTTTCGCGTTCATGCACTGCGTCGGACAGGCAAGAGCTTCGGCTGTTACTATTTCCTTTTTCGTCTGCTCGCTTTGGGACAGTCCGTATTCTTCGTCAATTCCCCCACCATTGTGTACTACTTTACCGGTAACGGCGTCCAGAAAACCAACGAAAAGCTTGAGAACCAACCCGAACCCGCGACAACCGATGCTCTCCGAGTCAGCTGGGTCCTCATCGACATGGATGACAAGAGCGACTGGGTACCCCCTAAGATCTTCAATTGCGCTCGGTGCGTTGTATGGACGTCGCCACCATTGGAGTCGCGCATGAAGAAGTTCCGCAAGAGGTTTGGCGCCGAGAGGTGGTACATGAAGGCGTGGTCGTCGAAAGAAATTGCGGCAGTAACGTGCGTCTTGTCTTTGATGCCGTTCTTCTATGCTGATTTGCCAAACAAAGGGAACGACTCGCAATCGATCATGCTGAGCTTTTGAAAAGGTTGGACACGGGCGGGTCGGTCGCACGAAGCCTCTGGGGCGGCGAACCTGTCCCCTCGCCCCAGACCATCGACGACGTCATCAAGAACGCTCTCAGCGGCGGCAACATATTCGCTTCCACGCCCATGGAGCCCGTTCATTGTGTGTTCCTGATTCAGCCCCTGGTCGTGATCGACGAGGAGTCAGGGCGAGCTTGCCTCCAGCGGACCAACTACTCCGCCGAGTTCATTTCTGCCCATATGGCCCACAGGACCTTGGACCTGGCGCAGCACCACCTCGAGACGGTACAAGGGCAGCTGGCCGCCGCGCTCGACATATCCACAACACGCTCAGTGGCTGAGAAGCTCTTCGAGGGCATGATGCATCGCGCGCTCACCCGCGGTATGAAGCTTCCGGCCGTGTTCGGCTCTGGCACCGTCGCGGGGACCCTCGAGCTCATCGACAAAGGCGGGAGCTTCGTCTGCGGAACCGACAAAACCGATATTCCCAAGGAGCGTCCGCTGTACCTCCAGCTGGAATCCTTCAACTTTGCCGCTGTGAACATGATCCTCGTGACGCACGAGAAACTCGGCTTCATCAAAGCCTCCCCGGGCGATTCGCATCGCAGGGACTTTGGAATGCTACTTCGGATTATGTCCAGACTTCCGCGAGGGGCGCAGGTCGACGTGAGCAGCCTCGGGGAGGTGATATATTGCCTCGTTGGCACCGTCTACAAGCGTGTTCAAAAGCTCGTGGCCGAGGCGAAGGGAACCCTAGCCGAGCTGAAGACGTTCGACGCACAGAAGCTGGGTAAAGAGCTGAGAATGCGACACACCAAGATCGCTCATGCAAGGCTTTCCACGTTCCGGGTCGTCGGTTGCACCTTTGATCACAAGCAGGGATTCACGGAGGTACGGTAGTGGACTGTGTGCTGTACCTACGTCGTGTTCCGCACTCCGCATACTCCCCACCCTCCATAAATAATCTAACTGTTCACCTTTCCGACCCGTCCCCTGTTTCCTCTGCTGCTTCCGGTTACTTATAGAAGACGCTACTTCGCGCGCTCTCAATTCATGGTACTCAACTCCCAATCGTCCACGTCACGATCTCACGAAGGCTGTTGGATTCCGCCAAGCCTGCGGCGAACACCCTTGTTGCGTTGAGAGAGTTGGCAGCGGGTGAAATGGATATTGTCGTGGGGACTGGACTGGAGAGAATAATTTACTCTCCCTCTTATCCACTTCTGCTAAAATGGTTCGTCGTTCTAATGCTCCATCCTATTTCTACACCACCGCAATATCATCAAAGTAGATCATAGTAACAGAGTATCTCAACACGCCGAATTGGGACAGTTCTGAGTTGTGAGCTACAGGGCAAGAAGGAGTGCAGACAAGTACAGTAAGCGATACTTTACAACACTTATTCACTCGGGCATCCTCCAGTCAAGGTGCGATACATACATATACATTACGAAGCAATATCAGGGAACCGCGATTTGTTCGCACAGAACTCAAAGATGCGGAGTTCTGGAAAATTTTAAATCTCCGATAAATTTTCACTGCGACGCCTTGAGGATGGCCGACTAATAGTTCCCGACTTCGTATGGTCGAGCAAGAAAGGAAACGGAATGTGATTCGAGTTCGTTCAAAAACGCTGGTTGAACCGACTGCGACAACCCACCGCAGGATGTCGGCTCGGTTTAAATGGACAAATTCCATTCCGGCTACGTACATCGCATTTATGACCGACGAGGTATATAGATAGACACAGTTGTGTTGTTGGCGATAAATGCATCGCCTCTGCTTTCAGTTGTTGGAGGTTTCGATCTCATTTGAGAGAGTCCCGCGTCCTATGCGGGTGGTGCGTAGCTTACGGCCTGAGCAGTGAGTGGCCTTATAAGTAGGTCCAGAACAGCGACGCGCTCAACACGCGAGCGTCGAAAGGCGACGCCGCGATAGTGACGGTTGTAAGCAGTGTGCAGAATTGAACATCATATTGTTGCGCAGCCGCAATTCGTGGATTGAAGAGATATGATAAAAAAACAAGATGAAGGCGCGAACCTGATTCAGAATTTCCGGGGCTGGAGATTTTATGTGGCGCCAAAGTTGATGAGTGGCTGTGTAATCCCTCTTGCTAACAACCACCATCACGATTCTAACATTCCTTGTCTATTCAAATGGCCCTCCGGGCATCCCTGGTACCTCTGGCCGTCCTCGGAGAAATGTTGTCGGACTACAGTCAACAGTAAAATATAATTGTTACGGAACCCTGTAAATGTGAATCCGGTTAGCTCAGGTTAATTCAACTTCAACTGCTCTCTGCAACACCACATCAGCCACAGGTAATTGTCTGTAGAAAATCTGTTATACGCAAGCCACAAGTTCTAAGGATGTACACGGTACACCCGCGGGTACCTTCAGGCCTATCCGTACCTGGACCCGCAAAAACCGTACCCGTGTACGGGTCGGGTCTAAACCCATACGGGTTACCCGCGGGTCTCCAAACCCATCGGGTATACCCGCGGAATTGCCAGCATAGATAATATTTTGTTGTCAAATACCATGTGGTAAAATGTAGCGGGAGCATGAGGGAGGGCTATGGCGGTCAGAATGCACTTTTATTATTTCACACACACACATAAGTAAATTCTCACACATATATGTAAATTCTAACACAAGTTCGGGAGTCTCACACACAACATCTCTCATTCTAACACAACTTGGTGATTCCTCTCACACACAAAATCAAGATTCTCTCACATCAGGTTGAAAAAAACCACTGGGTCAACTCTGGGTCCTTTCCAAGGCATCCATATAACTTGATGACTTAGGATGGTGTCAATCATGCATGCGCCTCCACCAAAAGCCTTGCAAAAGCCCATCACGATCTGATCAGTGGCAGTGCTAACTGATGGCGCATCAAGCGGGCAGTCGGGATAAGGGCGGGAGTACTGTGGACATTTATTATTTCAACCACATCAATGAAATTTTGGGGAAAGGTCCAAGCCAAATTAAGACAATTACTGATAGGGTAGTGTAGGCCACCGGTCTAATGTGGTCAGAACTTTCGAAGAGACGGCAGTGGAGAGCATCACCGGCATCTCGAAATCCAGGAGACTCGGAGTGAGCTCATTTCGGAATATCCCGACGGCGATGAAAAGCACCACCGGCATCGTTCCGAAGTCTGGGAATGAACTCAAGGTTGGCGAAACTCGGAGAGAGGGAGCCCAGAGGGAGTGCCTTGAAGCAAATTCCATGATGGGCCTGCAGGGAGGCCGGGAAGTGGTCGTGAAAACGGTGTTCTAATTTTCGGCATCCCAAAGGAGGTTGGCACAGCCACCAGTTTCTCGGAGCCGTAGCTCCAGGCACGCTGAAATTTTGGTTGCAGAGTCCTCTGAAGGAGGTGAAGAGGTGGAAGAAGGTAGGGGAGGGCAGAAAAGCATTGCAGGACCCCAGAAGAGACAGTAGGCAGAATTTTACATTTGTGTGTGAGAGAAGTTTACATGTGTGTGTGAGAAATAATAAAAGTGCACTCTGACCGCCATAGAGGGCAGGTGACTCGAACTACTCTTATACATAACTCCTACATGCGGGTTGCAAATTGGACAATT
Source organism: Mycena galericulata (assembly GCA_029289565.1). Lineage (NCBI taxonomy): Eukaryota > Fungi > Basidiomycota > Agaricomycetes > Agaricales > Mycenaceae > Mycena > Mycena galericulata. Next base: position 32,588 of record JARKIA010000130.1, on the reverse strand, counting down.
TTCCTGGGGAGGAAGGCACCTGAACAACCATGAGAACAATATTGATAAAATTTGAACCAAGTTTGAGACGATGGGTCAGTGACTAGGCAGAAAATCGGATGAGTATGAGGTTTGTGATGACCAGAGAGCCCATGCTGAGCAAGAATAACAGACTAAAAAACCCGCAGGTACATGGGTCGGGTACGCGGGTTGAGCACGGGTCTGAAATCGCGACCCGTACCCGTACCCGCCCACACCCGCGGGTGTACCCGCGACCCGTGTCAATCCTTAGCCACAACCAGTGTCGGTTCCCTCTAGTCTCACTAGTCAGACCAAAATCAAAACCTTTCTTATTTCGAAAATTTGGAGAGAGCAAAAAAAGTACCTGATTATGCCGCGCATGCGAAGTCCAACTTCAACTCCTGTACTTATACAGGTAACATCATGACCATGATATTGAATAATGAATGGAGAGATTGTTTACCTTCGCCCATGCTAATCTTGCATGACAGACACATGTCCATACCCCCGAGCGCAAAAGGAGTATGCACAGCCGCTGGACACAAAATCGCAGGGTAGTACAAATCGAACACAAGATGCATGATGGTGGACCTGCCACACAAAGCGCAAGGCAAAAGTAGCCATTTCTCTGGATCCGTATGGTCCTGCCATTTGCTGACCACAGTCTGTCAAGCGGACATGGGAGCATTGTAAACAGAAATTATGCCTCGCATACTCTGCAACAGCCAAAGTCGCTTGTTTTCTCTGTTCCGAGGTAAGAATGCATCCATCTCGACGGATGACATTGGATTGGATTTGCAGCTTGGAGCGCATCCCTTGATGGTAGTGGGGAGCTCCCGCTTTTCTACCTGAACACTAGACTCGTAACCAGTCTCTATGTTGAGTAACTAATCTCAGTAGTAGTCTGTAATTTAATTTAAGTCAATCGGACAAAAACTGAGAAAGAAAAAAAAATGCGGCAGGAGTTACTCGAACATAGAGACTGGGAGAACTTCAACTTAGTACTGGAAACGGCTATGAGAATCGGCACGTGACGATTCAATCCGACTTAGAAAATTTTCGACGACTTTCTGCCCAAGTTTCCTTGCACGCTCGCGGGACATAATCTGAAGGGTACATAACATTCTAATAGTCTTGGAGGTATGTCCCATGCAAAAATATCCACGGAAATCGCGTCACACATACCACAGACACAAAATACCATAAATTTGCCGCTACATCCAGTAACCGAGCCCAATGCGCTTCTGGGCGATCTCAGCTGCATTCTTGATACTCTCAACTACATCTACACTCACCAGAGACGCCCAGAGTTCGTTGAAACTGCCCCCATCTGGTCCACGGATGTCTGCCAATGAAGAAATTACGCCAGGTCGTCCCTCTCGGACACCTTCTCCGGGCCCCATACAGCAACCGTCTTCTGGTCCGAATCCGATATTTGAGCCCTCTCCTCCGAAGCGTAGAGGGGGCCAGAACATGTCCATCAAGGTGAAGCGTCGAAGGCAGGCAAAGAAAGAGGCCGAGAGTTGGACGCCGGAGCAAATAGCGGCAGAGGAGAGCCGGATCATGCAAGAAAGGCTGGCGGTGGCGGCGGCGGAGAAATTGGCCGAAGAGGTAGCGGCAGCAGAAACAGCAGAGAGAGGAAGGACAGTCCGTGTCCAGGAAGCTTTGCAGGCGCTGAAGAAAGCCGGCTACAAATCTGCGTACCAATTTTTCGAGGAATTCTTTTCCAGCACGGATCGTGACATCTCAAAACACTCATCTCGTCTCTTGAATGACCATGGAATCGACCTCTTGGACCTGCTTCGCGCGAAACAACCCGAATTGGTCGAAGCATGGGCGCTCAAAGTCAGTCTACCAGTGATAGCTGCCGAGGGTCGAAGGCTGTCGGAATTACTTCGTCCGGACGCGACGAGAGAATTTACCTCTAGACTGGAGACGTGGTCGTTGGAAGAGATGCTGTCTAAAGCCACGGATGCCGCACCAAATCTGTGCGAAGGTCTCACGCTTATGGGGATGAAGAACGGCCGAGAGGACAGCAAGCTGGTTAGTGCCGACTCTGCGATCCGAAGGGACGTTCCCTTTCTCACGAACGTAATAGGTGCTCGTGACCGTGCTATGTATGCTCGCGCAGTCCCAGAACGAACGCGCAAACGAGTTTCAAGAAATCATGGGAACCTACTTCCTTGCCTGCAGCACCCCGCGTCGTCAATTCGATGTTTTGGCTCATGCAGGCTTGACCGTGTCATACAGTAAAGCACTCAACGATCTCAAGGGTCTGTCTGCCGAGGGACTAGCCCGTATGCGTCGCATGGTACAGGAAAAAGCGTGCATGATCGTCTGGGACAACCTGAATATTGCGTTCAAAGTTGGGGAGCAGCGGCATGATTCTAAAGATACATTCGAGAACGGAACAACGGCAACACTCATCGTTCTCTACGGGGTCTTGCGCGGCGAACTCGAGCTGGAAATTTTGGAGCCCCGAACCACCCGGAAGCCTGTCATCGATTTCAATCCAATGGATACCCTCCCGAGCGTCGAACATATCATTCAGTCCCGAAACTCCTCCTTATGGCATGTCCGACGAGTTCTTCTTGACAGGTTCCCGAAATTAGGCGCTAAATTCAAGGATGACCACGGGGATGTCCCTGTCATACGTGCCATCCCTTTGCACCAAACCGATCAGCTTCCCACCCCTGCCATGAAGATTGACGAGTCAAGCCTCGACGGCACCATGGAGGTTATTGACACCATCATAATCCGGACTCTACAGTTCACGGAAGCTGGAATGCGCGCTCACGGCGTCATGTTCAACGGTGGGGATTTGCTGAGCTTGAACTTGACTGACAAGGTTAGTTTCAATTCAATCACCATTGTCGCTGTCGCTGTCTAAATTCATTTTAATCATAGGCCATCGCTTCCCGTCGGGAGGACACCAAATTGTTGGACGCCTACGGTCGCTACCTTAAAGGAATGCTTGGCCTGTTCCATGTTAAGTTATCGGGAACGCGTGGAACCGTAAACGAGCACTGGGGTGAGCCCAACTCAAAATTTCCTGGCTCTCTCTGGTCGCAAAATAGCTTCCTGTCGCGCAAATCCATTCCCGCTGGCTGGAAGGCTAAAAAACTGCCTCCTTTTAGGCCGACATACGAGCTCATGCTGACGCTTTCCTTGCCGGCACACATACTGGATGGCTTTCGTATTTATTGCGGAGCTGATTCATTAGATGCCTGGGTTGCTTCGGAACCGTCTTGGTCTGATGTTGTATCGGTCTCCGAGGCGGTAATCGATAAACTGTGCTCCGCTAGCACCGTTGAAGAACTGCGACTACTTCCGGAGGCTGAACGTGATCCACAGCTCGAAAACACTATCCTGTGTAACCACGACATGCTCCTTCTGCTACTCTTTACATCGTCAATTAAATCCGGTGACGTTGGGATGGTCCTGAATATTCTTGCCCATTGGATGGTAATGTTCCGGGGAACCGGGTCCATGCCTAAGTATGCGGATGCCCTGTTCGAGCTCATCAATAATTTAAAACGATGGCCGCCTGCTCTCCGGTACGTGATTTCTTCTGTTCAGTCGACAGCGGCTAATTAGTCATTTAGAGAGGCGTATCTGAACAACTGGCTTGTCAATTTGTCAGGGATGATCAACGCATTCAAAGAGGTTGATCTCCTTCAGGAACATCAGAATTTTTGGGCAAAGGTGGGTCTCGGTAATATATAATCATGATTTCCACTGATGTTCGGAAAGGTCATCTACAATGCGAGAGGATCCAATCGTAGTTGGGATTGGCTGAGCATGATAACTGTGGTTATTTTCAACCTTCGGGATGTCATGCGCAACGTCATCAGGAAAATCCTCCTTTCAGAATCCGTGACAATTTGGCAGTTTCGGCACAATTGTGACAAGTGAGGCTAAGCGACATAAATGGTACTAAGCGATGCCAATTCTACCCAAATTCTGACAGATTTTGAATTGGCTCTTAGAATTTTGACTAGGTCTCGCCATTGGAGTGTCACTTCCAACTCAGTAGCGTTACAGGCACAACCTCTGTTTTTCTTTCTTCTAGTGCTCAACAGGTGCTTAAGGAGATAATTTACTTGTCAACCCAACAACAGTTATTATTTCACATTCACTCTGATAGGAATGGGGACCACAAAAAGAGGGGCATTGAATGGCATCCTCAGAAATCCAGTTTTAAGTATGATATTCCAACACTCATATCATGATAAGTTGATAGGAGCGATAGAGTATTAGTGATGTGCGCCGCGGAGGTGTAGGTCCTGATAAATTCCAACAGGAGCCACTAATGACACAAGTTGAGTACACCGGCAAAATTCCCCCAGGTGTCACCCACCTGAAATTCACAGCTCGGAAGCATGGACACACCACCTGGCGGCCACCTACCTAGAATGTGTCAACCAGATTTCATATTGTATTGTACCACAATGGGCCAGATCAATCTATTGTCCAGCATCCTGTGCATCCATCAGACAGCTCGAACAATGGCTTGGGATTTCCCATCAAGCCACTTGGCTCTTCCCTTTCAACAATGGCGTCCTCTTTCTTATTGTGATCCCAATTCCAGCCAATTGCCCAGGAGTGCGTGGAAATAGTTCTTATTAAAACAATATAATACAGGTGGAATATCTATTGAATTAGCTGTGCTCCTTACAACCAGAGAACACCACCATCACCTTTCGAGGCTGTCGCGGAGTCCTTGCTGCGACACTGATGGTATTGACACGTAAAGATGAGACCCAAGTCGTGGGAGACAAGGAAGGGGAGAGACTGTATTGTCACGGATGCCGATACAGCGCTCAGAGCGGAGAGATGAGTTTGAGTCGTCATCCGGATTTTGCGGAAGAAAATGTAGGAACAGCTTGATTCCTTTTTGAGCAGGCTTGAGGAATATGTTATTTGATTTGAGCGGGCTTGATTACTTGAGGAGGCTTGAGGAAGACCAGACCCAGTGTGATACTTGATTTGATCCAGACACTTGCTGGATGGGGGGAAAGCGACCTTAAAGTTGCCGTGGTTTGAGACAGACGTTGTTTTTGACATGCAACGGAAAACCACTTGATTTCAAGTTCAGACAACTTTGATGAGGCGCACAGTCAAGCGTGCATTGGTAACCACGGTGCACACCGGCAGCACACTCGTTGTATCACAATTCACAAGGTGCCGTGCGCGGTGGCATGTGCGGTGGCATGCGCGTCGTGCGAGCCTACTTGAGGATGTCGCAATTTGGCGGGATTGTTGAGCACGGCAGGCATAGCTCAAATGGCCCGAGGTATTCGAGAGACCACTGGCATTGAGGAGATGGGAGGAGGCTTGTGGTGGGAGTTGGGAGAGAGCAAGGAGTGGCGTGATCGCGAAACGAACATTGTGGCTTGTTTGTTTTTTGATTGTGCCTCTTCGATTTGATTGATCAGCTCTTTCTCAATAACATTCCGAGTCGGCGCACCTTTCGTCCAATTCAAGTCAATTGGGGACAAGGGATGAATTCAAAGGTACATTCCCACAGTTATCCGAATAAATTTGCCAAAGATTTGTGTATTTGTTGTTCACATATAATAATACTAATAATACTTCTACACCAGACGAGATCCAGGCAAAATGTTAGACTGGTCAGCAGATGACCGGAATATGGCCAACAGCTGAATCTACGGGTTTTGGTTCCGGGTGGTGGCCACACTGATCGGAGGTGGACACAATGTGGCAATGTGCGGAAATTGATGGTCAAACAATGGAGTGTCATGTCAAGCCTTCATTGGGCCCAGTTGGCGGTGATACTGGCATAACTGGCATAACGGGGATGGCTCTGGTCCTAGAGTCGGCGCGACAAGTTGGCACCGGAAAAACTTTGAAGTCGAAGCGAGGGTTCAGCAAGCGAGGGTTCGGCAGTAAGTCACGTGCTATGTTGACAGTCCGAAACGAACAAACAAGTCACATCCCGTCAACCTTTCTTGCCTTCTCCCACTACATCCCACCATCGTCGTTGCGACTTCCTCAGCGTGAACCAGCCTCAACCTGCAATCTTTACCACCCAGTTTCAGGTATGTGCCGAGTTATCTACACCCTCCCTCACTGACAGTCTTCCTTGTCACCATCGTCATCGTCGCCCTTCTTTTCACCGTTGCCATCGTCGCACTTCCCATGGTTGTCGCTACTTCTTCAGCATGAAACAACTTGCTGCCGTTATTGTCTCACTTCCCTTAACCCGACAAGGTCTCAGATGTCAGCCCATCCTATCTGGGGCTCATTTCGGGTGTGTGAATTTCCTCAATGTTGCCCTGCTCTCATATTTACTGTAGCCTAGCAGCCCTATAGCTAGCTTGTCATTCCAAGTATGTCTGTTGCTGTTGCCTTTCCATGATAACCACGCTCACAGCTGTATGTATATTCCCACCACGATAGGATGTCACGGCCCACCCTTCCCGGACACGACCGACTCATGTCGACTGATATAACAGATTTTCTGTGTTGGTAAGAGATATTTGCCATGCCTGTTCCTCGGAAACCTTCTGACTGTGACTGTTGTTACAGTGTTCAAGTGATCCGAACGGCTTTTTTTTGGCTGATACATCATACAGGTGCATTTTGTTTGGCGTAACTTCCCTTTTTTGGCCGTAATAGTAATCCTATATATCCTATATATTAAGAGACAACGAACACTGCCACACAAAAAGTCACCTGATAAAGTCACATGAAAAATCACGGGACTCGGAATCCGCCGTGCGTTGGCGAACTGAGAATCCACCGGGGGTTTGGGGCACAGCCCCAACAAGCTGTGGACCCGCCGTAGGTACGGACCGAGCGCAGCGAGCGTCCGTGCCGAAGGCAGGGTCCTAAAGCTTGTTATTTTGCAGGTACCTTGCTGAACGTCTCGTGACTATTGCGTGGCCTCTCTATCAATTTAATAATCAATTAGTGTTAGTAGTAGTATATTACTTTGTTTGAGCTGTACCATGTACATCTACATCTATAGTCAATATATACCTGTTATATCTTATTCATTGTGTGTTGAGGAATGGACCAGAAGGCGACAAAAATTTCTGCAAACACGTCGCAGATCTGTCGCGGATCTGTCAAAATCTGTCAAAATCTGTCAAAACTCGTAGACCAATGATCGGGTTTGCACAATTGTCAAAATTTAGCATTAGGCCAAATTTGGCTCGATTGTGGCAGGATTTGTTCAGTTCGGCCCAATCCTACCAAATTGTCACAAATTTTGAAAGGAGGGTTTTCCTGATGGTGCAGACCCAGTTTAAAATTCCCCACCACGGCGTCTCTCACACGAGCCCTAATGCTAGTCTCGTACACAGCCCCTCATGACATCCCAATTCGGGAACCCTGTCATGAGGGTCTGGGCTGTGACCAGCCAAACAACCATACATGGAGCTCTCAAACGAGGACCCCGGCTTTTTCGCCACTCAAGAGACCGGCGTTCACAGCCACCGACCAGGACCCCAGAACTTTGCGGCCTTCAGTAGATAGAAATGGGGTCACAGATAAATTTGAAAATATTCAAAGGAGTTCTAATGGTATATACCTCAACAATCTACTCCAAGGTTTTGTGCAAAATGGTTGATAATTGGTCGAACAAGACCGCAAAAAATGGCAAAATCAAGAGCTCCATGTACGATTGTTTGGCTGGTTACAGCCCAGACCCTCATGACAGGGTTCCCGAATTGGGATGTCATGAGGGGCTGTGTACGAGACTACCCTAATGCTACAGAGGATATTGGTAAGTTGCAGGGGTGGTTGGAGTCAAACAACCTGCAGACCTACGTCAAGGAGCGCCCCGGAAAAGATCAGATTCTCCGTGTCCGTGACCTCATGGTCTCAGGTGCAGCCTACGCAAACACTCCCGGAGCATTCAAGAATTTTCGGCGGGAAACACGGAAGGTCTCGTACAAGAAAACAACACCGGCCACAGTGGAAAGCGAGTCAGACGAGGAGGAGGATGTACAGCTGGAGACTGAGATGCAATTGGATGATGTCGAGCAGGATGATCTCATGCACGATGATGAGGACTTCACCGACATGGCAGACGAGCTTGTGGGAATGGCAAAGGAGGTTGTCGGAATATAATACTTGTATAATTTAAATCTGAGTAATTTTAAGCAGAACTACGACCTCTTCTCGGGGGCATCCTTCCTGCAGCTGTAGTTACACGTCGTGCTCGAGAGCCAGAGGCGCGTCCACGGTCCGATGCACCGCGTGTCCGACCACCACGCCTGCCACGGGACCCGAGAATTATGTCGTAAATGTCACCAGGAGGATCGGGTTGAGGTGCTTCGGGGCCTACATTCGCATCGTACTCCTGGAAAATACGTTGGAGTTCTTGAACGAGTTCTTGTCCGTGGTTTGCCATCAAAAACCATCGCGCACGTCGTTGTAAATTGGGTAGTGTGTCCACGCGCTCTCCGCACATTGCAAGCTGTTCAATGGTTGTGTCGGGGAGTAGAGCTGATCCTGTCATCGAGAACCCAGCCTCCTTCGGGTACAGCTGCGGCATAAGCACGTCACGGCTCCATTTGCGAAGTCCGGAGTGAATTAAATCGGACAGCTCGGTAGGAAACTTACGCTTTTTACCGCCTTTTAACCCCGTTATTTTTTCAACCTCAAAGAGTGGAACGGGAAAGCGTCCGGGTTCGCAAACGTCGCAGCACCGAGCGCCTGGAGGTGCCACAGCCAAAGGCGGCACTAGACAAAATTCAAGTCAGCGGCCAAACATCTTTAGACAGCGGTGCTCACCCTTCGTGCCATTCTTGAAATATTCATCCCAAACACACCTGCGGCATGACTTGGTACATGCAAACTTGGTGAGGAAATTCGCCTCCAGCGCATCTGCTGCAGACTGCCGCGCTGCCCTTCTTTTCTTCTTCTTCTCGGCGGCTACGGCAGCTTCCGGGTCGGCTTCCGCATTTTGCTCCACTCGAGCACCTCCTTCGCCGACGACGACCGCTTGACCTGCGACAACGTCCATACCCTCCTCCAGCTCGGGTACAAAGTCATCACCTTCCTGATTCCGTGCTTCAGCTGCCTCTTCGCGTGCAACCCGAGCCTCCTCCGCTGCCAGCCCATCCTTCAAAACCTTTGCTGGAACGAACAGTATAGCCTCACCGAGCTGTTCAAAATCGCGCACGGCGCGCCCGGAACGTTGTGCTAGAGCGCAGAACGATGGTGGAAGCTTCCACAAAACAACACGGAAAATGTTACGCATATCACAGCCCTGAACGCAGAGTTAATATGTTTCAATGCTACTCAGAACCGCTCACCATCCCAACTGCATCAGTACAGCATAGAATACGAACTTCTCCATCTCGAAGTTTTCGCTCGAGCTCTCGCTTGCGTGCGCTGCCGATCTTTGCGTGATAAAACCCAATTGCTGACTTGGCGATGCCGGCGTCAGCTGCCCACGACTGTAACTGATCACATGCGTCCTCGGTTTCGATTCGGGTGTTAAAATAGACCAGGGAGATAGGGATGTCGGAGGGGGAGGTTGCGTCCTCACGGATGAGAAATCGAAGATCAGCTTTTGTTTCCTCGGGGTGCACAATTTTTCTGACAGAAAGGGCAATGTTTGGGCGGGCATTGGACATGGAAATAGAAACTGCGTCCTTCCCAATCCTGAGTTTAGCACATACATCATCTAGAACATGCTGTGGAAGGGTTGCAGATGCAATCGCAAAGGTAACACTTGCAGGAACACGTCCCCGAAGGACACCGAGTTCTGCATACTCAGATCGAAAGCTACCACCCCAGAGACTGACACAATGCGCCTCATCGATGAAGACGAGGCGTAGATGCTGCTGGAAACGAGGCTGCGAAAGAACCTTCTTGCTGAACTCGAGGGATGCCGCTATCTCTGGGGAAACAAAAATCCGCTGTGCAGATCCCTCTGCTGTTTGCTGGACTCCCAGTTATCAAAGGAACGGCTAGTTCGGATGGATACTGACCTTGTATAGAGCATCCCTACCATCCGTAGACAGGGTCTCCTTGCATATGGCAATGGACGACAGAGGAGAAGCTGCGGCCTATGAGTTTTACGCATTTTAGCAAATTTGTGCTCGGCCGTACATTAAAGGTTACCTGCTCGAGAATCAGTGCACTTAGAGGGCTGATTATGAGGACAATATCCTCCTCATCTGACAGAACAGAAATATCGAAGCACAAGGATTTTCCGCTGCCAGTACCAATATCCAAGGTGACATCACAGCCCTGCATGACATTCGAGAAAAACTGTTTCTGGAACTCGTGTGGAGTCTTTCCCAAGCGGATTCTGGAGCTGGATATCATCCCAGGGATATCGACCTCCTCTGGCTTGTAGATCTTGACCTTGGAAGCCAGCGGTTTCGGCGCCGCAAGCTTGGAGGCGGCCACCATCGCAAGCACACCGTGACGTATTCGAGGCTAGAGACGAGTGCGACGTGTCTTTCCGGGTCTTTGATGTCTATAGCGTGTGTGTAGTTTTCCAAGGAAGTTGTACTCTTCAGAATATTGCCAGAGGGTACAAGGTAGAAGTTAGAGAAAGTCGTGAAAAGACGAAATTTGGCTAAGTCGAATTGAATCGTCACGTGCCGATTCTCATAGCCACTTTCAGTACTAAGTTCTCCCAGTCTCTACGTTCGAGCAACACTTCCGCCACTTTTTTTTTCTCATTCAATTTTCATCCTATCGACTCAATTCCTTTTGATTCATACCGTGCTGTCTTGTTGCTCAACGTAGAGACTGGTTACGAGTCTACCTGAACACGTTCATCCTCACCGATAGACTGTATGGAAATAGACTGTACGGAGTGCCTTCCAAATGAACTGTTCCGATTTTTTTTGGACCAGCAAAATAATAAAGGTGATTGGAAACCGCGACAACTGCGAGTTCGGAGTGCAACTATGTTGTAGCAAAAAAGTCATCAAGTCAGGTTTCCGTCGCGCCATATTCAAACCGTGTAAGGATGCTAGTGTGCCCAATTGTGCAACATTAGAGAGTTTGCGCAAGAGCCAGTCAAGCCATCTGATGGCTTTTTTGCAATGCGCAGCCAATGACTGATGGCTGACTTCTCTGTTGGGATATCCAGTCAATAAATGGTATTCATGCGTACCTGTGGAGTCATTCAGAGATGCTTTTCAAGTGCCATTGTACCATAATTAACTCGCAATTCACCTAAACAGAGGCAAGAGAGCTCAACATAAGTACTGGGTCAAAGTCCAGATTCTTCAATGTCCGAAACTGTTTCCTCCGAGGCAGAACGGCGCGGAGATGCAGTAATTGATCTGCCTTAATCGAGAGAAAATTTAGTTATGACAAGGGACTGGAACAAGAAGGTATGGAAACCCGAAGCATCACGCTTTTAGTAAACGAGTGTTGGCAACAAATACCGAGCGATGGCCGGTGTATCCGTAGGAGCCGAACCCGCAATTGTTCTTTCCAGCTGAATTATGCCTTCGAGTGCACCGAAGATGTAATCATGGAATTGGAGGGAGGATATTCATGTCCTGGTGCTGGAAACTCCACATGCTCAGAAACCCATTTTGTAACTGATCAAGGAGCAGCGCACAAATTCAGGCACCCGAAGCGAATTTCCTGTCCGTCGTGAGCTTATAATACGAACGGCCTAGTTTGGAAACTGAGGTTACACTCTAATTGAGATTACATTCTCCAGCTTGCCCTCCAGCCATTATAACTGCGGATGCCCGAGATGGCCGAATACAGCCGAAATTGAATGCATTCTTGTCCAGTGCATAATTTCTGTACGGGAAGATATGATGAGAAACATCCTTTCCTGTTCACGCAGGAGCCATGAAGGCGATAATTGGACCTCAGCAGGCCGTTTAAACCCAACTGCCACACAACTGGATTTCTTTTTCTCGAATGCATCGACACATTTACAAGTTGGGCTCGGGAACAGATACCAGGTCAAAAACCTCCATACAGCTAGGGACTGCAGGGAAAATGGAGATTATTACGGCCTCGTAGATAGAGGTTTCAACAAAGAAACTCTTACGTCGCTTGTTGAATGTCGTGGGCTCTACTCGATAGTTGGCATTCCGCTTGTTTCTGAAATTAGGCCTTTTCGAATTCCTTACAGAGGAATCTGCACTATACCCGAAGGGTCTGAAGATAACTCACAGAAACCAATGGCACTCTAGGCCTGTGAGCCTGTGAATGGGCTTGAACAAGGAAATCAAATTCCTGTGAAATTACTGCGTAGGATAGGATCATAGGACTCTGGTAACTGGTCTAGTCTGCGAAGTCGGAGATCATATGAGTCTGATACATGTTAGGGTAATAACAACTGCAGAGACATGATCTCGGCGGAACAGCAGGCCATCGAACAGGACTTGATTGGAGGCACGGTACTCTGGGAGTCTGGGTTTCCATAAGAAGGCGACCCACCTGGCATGGTAGAAAAATGAGGCAGAGACATGAGGATGGTGGCAAGAAATCAGAGGGAGGATTGGAGGTATCAAAAGACAATGTGTTACCTAGGAACAGCTGGCACTGAAGTTATTGGAAATGTCGAAGGTTCAGAGCTGGGAGTTACTGCTGTGATCTGGGTTGGATTCACAACGGCTCGTAAAAGGCCTGGTACCGGAAGTTGCCGCTGCAATCAGGGTTGAATGTAGAAAGGGGACAGAACCGGGTGTTACCGCTACGATCGGGGTTGGAGTTTTTGGTTCATAAGAGCCCATCAAATGCCTAGACCCGGAAGTTACCGCGACGATCGGGGTTGGAGTTTTTGGGTTCAGGGGCCCATCAAGGGCCTGGATCCGGGAGTTACCGCTACGATCGGGGTTTGCAATTGTCATACGTAGACCTGGTACCTAAGTCGGTACCAGGAAATCAGTTGTGGCATCAATATAATCCCATTCTGACAGAGCGAAGTGAGTAGACTGGAGTAACTCCTGTGTCCAGCAGTGACATCCTGACGCATTTTCATGGTTTTGTTGTGCAGTTGCGAGCATTCTTCGCCGTGGCAGTCCGTCACCGAATCTTTCAGCGAGTTTAAGCCGTAAGATACTCTCTCCGATCGTTCGTGACCGATATCAACAGTCCACTCTAGGCCATGTCCGTGAAAGAGCTGAAGGCTCGCATCAAAAAAATTACCGCCGACATCGAACAGCAGAAGGAAGTCTTAAAAAAGCTGGAACACAGAAAAAGCCTAGTCCAGCGTCAACTCAACAACGCCCGAGATCCAGTTGCACGGTTGCCCCCCGAAATTTCGTCCGAGATCTTCACGCAATGTCTCCCTCTTCTCGCGGAGCCTGGAGCCCGTAACATTCCCATGCTCCTTCTGAATATCTGCAATACATGGACCGACATCGCACTATCCACTCCGGCTCTTTGGGCTGCCGTTCGTGTCGATTTTCCGCGCCCAAAAGGTTTCCGGAAACTGTTGAGAACCTGGCTGCAACGCGCGCGTAATCGCCCCTTGTCCTTATCTCTTACCAATACTTCCTACCAAGGCGTCGCGCCCATCATTTGGCGACACGGTCAGCAGCTGAAACATCTTGAAGTCTGCTACGAGAAAGAGGACGACGACATCGACATCGAAGAAATCGACATTTTGGAATGCACGAACCCGGGCCCATTGCCGCTGCTAGAAACACTGATAATCCGCCGGTCATCCGACCTGGATATGGATGAATACCCGGCATACTGCGGTTCCCAAATTCTACAGATTTTACGTATGGCCCCAAGTCTCGTCGAGTGTGTTTTTGTTTGCGCGTACCTGGTGTGGTATGCTGTCGACGATGTCCAGGAAACACTGGTCCTTCCGACTTTGCGCCGGTTGATGTTTGGAACAGATGGAGAATTTCCCGACAGTAACGACGACATCCTCACGCGTCTCTCCATTCCTCGGCTGGAAGCGCTTTCCCTTTCGATGCACCCCATCTCTTTTGCTGATGTTTTATCGTTTTTGAAGCGATCATCACCGCCACTTCAACAGCTGGTCCTCCTTGACGGAGTTGATCCAGATGAACTGAACCAACTTGTTGAATGTCTTCGCCTGGTCCCCTCACTCACACATTTCGACTTGTGGTGGTCAATGTCCCGCGTGGACGATATATTTGCCGCCTTGGCAGAGTCCCCGCCACATTTGTTACCTAACCTACGCAGTCTGATCTTTAGGCTCTATGAGCACGGTACTCCTTCCGAATCTTGGGAGACCCTACTTCGCGCCCTCACGGCCCGTCGTACGCAACTCCAAAGTGTCCATATCAAGTATGTGGGTGTTTCGGCGGAATACTTCAAGAAGCCCGCGCCGAACATCCTCGCGGCACTTGAAGAATTGATAGCGGATGGGATGGAAATCTACATTGGTTCTGAAACACAAAATTACCTCTTCATCTAGCTGTTTCATCGTACAAGTAATATATATGTTCGGCCGCGTCCTAACTTGCTTTAGCCTCTTCCACACCGCGAACATTGAAGGAGCGAAGGACGCGCTGTCTGGCTGCCAAAATTTTAGGTTCATGAGGTCGGTTGAAGCATGTGGCCATTCCGGTGGTCCATTGAGCGCAGAGAGCCGCCGTGTCAACCCGTATGAGGAGTTGTGGCCGGTGAAAAAATTCGGATGTGGTGGTGAGAAAAATGCGTGGATATACTGAGGGGAGAACGTAGTCTTCAAACGCATTCCCGATACTAGCCGGGCTCGGATTTGAGAGAAATAAAGTCATGGTCAGAAACAAGAGATCTTCTGCCGAGGCGTTACCGGGACTTGCGCTCCACAGCTTGCTCGCTGCAGGTTGATTCTGGCCTTGCTGACGTTCTTCTTTGTCGCAAGGATAATATGGTACACCGCCCGGCCGACTCAATTCTTCTGGCAAATCTCCCAGGAAAAGGAGTATGCAAAACACTTGGCGACATTCCTTGACTGCGCTCCATTGAACGTTTCCCTAGTTTGCTTCACTGCCTATGCTTCTACATCTTCGCCAGCCTCGGCGCCCCTTATTGACACAGTTGTGCTGGCGATAAATTACATCGCCTCTGCTTCCAGTTCGTCGAGGTTTCGATCTCATTTGTGGAGGGTCCCCCCGTGTCCTATTCGGATGGTGCGTAGTCCACAGGGTTCGTATACCTGGGTTCGGAACAGCAGACGCGCTCAACATGCGAGCGTCGAAAGGCGACACTGACGGTTGTAAGCAGTATGCACAATTGAACATCATATTGTCGCGCATTCGCGGTTCGTGAATTGCAGAGATAGAATGTCAAAGACACGATGAAGGCGCGAACCTGATCATGACAAGGGGCGATTACGAGGGCGGCACAGCCAGGTTCTCAACCGTTGTCGGAAACCTGCTGGGCGTGGAAAAACGACACGCACAGCTTTAGCAGACTCCCTCGTTCCCAAATTTCTTCGAAACTTGCGGGACTTCCGCATCGTTCGTCATCCGCGTGATGTTCATCAGTATAGTTCGGAGACACTGCTCAGTGCTTCGTGCGGACACACTCCACTGCACCCACATTACTTGGTTCTATGTCATCGAGCCATCGTCAGGTCTAGGGCCGATGCTCCAACCCCGCGCCGGAGATCTGCGCTAGCCTCCGAAATAGATGGGATGAAAATAATGAAATTCAACGTGGGACCAGGTTATGGGCTAGGGGTCTCGTCCTGAGAACGCAACGGAGAGGACAAGAAAGACCATTGATCTGCTGGCCAAAGGAAATTGACGACCAGTGGTTTCAGTCAACGGGAGCATGAGCAGCTAACCTCCAATAATCCTTTTACCAACAGCAAAACCCGAGCGCTGCCCTGGCAAGAAAACGATGCGTAGATCAACCTTTGGATTCTGTAGCCTCACATATCTTTCAGCTCTTCGCGATTCCCCGAGCAGGGCACCAAACTTCCGGTTCAATTGAGGGCGGCCGACTTGAGAATGATGGTGTCGAAGGTTCCCGAATACTTGTTTATTTTTCGAACAGAAATGACTAGTCGTTCGTGGGGAATGCGGACGTCCAGCGATATTGATATCGGCGGTCCTTGTGGGGGTCGCACACAAAGACTAAACACCTCACACATGGTATGTCAAAGGAAATTCCGAGTCCTTCGTGAGAATCCTCATTGACACAATTAGTATGAAACAGACAAAAGAGGGCGGAAAAAACAAGCATGGCATTTAGGATTTGAGGTCAAGATGGTTGTAGCAAGGCATCGGAGGAGAGGACGGGTGGTACATTGTATTGTAGGTAGGAAGGACGGTCTGGAAACAAAATCGGGGAGGAACGGGGATCAAGGGCGATGCGAGGATACACCGCCGACCTCTACGAAGAGATAAAATGGGTCAGATAAAAGCATCGAGAATGGGGGGCGGACGTACGCTCAACCATGACATCGATAGTGTCTGCAGGGGGCGGGGGCGTTAATGCGGAGAGTGGGAAAGGGGGGAAAACCGAAAGCGCACCATTATCTTCCATATCCAGAGACTGTGGGGTGTCGTCGTCGTTTATTCGCGCCCCATCGTACAGAAACCTAGTGACTCATCCATGAGAATCGGTCCCGAATAAACCGACAACAATGCAATAAAACGAGCTCGCAGGCGTAACCGCAGGGCACACTACCAGCTCCAATCGAAAGTCAAGGGCAAGGGGAAATCGGGATAGCTCACCGGATGCTGCCGACATCCTTCCCGACTTTGCTGGCGTACGCTCCTTGGAGCTTGCTCAGCTTCGTGCTCCGTTTGATCTTAAAAAACACCTCTTCCCCTGTCGAGCTCACAACCTAGACAGAAAGCGCGCGCATACGTGAGTAAACATGCCGGTTTGAACGATAAGAGCACGGAAAGATCCCAGTGCACTCCAGGGTAACCGACCTTGATGTTTATGGTAGAAAGAGCATCCTCCGATTTCACTTCCTCCTGCGTGGGTGGTGCTTGCTGCTCGTCGTCAGACATTGAGGCTTTTGCGAACTAGGGTTGGTAGTGGATAGGGATTATGTTCGTGGTTCGGAGGAACGAGAAAGGCGAAGACAAAGCGACAAGTCAGAGAGCGTCTGTGCTCGCTTATGTAATCGAGACCCCGCTTTTCTTTAATTCGACCTTCACCTTGAATAAAATGCGTTGATTAGTAGCCTAGAGCTTATTATAAAGAGCTACATCCGATCCTAAACTAGCAGAAGAAATCCAGAAGTATCAGGCCCTATCGATTTTTCTTTTCCTTCCGGGCAACGCGAGTCAGCAGTTTTTTCGCTCTCTGATACTCGACGTCCTCCTCGCTGGAATCCTCCCACATATCCGTTGTCTGCCTCCGCTCCGACCATGGTGCATTGAGACTCCCGTTGTCGTCATCGTCCTCATCGATCGCAGGCGGAGTAGTCGAGAACGTCGGCTGCAGCGACACCCGCACGCTCTTCCTACGCCGTGGAACCGCGGGTCCCGCCGCACCGGTCTGCGTCGACGCCGAGCTCGCAGATAAATCCGACCCGCCATGGCCAAAGTCCTCAATCAAATTGTTGCCCTGGACGGGGCTGTCGTGCAACGTGATCCCGTTGCCATATTCGTGTGGCGGCGGCGGGGGCGGCTGGCCATGATCCTCCTCGTGCTCCGTCTCTTCACCCTCTTCGTCCAACGTCTCGTGCCCCGTCTCGTACGATGACATCGATGCCGCATCGTCCGAGTCGTAGCCGGTCGCCGGCTCCGCAGCCTTGCCTTTCCCCTTCCCGTTGGCGTTCCCGACTTGGTTGAGTATAGGCGCAGGGACAGGGATAGGCACCGGCACAAGGGAAGGTACGGGGGCCTTGACCACCATGGGCTGAATGGTAGGTGCGGCCGGGGGCGGCGGCGACGACGACGGCGCCCTCAGCGCACTCCGCAGCGGGGACTTGGCTGGCCGCCTGAGTGACGACCCCGGAGACGACGTCTGCGATCCTCCGAGCATCTCAGGGCCGGCGAACGTGCTGGGGATCGCGGGAGTCGAGAAGATCGACCCGGGCGCTCGCGGGAGGCCTTCGATAACGGCTCCGGTGCTGACCGTACGCCCGCGCGGCGGCACGGGAGCATCGAGGCGCGGGGCCTTCACCTCCACCAGGCTTCCGCTACGGCTGACGCTTGCACTGGCCCCGGCATTCCCGCTCCCCCCGTTGCTGTTGTGTACCGCCCAACCCTCCCGATTCGCCCGCGCAACGTCCTCCACGATGCTCATAAGGCTGGCGCCCTCGTTAGGCGACCGCGGCACAGGGTGTACTGGCATACTCGCCCGGCGATCCGTCCGCGTTGTTGCCTTCGCGGTGGGAACCGATGGCACAAGCGCCGCTGCCGCCGCGTCACCGTTCGCCGTTACGCCCAACGACGCGCGTCGCTTCTGGCGCGGGGACACCACGAGCACGTCCATCGTCGAGTCCGACTGCACGCTGCTACCGACACTGCGCACCGTGTCATTTTTGCTTTTGGTCTTGCTCTTTCTGCGCTTGACAAGAGTCGACCCAGTACCGCCGTCGCTCGCCCACCCCTTGTCGTCCGCGTTCCCATGCTGCTGCTGCTGCTGCGCGAGCTGCCCGCCGACCCACTCTTCCGCCTTTCTCGCGCCCTCTTCCGGCGCCCCTTTACCTCGGCGGGGGCCGAGTTCGCTGAACACACGCGGCCGCGGCGTGGGCGGCTCACTGCGCACGTCAGGCTCGTCGCTCTCCGCGTCGTCGTCGCCCCGCGCCTTCCCTCGCCGCCGCCGCCCGCCGACATCGCTCCCTGTGCGGCGCCCAAAGAGCCCGCGTAGGCTCCCGAAGAACCCGGAGCTGCTTTTCACGGGAACGCTAAGCGTGCTCCCCCCATAGGTCGCCTCGCGCCGGAGTGTCCCCGTCGGCTCGCGCTTCAGCAGCCCTCCCTTGGCCTTGGCATTCGCACTGGGACCCGCTGCCTTGGTACCCGTCGCAAACCGCGGATTCTCGACGACCTCGAGGGGGCCCGTAGGTTCCTCCTCCTCCTCAGCCACGCTACTCCCTTCGCCGTCCTCCCCGTATGGCGCGCGGGCCAGATCCTCCTCCGTGATGCGTCGAGAGAGAATGTGCTGCGAGAACGGGAGGAACGGGACGGCAAGGTCTGTCATCGCGTGCGCCGCGGGGAGCGTCATCGCGCTGGTAGCAGACATAGGAGGGCGATGATTGTGGTTCGAGCTGGAGTCGCGGGACGACGGCGGCGGGAGCCCCGCGTCGCTGTAGATGTGCTGGTCGGGGACGAGGTCGATCTGCGACGCGGACTGCGACGGCGCGAGCGAGACATCCGAGCCCGCGACCCCGGGCAAGGGCTTGTTCGTGTCTGAGAGCACACGCTGGTGGGACTCGGCATGAGAGTGTGCGTCGAGATCCACGCCGCCTTGCGCAGTCGCCGCACCCGCCCGGCCGGCTTCGCTCCAGCGCTGGCCGCATTCCGCCAGGGCGCGACACCGCCCGGCGAGGCCTTCGCGTACAAGGGCAGCACGGTGTACATTGAGCGCGGCTTCCTTCGTGGCTAGGTGCGCCTCGCACGCTTGCAGTTCATTTTGTGCTGCGGCAAGCTTGGTGTTTGCGCTGCTGCTTCCTGACGCGAAGGGGAGGGAGGACTGCGACTGAGAAGGGGAAAGCGGGAGGGACGATGACGAATGCGTATTATGAACGGTGGGCTTGGACGCCTTGATGAGGCGTGTCACACTGTGAAGGGTAGTCAGCAATTGCCCGGAGGGATATAATGTAAAATACGAAAGAACATATTCTGGATTAAAAAACGGCAGCGCGCAAAATAAAAAAAAGCATCGTGACCTCGAGCACACAAGACCAGCCCCGGTTGGAGCCCACACAAGTGCGAGCTACCCACCAACGGAAACACCTTGTCCCGAAAAGACACGGTCGCACAAATGGCGTCATCCCTTCAGCGGAGCCTGGTAGAGCTACCCATGAGCACCCGAGCGAATAGCGGACGGGGTCCATTCTGGCATTATAACGGGCTCTCGAGTGAATGCCAGCAACTCCTCGGGAAAAGGTGTTCTCGGTTTTCGACGAGACATGTCTCCCAAACCGCGAACCCCGCTGCTACGGCCCACCTCAGGGGTATCTTCTCTGACTCCCCCGGCTTGGCTACCAAGAACAAGGTTTGACACTCACAGAATCTCCCTATCTCGCATGATATTTCCAACCTCGTCCTCGAGGGCCTTCAATCCCTTGAGATAGTCACGCCATCGGTCTACTGCGGCGGCATAGTGCCTCAAGGCATCGTCCGCAGCTGCGAGAGAGCCCGCTACGGCGAGAATAAGGTGCGCCGAGGCTGGCGAAGATGCAGAAGCATAGGCAGTGAAAGAAGCTAGGGAAGCGTTGGAGTGGTCAAGGAATGTCGCCAAGTGTTTTGCATACTCTTTTTCCTGGGAGAGTAGATTTGCGAGAAGACGCGAGTCGGCCGGGCGGTGTACCATATATCCCTGCGACGAAGAAGAACGCCAGCAAGGCCAGAATCGACCCGGCGAGCAAGGTGATGGAGCGCAAGAACCAAGTCCCGATTAGGAAACGTCACTCTTCGGCGGATTCTTGCATTTGACCATGACCGTACTTTATTCAAATCCGAGCCCAGTTAGTATCTGGAATGCGTTTAAATAAAGACTACGTTCTCTCCTCAGCGTTTTTCTCACCACCACACGCGATTTTTTTTACCAGCCACAACTCGTCATACGCGGCGCTCCGAGTCCGCGCTCACCGCTCAAGCTCAAGGCCAGTTGGGCCACCGGAATGGACACATGCTTCAGTCGACCTCATGCACCTCAACCTCTTGCATCCAGACAACGCGCCCGTCGTTTCTTCGATGTTCGCGGTGTGCAACTTGAAGAGCAAGTTACTGTAGTAGGACGCGGACGAACATATACATTACTTGTACGATGAAACGGCTAGATGCATATGGAGAGAAAATTTCTTGTTGAAGTGCCGATGTAAATTTCCAGCCCATCCGCTACCAATGCTTCAAGTGCCGCGACGATGTTCGGCGCGGGTTTTGAGTATGCCGACGAAATGTATGCCAACGGAATGGCGTCATACTTGATATGGACGGTTTGGAGTTGCGTACGACGGGCCGTGAGGGCGCGAAGTAATGTTTCCCAATCAAATCCGGAAAGAGTAGCGTGCGCATAGAGCCTAATGATCAGACTGCGAAGGTTAGGTAGCAAATGTGGCGGGGACTCTGCCAAGGCGGCGAATATTTCTTCCAGACGGGTCATTGGCCACCACAAGTCGAAATGTGTGAGTGCGGGGACCAGGCGAAGACATTCAAACAGTTGGTCAACCCGTTCATTTGAATCAACTCTGCTAGCGAGGGCCAGTTGTCGAAGTGGCGGTGATGAACGTTTCAAAAACGACAAAACATCAGCAAAAGAGATGACGCGCATCGAAAGGGAAAGCGCTTCCAGCCGAGGAATGGAGAGACGCGTGAGGATGCCGTCGTCGCTGTCGGGAATCGTCCCATCTTCTCCAAACATCAACCGGCGCAAACTCGGGAGGACTAGTGTTTCCTGGACATCATCGACAGCATGCCACACCAGGTTCGCGCAAACAAATACGCATTCGACGAGATTTGGGGCCAGACGCAGAATCTCCAGAATTTGGGAACCGCGGTATGCCGAGTAGTCGTCCAGATCCAGCTCGGATGAACAGCGAATTATCAGTGTTTCAAGGAGCGGCAATGGGCCCGGGCTCGTGCATCCAAAAATGTCGATTTCTTCAACGCTGTCTTCTTCATCGCTGTCTTCGTCATCCTCTTTCTCGCAGAAGAATTCGAGATGTTTCAGCTGCTGACCGTGCCGCCAAATGATTGGCGCGACGCCTTGGTGGAAAGTATTGGTGAGAGATACGGACAAGGGGCGATTACGGGCGCGTTGCAGCCAGGTCCTCAACAGTTGTCGGAAACCCTCTGGGCGCGGGAAAACGATACGAACGGCAGCCCAAAGGGCCGGGGTGGATAGTGCGATGTCGGTCCAGGTATTGCAGATATTCAGAAGGAGCATGGGAATATTGTGGGCTCCAGGCTCCGCGAGAAGAGGGAGACACTGCGTAAAGATCTCGGACGAAATTTCGGGGGGCAACCGTGCAACTGGATCTCGGGCGTTGTTGAGTTGACGCTGGACTAGGCTTTTGCTGTGTTCTAGCTTCTTCAAGACTTCCTTCTGCTGTTCGATGTCGGCGGTGATTTTTTTGATGCGAGCCTTCAGCTCTTTCACGGACATGGCCTAGAGTGGACTGTTGATATCCGTCACGGACGATCGGAGAGAGTATCTTACGGCTTAACCTCGATGACAGATTGGCTGACGGACGGCCAGTGCGAAGTATGCTCGCAACTGCACACTAACAAAACGTTATAAAACTATGAGCATGCGTCAGGATGTCACTGCCGGACACAGGAGTTACTCCACTCTACTCACTTCGCTCTGTCAGAATGGGATTATATCGATGCCACAACTGTTTTGAGGCTCCAAGACAATGGATGTTAAAATCGTTGATGGTGGTTTTTAGCAAGAGGGATTACACAGCCACCATCAACTTTGGCCCCATAAGATCTCCAGCTCCAAAAATTATAAATCAGGTCCACGCCTTCATCTTGTCTTTTATATTATATCTATGCCATCCACGAACCGCGACTGCGCGACAATATCGGATGTTCAATTGTGTCTACTGCTTACAACCGTCAGTGTCGCCTTTCGACGCTCGCGTGTTGAGCGCGTCTGCTGTTACGAACCCACATATACGGCTCCTGTAGGCTACGCACCATCCGAACAGGACACAGAACTCTCCTCAAATTATGAGATCGAAACCTCCACGAATTGGAAGCAGAGGCGATGCAATTTCTCGCCAACAACATAACTCAGGTTGTGTCCGTCCTAAGGTCATCGCGGTCATAAAGCCGATGTACGTAGCCGGAATGCGATTGGTCCATTTAAAAGCCGAGCTCCTGCGGTGAGATGTCGCAGTCGGTTCAACCAGCGTTCCTGGACGAACTCGGATCATGATCAGCTTCCTTTCTTACTCGACCATACGAAATTGGGCCATCCTCAAGACGTCGCAGTGAAATCTTATCGGAGATTTAAGATTTCCTGGAACTCATCTTTCAGTTCTGTGCGAAACAAATCACGGTTCCGCGATATTGCATCGTAATGTATTCGTACCTTGAAGTTTAATGCTGGAGGATGCCCGAATGAACAAGTGTTGTACCGCTTATTGTACTTGCCTGCGCTCTTTCTTGCCCTGTAGCTCACAACTCAGAGCAATCGGGATGTTGAGATACTTAGTTACTACGCTCTGTTTTGATGATATTGCGGTGGTGTAGAAATAGGATGGAGCATTGGAACGACGAACCATTCTAACAAAAGTGGTTCAGAGGGAGAGTAGACATTCTCTCCAGTCCCCACGAAAATATCCATTCCACCCGCTGCCAACTCTCTCAACGCAGTAAGGATGTTCGCCGCAGGCTTGCTTCGTGATATCGTGACGTGGACGATTAGGAGTTGAGTACGACGAGCTGAGAGCGCGCGAAGTAGCGTCTTCCATAAGGAACCGGAAGCAGCAGAGGAAATAGGGGACGGGTCGAAGAGTTGAATAGTCAGACTGTGGAGGGTGGGGAGTATGCGGGCGGAGTCGGCCAAAGCGGCGAATAATTGTTCGATCACGCTGGTCGTGGAATACCGCAGTTCGAAACGGGAAAGGGTGGGGACGAGAAGAAGGCATTCCTCCAGTACGGGAAAATCCCAGTCACGACGATCATCAACGGCCAACTCTTGAAGTGGCGGTGACGAACGCTTGAGAAAGGACAAAAGACGACCACTGATTACATCGTGCATCGAAAGGGAGAGAATTTCCAGCCGAGGCGCGGTGAGATACTCCAGAAAGCGGTCCTCAGGGCCAGCGATATCTATACCCTCTCCAAACATCAACCTGCGCAGAGATGGAAGGACCGGATGCTCCAAATTGTGGTCAGCATGTACACGGGCCTCGACCGTGCATACGACAAGGTTGGGAGCCAAACGCAGGAGCTCTAGAACTTGGCGGCCTGGAAATACCTGATGTGAATACGCTGGGTAGGTTAAGTCATGGAGCGCCAGCGTTTCAAGGAACGGTAGTGGCCCCGGATTTGGGCCTCCAAAGAGATCGATGGGATTAGCTACGTCGTCACTTTCGTAGTATATTGCCACGTGTCGTATATACTGGCTGTGCCGCCAAACGGTTGCCGTGACTCTTTTGTCGATGATTCCGAAGGAAAGTGATATGGATAAGAGGCAATTGTGCGCGCGCTGCAGCCAGAGTTCTAAAAGCTCGGTGAAGCCTTCGGGGCGCGGAAAGACGATATGTGTGGCACTCCACAGTGTCGGGGTGGATAGTGCGATGTCCGTCCATGCATTGCATATGTTCAGGAGGATCATGGGAAGTTTATGGGCTCCGGGTTCAGGGAGGAAAGGGAGACATTGGATGAAAATCTCGGAGGAAATTTCGAAGGGCAACCGTGTCACTGGATCGCGGAGTGCACTGAGCTGACGCTTGGCAAGACGTTTACTACGCTCCAGATCATTCAAAATCTTCTTCTGTTGCTCGATATCGGCGGAGATTTTCTCGATGTGCGCTTGTAGCTCCTCCATCAGTATTAACACATTTTACTTGTCAGCTTGTGCCCTTTTTCACTTGTTGCAAAAAAAATGAAAGCACAGAAATAATGCCTAGACGCCAATGCACGCCTCAAAAAAACTCATTATTTTCCGAACTTGTCGATTTTTCGACATAGCTTGTGAGCTTGTCAGCTTGGCCACTTTTATGCCTTGTACAAGCACGTACAAGCACTGCCAAGTGATCTGTCAAAAACGCGATGTCCACGGACATGGTCTATATGAACTTGAGCTATAGCTCAGGGAAAATGGGTGGGTCATGATCATCCTACATTCACAGTCAACGAAATCTTAGTATAACAATCGTGCCGCGTTGAGCCGTGGGTCCAAAAACTACCAACAAAAAAACGCGTCAGAAATTAGAATGACAATGACGATAATATAAGGATTTCTGACTCGTTCTTTGGGTTTCGACTAAATGAACTTCAAGGTGGCCTTGACCAATCAGTAGGAATTTGAAAGGCGACTAATGGCGAATGCAATTCCCACCTGCGATGTTGGTGGTACGGAGGAAAGCGAAACGGCATTACATAATCTTGCATCTCGCTGCCGAGTGCCGACTTCAACCCGACTTTCAGTGATCCTGGTTTCCATAGTGATTCACATTGCACATTTCCGAAGACTGTTTTTGAGTAAACCACAACTTCCTGGGCCCTCCAGTCGCTCTATAACGCGACCTCCAACGTTTCCCCCTTTTTGAAGGCCACAAATTCATCGAGCAATTGGGGTCCTGTGTGAGTGGGCATGATGTGGTGCGCATCACGTCTGCTTATACGGCTGCCAGATATTCCAGTGGCGAACGATCCAACTGGATTGCCCATTACTTTCAATGTCTGCGGAAGAACTTCAAGTTCAGGCCCTCATCGAGGATATCTCGGCCGATATCGAACGACAGGAAGGGGTGCTACGACAATTGCGGTCCAATAAATGTGCCGCTCAGCGCCGGCTGAATTCCCTCCGCGACCCCGTGGCGAGGCTCCCTCTCGAAGTCTCCTCCTCCATCTTCGTCAACTGCCTGGATCGTTTTCCAACATCCGGAGCTCGCCATGCCCCGATGCTGTTCCTCAATGTTTGCGGCGCGTGGACCAGTATCGCCCTCTCCACCCCCGAACTTTGGACCCGAATCCAGTTGGGTGATGGTCCAGCGGCCGACCTTCCTAGACCTGTGGATATGTGGTTTGAACGAGCCGGCAGCCATGCGCTGTCCATATCTGGCATGGCCAGTTATGGGGGGGCCGATGACACCCTCCAGGTCATTAAAAGCTATGCGTCCCGGCTCCAGGACCTTCAGACAAATTTCGGGACTCTTGAGCGTCTGCTCGTCGACGGGGTGTTTCCCGCTCTAAAGATACTCACGCTTACTGGGGTATATACCACTTCTGACGTTCTGGGCATACTACGTGTCCTACCTCATCTCGTGGAATGCACCTTTTACGATTTATTCGACGCCGACCGCGAGTCAGATATGCTCGTTCTTCCACGTATGCAGCATCTCACGATTCAGTCTGGCTCCGGCGACGACATTTTGAAGTACTTGACGTTGCCGGGGCTCAAAACCCTCTCCCTTCCTTGGCAACATATCCTGTCCGCGAACCTATTCAACTTCCTGAATCGTTCTTCGCCTCCGTTGGTAAGACTGTGCCTCGGGTCTCACTGGCGAATCCAAGAAGGGACATTCGACGAGGTGGAAGAATGCTTCTCGCTTCTACCCATGCTCACTCATTTGGAGCTATCGAACCCCGAACCGGCTACCGCGGCGCTTGTCGTCACTATTCTAGCGAATTCGCCGCATCTACTCCCCAATCTCACCAGTCTCGCGTTTAATTTTCGAGAACTCTTCCCGGAGAGCTCGTGGTACGAGAAAGTGCTCACGGCCCTTTCGGTGCGCCACTCCAAGCTAGCCTTCGCATGTCTTTTGCTGGAACCCAGCCAAGACTCGAAGGGCATTGAGATGGATGCCACCGTGCTTGGCGGGTTGCGACAACTTGTAGCCGGCGGGATGAAGATCCACATCGGGACAGAGGAGCAAAATTTGGTATGAGCTTGCGGTAGGGTCACTTTTGCTCTTACGCCACGCTGCAATGGACTCATAAGAATTATTTCCCGTGTTTTATTGTTTCTAGAAATCCTGCCAACTCCATCGAAGATAGGAAGATAAGTGATACATATTATATAAGTAGCACTAGGAATTATGGGAAATCTGAGTGACGGCGTTGGAGGAGACCTCGACAACGAAGCGCCCGAGCTGCCGGATGGGCGAGTCGTTCTCTGCTGCCCCCGATGTCGATGCAAGAGGCGATCTCGGCCACTCATATGCGCGGCGATGCCCCGCGCGAACATCCGGATGTTAAAGGCTCCTTCGTACTGTTGTCGGCGCGGCGATATCGTTCTGGGGGTCGTCAGTCAAGAACTAAAGATACATTGACGATAGACTGAAATTGAGCATGCCCTGGGCACGAGAAAATGAGCCCACCATCAAGTTCGGTCGAGCCGAACAGACAATGCCCCTCGCCGGCACCTTACGAGTTATAGCGATGAAGAGTCCGACGCTGACTATAATGGAACCTGAGGTTTTTAAAAAAAATCGAGTCTCCGGGGCTAATAGTAACTGAGCGTCACCGCCGGGGTGTGGGAGAGTTCGGCCTTGACCGAGCGCTGAGCCGCGAGCGGCGATTGTTCGTACAACTCTAGCCACGATGGCCAGCTTTCGTCCGTGAGCGGAGTCTTGGCGGAGTCTGACAGGGACGTCCAGCTGATTTGAACTGTCTGTTTTGATCGAGATTAGATTAGATTGCCGGGTTGAACTTGGAACTCCGAAGATATTCCGCGTTACTGAAAAGATTTGTCTGTGCCCCGATGAATTTGAATTCACTAATATGCTACATAAAGCCCACATGTCTACTCTGTTGCGTTGTCACCCAGGCCACAGCAAAACACCAGTTTGACCCCGCGAATTATTGTCTGGAAAACAGTCTATAAAGCGAGATAAGTCGCTTGTACGAACGAAGACAATGAAATCACTGACCCGTTGATTCTTCCGCAGTAAAACACGATTAGCCATGGATTATGTCGAGTTATATGTCAGACATATACCTCGTTTCGGAATGTTGTGGCGCTGCCCGTCCCGCCCCAATCTTTGAGAGAGAACCTGAGATCAGTGGTCGATATATCCGGGCTCTGGCGTACCACGGTGATTTCTCAAGTCTTCACCGCGACCTGCAGAATCTGATGAGATTTGTCTAGAGTACCGACGGAGATTCAATCGGAAATACCATTCAGGGTTTCGTTGACAGCTATTACTTCATGCTGCTGGACCATATGCCCGGCGGCCAGGAGCAGAGGGAAAATATTGATGTTTGTGAGGTAGTAATTGTTGCCTTGGTGGGCAGACAATCGAGGACCCTCGCCAGTACCACCGGGTCCGCCACTGCCAGCAGTGGCTGGTTCTCCGTCACCTCTGGCACCTCCTTGCATGGAGACTGTAGAAAGATTCATAACTGTCATGTATCAATCGATCTAAACCACACCGTGTATTATGTGGGATGGCATGTTGTGAGGGACCGTATCCGTAATTATGGATAAAGGCAAAGGAAACCGAATGGGGGAGGTTGGCGTTTAAGAAAGAGATCCGATTGGGGCAATTATATAGTGCGCCAACACTGGACATCATGCTAGATTGTGTCCGAGATTTTTGCTCGGGGCACAGCATGAGTAAATTTACTACCGCAGATTGACAGGTCGTGCAGTGTAACGGAATCAATTTTGGCCGGGGTGCCGAGACTTGGATCATCCATTGTATGATTCCCACGATAATATCTCTAAATTGCTCGCTCAAGGTTCTTCGGGAAAAGACAGGAAACAATATTTCTGTGCCCCGAAGATGATCGGTGTCCACCAGAAATTTATTCGGTCTATTGTCGTGGAGGATTTATCCACGGCGAGCGTGGGTAGGGCCCAACTTGGATGATCCGTGGATCATCCATCAGCCATCAATCAAATCCATGGATGAGCCATCATCCATTTCCCACGGGTCAATTGTTTTATCTGCACCAACCGTGATAGTATTTTGCACCAAGAATTTGATTTTGCATGTCTAGTAGACCAACTGAAACTGCCTATCATTTTTTTTGGGCCGACTACGCTCGCCGTTCACAAAAAAGAAAAATCCATGGATGATCCATATCCATGCACGTGATCATCCATCCATGGATTTCCACGGATTTGATCATCCAAGTTGGGCCCTAAGCGTGGGAATCATCCAATGGTTGATCCAAGTCAGGCCCGGGCCCCGGTCCGAAACGTCCTTTCCCATCAGTTCTGGTGACGTCTAGGTTACCGAGACAGAATTCACACTTTTTCGTAACTTAAGAAGTGTAGAAGTGCACTTATCAGTCTCACGTTGGCCGGTAAAGCGTCCCACGCAAAAATACCTCAACCAACCAACTCCTATCTGGTATGAGGAGAAGTCTCCGATCCCAGTATCCGTCCATCGATATGTCTCCCGAGGAAAAGTCCCGGGCCTCACGACCTTACCCATGCCACCTCTCGTTCGACGATGTCCCCTCTGAAGCGCGGTAAAGCATGCATGAATTGCAGGTATGAACACTAATCTCTCGTCCCCATTGTCGCTTCTGACTTTGGGATGCTATCGGATTTTTGAAGATCGTGCGTCACCGTATTCGCTTTCACTACGCATTACTTACCCGAATCCATAGAAATGCGACGGATAAAGACCGATCTGTGTCGCAAACATTCACTTCCATACTGCCCGCCATGCCGTTACCACACACTGGCCATAATGGATGCAGCTCGCGGCACTGCATACTCCACCGCGGCTACGTTCCTCTTCATAACTCGTTGGACGTCACATTGACAATCATTCATCCTCAGGCTGAAACCGCTGGTCCGGGGCTCCAGACTCCAGTAAGCCGCAGGCGCTCTTTGTCGCGCGCGCTCAATTTGGGGCATTTTGACGCCCAGCCCGGTACCTGAACGCATGAACTCGCTGACCCCGACCGCCCACCGACCGCTGCTCGACCGTCCCGCTGCGCTTGCTCGGCGTTCTCCTGCCACGCCCCTTTCCCTGCGCCGCATGCCCCGCGTTCGTACGCTAGCTGGATGCGGCCGGCAGCGCGCCGGTCGCTTGCAGGCTTCCTGCGTTTGTGTGCCTGCCGCACGCTGTTCTTCCGCCACGCCAGTTCTTTACTGTAACGAGTGAGTTTTTATTAATACCTCATTCCCCATACACTCTTTATTTTCCTTGAACTTTCCTTTGATCCCAACTCGACGCGACGCTGTCGCCACGATACCACTCTCATTTATTTGATTATCCTTTATTTCACATGTCAACCCCTAAATCTAGTAGTATATAAGCCTCTGATGTCCGTAGTTAGTCCCTTGGTCAATACTATCACTACGCCACTCACCTCGTTGGACCGACCACCCGACTTCTTGTGCCGGAACTAGCTGCCGACTCATGAGCCGGCTGCTCTCCGTCACATTTACCCCGCTGCCTCCGCTCGTTGCGCCCAGCGCCACGCTCTCGCCGCTCATCACATCGCTTGTTGCATTTCGTCCGTCCACGCACCTACGATTCCGAGCTGGCTTCGTCCCCGTCCCCGTCCTGCCCACCCGCTGCGTCCCCTATTTGCGACCCCCATGCCCACAGTCCTGCCCCTTGGAATCTGCGTCCCGCCCTCAATACCCACCTGCTTGTTGCGTACCGTGCCCTTCGCTTTTTCCTCGACATGACTTACCTCTTTTCTTCTATCCTCGCCAGTCATTCGCCATAACTATGTTTGACAGTTTATTTCGTTTTCGAGTTCGAGTAAATCCAAAACTCGAGTCTTTCTTTCTTCACAACAATAATTAACACCATTTCAATGCTAATTCAGTGAATTTTGAGGTTGAACCCTGACATGGCTCCAGAAGTTGAAAGCGGAAAATGTACTTTGGAACCTCTCGGTCCGTGTTCGATTCAGAGCTTCTGAATCATGCTTCACAAGACCATCGAGCACACAATATTCCAGGACCACACACCTTGCGCATTGCGGTCAAGGAGCGGGATGGCATTGCGTCGAACTTCAAGTTCGACCTATCTTTTTTCATCCCACTTTGAACTCCACTGGTTCTATACTGCTACCCCTTCCGCTTCAGGAATTCCGCTCCCTATAAATCCAATCAAGAAAGAACAGGAGTATTTAAGCCTCATGTTGCCCGAACATTAATTGATTAGATTAATGTAAGCAGGTCAGAGACGCGTTCAAGACCGCTACACCAAAAGGGAGATAATTGATTAGATGGTACTAATCAATCGCGCGCCTATATAAGGACAATGGGAGATGTCGTAAACTGGCAGGTTTACACACCTGCCGATTTCTCGTCAATGCTTCATGCCTCAGCATCTGAAATGGTATTCCTGTAGGAGTTCAAATAATCTGTAGGTTACACTGATGATGGGAGGGTGCACTGCGGCTCGTCCGATCGTGGAACTTTTTTTTTGTATATGGCTAAAATCCCCAGGAATCTCCGGGCCATGTGGGCAGTGGCCAGCTGAACGTTGATACGACGCGTATTTGCGCAGGCGTGAAATCATGCATTTTTGCATTTTCTAGTACGATTACTAGTACCTCTCGTCGGTGGTATACAAGTAGAGTTAGCGTGAGCCCGAGCGGCTAACTATAATATCGATGTACGGAGAAGTCGGTCTAAAGATCTGTTACCACTTGGCTCTTCTATAACCATTGGAGCAGTGGCCTTGGGCCACTCCTCCTCGGAGGTATCACAGTGGTCCTGTTTGGCAGTAGGGTCCTTACGTAGTCATCACGGCTTGTCCCTAGCCACCGCTATCTGTACGCCTGCGACCCCGTACCGACCTGACGAGCCCATCCGGGCTAGTCCATCTGGTGATTAGAGTGCGATTCGAACCCACCACGGCTACCCTGACTGCTTACCGCCAACCACCGCGCACATAAAAGACCGAAGACCGACAGACGGATACAGACGGAGCCTTTTTTTTCTTTCTTCCCCGACTCCGACCGATTATGCGACGTTTCGAAATCCCTGCTATGGTCCCTATTAAAGTGAAAACTGCGGCCCCGACGGCTTTGAAGACGGAGGCTCCGGGGAGAACGAAAGAGGAGAAGAAGCAGAGAGAAAATGACAGAAAAAGAGAGCAGAAAGAACGGAGAGCGACGAGACGTGAGTTGGATACCTCCAACCTCGGTTTGATATCACCCACAGCCAACGACACACCGCCTTTGCTCGTGACACCTGCGATTTCGCCGCTACTGCCCCCGCCGATCATTGATACACCATTTCCGATTCCGACTCCATCTCCGCCAGCCACGCGCCCCATTTCCCCACCTCATTCCGATCCAACATGTCTCGACGCACGCTCAGCACATGTACTCCCGGCTGTGGAACCCTGTTCGGCTTCACCATCCGTTCCTTCAATCCCTCTTGTTCCACAGTTCGTCTTTGATGATTACCAGCAACTTTTGGACGAACGCGAGGAAGTTTTTGCTGCTGCAAATGGCGCCGACGGTACTCTGGAGGGACTTCTTTCGCTGGCAATAAACATCGGATGGCGATATGGGTGGAAATACGGTCAGGAGAGCAAAGTATCGTCAGGAAAAGAAGGCGGGATACGCGAGGGAGCGATGGAAGCGAGAACGGCTGCGCTTGCAGAGGCCGTAGCTCAGCCGCCACTCGTTGTTCGTGAGTTCACCACTGCACACGTTCAGACAGATCCCGCCGTTGTTATCTCACCCCACGAGATGCTACCACTGCCTACCACGGACACCACCGTCCCGACGATTTCACCCGGTCCCCGCGACCTCACGGCTCTGCAGACCGGTTCACCCCGTCCTTTCGGTACCCTTCAGCGACGGCTTGCACGTTCACGGAACTCTCGTGCGCATGCTTAGAAAAAATCGGCTTCAGTTCCCACTCCTCCTATCGTTACGCGGCGACATCCCCAGGGT